>PVHT021183709.1:6674378-6716424 GCA_004024745.2 Catagonus wagneri | reverse complement strand
CCGCCCGGCGCCTCAGGCTGTGGTGTCTGCGCCGGTATTCAGGTCTCTAACTCCGATTTTCCTGTCTCAATCCAGCTGCTGCGTTTTTCTCAGGCTTTTCTGTCCCTCTAGTTCCGATGGTCGTTGATCCGCTGATCGTTGTTTAGGTTTCTTCCCAGGAAACTTTTCTTTTTCATAGCTCCCTCCCTGGAGTGCTGGTTACGGTCCTAATTGCCTTTCTCACCTTTTTTTTTTTCTTCACTTGTTCTACCCAGTTATTTCAGGGGTTTCTTGCAGTTTTTGGAGGTTTAAATTGATCAGCATTCAGATGATGATTTGTCCAACTTGTTTTATATTTAGATGCGTTTTTGATGTATTTGTGGGAGAGGGAGAGCGCGACCTCTTACTCCTCCGCCATCTTGCCCTTCTCCTGCTATACATTTTAATGTGCAAGACTTTCAATTTTTTTTTTGAATATATACCTAAGAGTGGACTTACTCATTCATAATGTTAACTCTGGGTTTAAAGTTCTGAAGAACCGCGTAAGTGTTTTCCAAAGTGGTCACAAAACTTCACAATCTGAACAGCAATGTATAGGGTTCAAATTTCTCCATATCCTCACCAACACCTATTGCTATCTATCTTTTTGATTAGAATCATTTGATTAGTCATTCCAGTGGGTGTAATGTGGTTATCTTGTAATTTTAATTTGCATTACCCTAATGACTAACACCATTGGCTATCTTTGTATGTGCTTTTTTGCCACTCGTGTATCTTTTTTTATAAAAATGCATATTAAAGCCCTTAGCTCATCTTTCAACTGAATTATCTTTTGTTCAGTTCTAAGTGTTCTTTATTTATTCTAAATACAAGACCCTGATCAGATATATACATTGCAAACATTTTCTCAAATTATGTGGTTTATCTTTTCATTTTTTACAGTGTCCTTTGAAGCACAAAAGCTTTCATTTTTAATCCTGTCCACTTTATCTTTTTTTTTTCTTTTAAGGGTCATACCATGGCATATGGAAGTTCACAGGCTAGGGGTTGAATTGGAGCTACAGTTGCCAGCCACAGCCATAGCCACAGCCACACAGGATCCGAGGCATGTCTGCGAACTACACCACAGCTCAGGGAAATGCCGGATCCCCAACCCAGTGAGTGAGGCAGGGATTGAACCCAAATCCTCATGACCACTAGTCAGATTCATTGCCACTGTGCCACAATGGAACTTCTATTTTTCCTTTTGTCATGTGTTCTTTGGCATCACATCTGAAACATGATCACATATAGAATTTTCTTCTATATGTCTTTCTAAGAGCTTTATACTTTTATCTCTTACATTTAGATCTTTGGCTCATTTTGAATTAACTTCTGTATATGGTGTGAGGTAAGAGTCCAAATTTTCCATTTGCATGTGGATATCCAGTTGTTTTGCCATCATTTGTTGAAAAGAATACACTTTCACCATTGAATTTTCTTGGCACCCTTATCAAAATCAATTGACAAGGATTTGTTTCCGGACGTTCGATTCCCTACATGTCTAACCTTATTAGTCTTACCACACTATTTCTATAGCTTTGTACTAAGTTTCAAAATTGGGAAGTGTAGGTCCTCCAACTTTGCAGTTCTTTTTTCAAGATTTTTAGCTAGTTTGGGTCCCTTGCATTTCCATATGAATTTTAAGATCAGCATTCCTATTTCTGTTTAAAATAAGCTAGCTAAGATTGCATACATTATTTTTAAATAATAAAGTTATTAATCTTAAAAGCTATACTTCCTACTAAAATAAAGTCACTTTCTTAAATTTTGTATAAATTTATAATGAATAAAATTTATTCTAATGATTTAGCAGGTATTAAAGAAACTGGATTTGGTGTAGGGGGCTGGGCAGATCCTTTCTGGAGCAGATGACAAAAGGATATAATTAACATTTTAATAGATGAAATTATTGAAATAGATGAATGCAGGAATATTCCATAGAAAGTGCTAGCATAGCAATGTTTGGGAATATGGGTATTTTCTGGAGACTATGAGTATTCACTTGAACTCTATTAGGTCTGATGAGGGAAAATGACTCAGAAGACTTAAATGATGAGAAGACTGTGAATCACCCATTACTGATAGGTCCATATGTTCACATTTTTTAAAGACTAAGTTCTGACTCAAATATTTAATTATACCAGAAAATAAGTATCCACACTATGAATGCATTTAAGAATAAAATATATAAAGAAATTAGTAAGACTGCTTTACTTTGAAAAAAAGTGATATCTGAGAGGGGGTTGGTAGGAAAAACATTAACTGGAAAACCAAACTTAAGAGTTTCAAAGCATTGTTAGAGAGTAAAACAATTATATCACTTTACATCACAAGAAACAGATCTTTTTGCAGCATGCCATAGTCATGTTGGCTGGAGCCCCCACATTGTAGACTGGACTGATTAGAACTGAAAAGTACCTACTAATCATTTTCCAGATTAGGTAGCTGAAATTCAGAGTTACTTAGGGACCCCAGGGTGCCTGATGCCATATTCAGTGCTATTTAAAAAAAAAAAAAAGAATTATTTATCCCTTCCGCTCGTTAGATGAGGAGTCCAATGAGAAATTGAAATGAGGGCAGGTAATGGTAACACAATATGGCAATATCTGTCACTGAAATATTCCTAGGGGCATAAGAGAGATGCTAACTAAGGCTGCTGATGGGAACTAAGGAAGAAAAATCTGACTGAAGAGCGGCGTTGGAGCTGAGAGTCGAAAAAACATTACCAAGATAGGTTAAGGATAGAAGCGATACTCCAAAGGGGACACAGCTGTGCCTGCAGGGATGCAAGGAAATAAGGTGCTTTCAGGAAGCCACGGGTATATACCAGAATGCATGTTGGGCTCGGTGGTGCAAAACCAGCAGAAACAATGGGCTTAAGAAGGATTTGGAGTGTCATGTGCAAAAAATTAAAATTTAATATTGCGGAGTTTCACTGTAAAACTTCCAGCCAAAGTGACATAGTTCCATCTCAGAAGGACACTTAGGTTGGTGGCGAGGAGGATGGATTGGGGGAGGTGGTACAGGGGGAGTGGGATGTAGGTTTGAGAGGCAGGAAGGCTGGAAAAGAGGAGAGGCTCCACATATTGGATCCGGGCAGGAGTGTGTGAGAAGAGGGAGGTCATGAAGACAGAGCCTGTGGGACTCCACGAATTACACATGAAGCAGGAAGGGAAAGCAGGACATAAAGCCAGTGATTACGAGATTTTCAATTTTTCTATCCCTTCTGTAATAGGGAAGAACAAATCTGATTCTGTATTAGATCTGTTCCTTTTCCTTAAACTTTCCTTTAACCTTTTTCCTCTGTCACTTGTGCTGAGTCACCCCGGCTCAGCACCTTTTGCGAAAGGATGTTGATGCTAGCTTGAAATATACAGGATAGCCTATTCTCAAGGCCATGACCTTAAAGAGTACTACATGTTTCGATAATAAGTTTTAGAAGGAAGAATAACATGTTTTATTGGAGGTTTACAAGAACATTGAGACCTGACCCACATCAACAGCTACAAGAACCAACCAACAGTTGCAACAACCAACCACACCCACCCACCCCTCTTTTCTTTCTTTCTTTTTTCCTTTTTCTTTTTTTGTCTTTTTGCCTTTTATCTAGAGCCACACCCGTGGCATATGGAGGTTCCCAGGCTAGGGGTCTAACAGGAGCGGTAGCCGCCAGCCTTCGCCACAGCCACAGCCACGCGGTATCCGAGCCGCGTCTGCAACCTACACCACAGCTCACAGCAACGCCGGATCCTTAACCCACTGAGCAAGGCCAGGGATCGAACCCGCAACCTCATGGTTCCTAGTCGGATTCGTTAACCACTGAGCCATGATGGGAACTCCTCCTTTCTTTCTTATATAAAAGGAGCCTGAATTCTGATTGAGATGAGATGGGTCTTTGAGATGCTAGTATGCTCTCTTTTTGGTTTGATGGCTTTCCAAATAAAGTCGTTCCTTGCTTCAACAGCTCATCCCCAGCTTTGCTGGCCTGTTGTGTGGTGAGCAGAATGAGCTTGGACTGGGTAACACATCCTACGAACGTAAAGGATAGTGACATTTATGATTTTAAATCCATTTATAATACATAATTAAAACATCAAAATCCTTTTGGAGATAAGGATTATTATAGAAGATGTTTATTTTCTGCTTTTCCTCAAATTCCATCACACCCACAGGAAACAGGCCTCTATAATAAGAAAGAACAAATCTGACTCCATAGGGGATCTTTTTTTTACTTTAACCTTTGTGCTCTGTTGCTACAAGTTAATAGCCTGAAATATACAACACTAACAGTTCTCAAGTCTCTGCCCTTTAAGGGTATAATGCCTTTCCAAGCATTTAGAGAAGAAAAAAGTTGCAGAACAGAGAATAATAATGTTTGTCTTTCTGCAGAATCACAGGAACATTGTGACCTGACATACGTGGACAGCTGCAAGAACAAAAGATTCTAAAACCTAGAAGTTTGCAACAACAAACTGTGCTCCTCCCTCACCTTGAGTTTAAAAAAGCTTTGCCAAGGTAGTTCCTATCCTGGCTCAGCGGTAACGAATCTGACTGTTATCCATGAAGACGCAGGTTCGATCCCTGGCCTCTCTCAGTGGGTTAAGGATCCTGCATTGCCGTGAGCTGTAGTGTAGGCTGAAGACGCGGCTCATATCTAGGGTTGCCGTGGCTGTGGTGTAGGCTAGCAGCTGCAGCTCCGATTTGACCCCCAGTCTGGGAACTTCCTTATGCCACACATGTGGCCCTAAAAAGACCAAAAAAAAAAAAATGCTTTACTGAATGTCTTCCAGGAGTTTAGTTTTAGTTTGTTTGTTTTTGCACCAGCCACTGTCTCCTTGCATGGACCTGCAAAAAACCTCTCTGCTCCAAACCTTGAACTTGTGGTTTCTTTGGCCTCACTGTCTGTCAGGAACAGAAACTGGTGTTCCGTAACACCGGGAGTGGCTGGGGGCCTCAAGCCGGGATGCTCTCCCAGTGCAGATTCCCATTATGCTGTCATTTGCACCTCATCAAAGTGCATATAAAGAAGAGGAGATAAGGAAGGGGACCGAAATGAGATGTAGAAAGAAAAAAATTCGGACATGAAAGACTGCCTTGTGCCAATGAAATCTTGCTCCTTTATTTTAACACAAATCAGAAGGCAGAAGAGTCCATCTCAGGGACAAAGGCGCATATCACAGATATCACAGAGTTTGTGGTCAACACAGTCACAACTTTAGGAGTTCTGAGACATTACGGTCTTGGTAGCCACTGATTTTTTTTTTTTTTTTTTTTTTTTTTGGTAAAATGCACAGTTGGATCTATGATTGGGAAAGTACAAAGAAGCTGGGCCCC
The DNA here is from genome assembly GCA_004024745.2 of Catagonus wagneri. Classification (NCBI taxonomy): domain Eukaryota; kingdom Metazoa; phylum Chordata; class Mammalia; order Artiodactyla; family Tayassuidae; genus Catagonus; species Catagonus wagneri. The sequence continues at coordinate 6,711,069 of PVHT021183709.1, read as the reverse complement.
ACGCCCCTCACTAGCACTGGGGGGTAACTGCGCGTGAGGCTACCTTTAGAGAACCCGTTTCTTTTGGCTTTCAATATTTTATAAGCAAACAAAATATAAATATTTTAAAAAATAAAAGGGAAAGAAGATGCTTCATTCAATGGTTGTAAATGCTGAACCGGTCATTGCCCTTAGATTTCACAGCCTCTTGACTATACTAATGAGAGCTGTCAATTGCCCAGGGGGCGGGGGTTGCAGAGTTTTGCAGGGGAGCGGCTGAGATGTGTCTAAGCTGCCTCCATAGGACTGGGACAAAACTATGAAAGTAAGTCATTAGGACAGAGCATATATTTTCACTTTGTCTTTCACGTGATTGGCTGCAGAGTAGGACTGCCAGGTACAAAATTGCCGGAGGGGTGTCGCCTAGAAGAGTCTGGGACCTAGATGGCTCCCGGGCAAGTTCAAAGGCAAGGATCAGATGCTGAAGACACCATCCTGCAGAGATCTACATCTGAAACTGAGGACCACACCTGGAGGTGTGCTGTGTAAAACAGGTGGATCCACATGCCAGACGGATCTGTACTCACTCCTCTAGTATCAAGCACTGGAAATGAAGACGTGACGCGAACATTGCAGGGGTCCCCCAAGTTTCATACGACCATATAAGCTATCAGCAAGCATTTCCTTAATCACACACAACTTCAAGTCATTTGCAATTTAATTTACCTGCAATCAATCTCAAGATGACTGAGGAAAGGAAAACCACTGTTCCAAAGCACTGAAGTCCAGAGGCTGGAAAGCCTCAGTGGAAATGCTCACGTTTCCGCCAGCCTTTTGCACTGATACCAGCTTTCCGTAATAAAAATTGCGGTAACATAAAACATAGTCACTTTTATTTCCATGTAGTTTAAGAGACAAATCTTGGACACACACACTTAGTTTCTCCCCGAAATAGCTTCATTCTTTTATTTGGTGATTCAGTACATTTTAATTCAAATAGTCACCACATAACCTAGGCACAATATTAAGCATTTTACAAGCAAAGTATTTGACTGATTTTCCTTTCCATTGCCAAAGAGTACAATAAGTGAACTGGTTAAAGGCTATACTTCTGTACATAAAAATATCCATGTATTTGTACAAGTGTATGGAACAGAGTTTAAAGATAATCTAACCAGGACATCACAATAAATAGGATGTGTTCCTACAGGACGGCAAAGCACCCTTTGTCAGGAAGCTGTCGAGTCTCTTTTTTTTCAAGGTGCTTTATGTTCTTCTGAGCTAGGCTCACATTTCCCAAGATAAGGGTTAGGGGTTAGTAATTCCTGGATCGGGACGCCTAATCCTATATGCTGCTTCCTATTGGTGTCTCCAATAGTAGGAGTGGAAAACATCATAATTTATTTTCAAAGAGTCTTTGCAACTTACCAAATTCTATCCATTTCCCACTGCGGTATTTTCCAAAGCAGATTAATCTAAGCTCTAGCACCATACAAGAATGAAATACATGTCTTTTCATCAGAGCAACAATATTTTATATCATCTTTGTTCCTCTGGCTATAGCAATTCTGTTTAGAAAAATTTAACCAAGCTAAAAATAGGTTGATCTAGGCTGTCGTAAAAAAAAAGAATATTAAATACCTTTGGTAAAAATAGATATATTTAACAAGATTAGAAAAGCAGTTATAATGTCAAAAAGAGAATATAAAAATGTACACATTAAACAAATAAACCAACTTATAGTTTAAGTGAAGATAAGGCCACTCTTTCCAGGTGTGTCTCTTCCAAACCACGAACATAGTTTTCTTCTTCTAAATGGTAGACATTCGAATAAGAAATACGGAAAAATCCAGTCTTTCCTATCCACCTGACCCAAGTTTAATTTACGGCAACGTAGTTCCTTTTTAAAACCCATGTTGGTGGAACACAGAACACTCTGGCTTATATATGCAAATGGAAGAAAACAAAATATCCCAGATTTCTGTGATTTTTAGGCCCAGGCACAGAGCTTTAGAGTGAAGCAAGGCAACAGAACCAGGCGCTCACGGGCAGTGCTTCCTGTGCTGACATGAACCTAGGTCACCTCCAGACAACTGAGACACACACACAAAGCCTGGTGAGCACGTGGGGACTCTGTAACTAGCTAGAAATCTACCAGGTTCATGCCTTTCACCGCTGCCGCCCCGAAGGCCTTTTCTCCCATCACGTGAGCTGTTGCCAAACCCCTAATTCTTCTGCGTGCTGTCTCCTCTTTCAGAACACGCTGTAAATCCTGAAGATGAAAGGGCTCTGGAGCAAACAGCCAGAGACGGAGGTTGGCGATAAGGCAGGAGTTGGGCGGCGGAGTCTGCCCTGAGCCCAGGATGGGGGGTGCGTGTGGCTTATCCGCCTGGATTGCCTCTGCACACGCAGTCACACTCCTCGTGGTGCTCCAGGGCCACGTCGGTGAGGGACTTGTGCAGCCCCCGGACACCTGTCTTGGGTCTCAACTGAAGGACCTGCAAGGGAACGAGGTAAAACCAGACTTTAAGATCAACCCACCCTTTGACAAATGAACTTCTCTAGGAAACAGACTCACAGACAGAGAGACCAGTCTCCTGATTGCCAAAGGGGAGGTGGGAAGGGGAGAGGGGCAAGGAGGGACTGAGAGTTTGGGATTAGCAGCTGCAAAACTATTACACGGAGGATGGATAAACAACAAGGACCTGCTGTAAAGCACAGGGAACTCTATTCAGTATCCTGGGATGAACCATAGTGGAAAAGAATATGACAAAGAATGCCTGGATGTATAACTGAATCACTTGGCTATAGAGCAGAAATTAAGGCAGCACTGTAAATCGACTATAATTTAAAAAGGAAAATCTGAACAAATATATATGTCTAACGGAATCACTTTGCTCTATAGTAGAAGTTAACACAGCATTGTAAATTAATTATACTTCAATTAAAAACTTAAAAAAAAAATCAACGCATGCCTATGACTTCTGATTTCTTGGACAGGATCATTTCAGAACAGATCTCAGGGCCAGGAGTGACTTACACATTTGCATTTTGTTTCCTAGTGGAGGCGTCATAAACATATTCCCCCACCCCTCCAAGAAATCACAAATGATCATCATTTCATGAAAGAAAGGGCCTTTTAATACCAATAATTTAAAAGGAGGGGGCTCAGTATCAAGGACAATCCTTAAACTGAATGACCCACAATGCCCTCTTGATGTATCCAACCATCTTAGAGATAATTTCACCTGGTTTTGGTGTTTTGGAACCACTGCTGCACAATTTGTTTTTCTGAGTGTTTCACTCACTCATTTATTCACACATTTAACAAATGTTTATCCTTGAAGCAATGCACATAAGTACTGTGAGGCTGTGAAAAGAAACAGGATTCCTCTGCAGCTGAGTTTGCTCAATTACGGCACTCATTAATTTGCTTGGCTACACTTCAAGTCCTCTATAAACTTGATGAGATGGATTAGATGTACTTCATAGACATCAGCCTCCGTCACAGCTAACTTTCTGCAGCTGGATCCTACTGTGCCATATACGGTTTGGCAAGAATAACAAGAATGCCTCCATTAAATGAAGTTATTTGCAGTTTGGATGGCTGAGGTTTTTCCCCCAAACAGCAAAACAGACACAGATACTAAATATACCCTTTTAACACAGTGACAAAGAAACAGAGCTTATGTATTCTATGAGAGATTATCTTCTACCATTGGATAAGGGCTATTCAATGCGTATTATGTTTTTGGTCTTGTTAACAGAAATGATGAAACTATAGAAATCATGTGTGTTTGCATTATGGACAGAGCCCAGAATAATGTGAAATGGTCTCTTTTCTCTGCTTTCCGGGTCTGATATGGGTAACTTCAGAGAGCAACTTCTAAAAGATACCGTCCCTGGAAATATTCATTAATCCGAAAAGGTATTAAGTCAGGTTTTATGACTGTTCTACTTGAAGACTGAAAACAAGAGAAACAGAGAACGGGTCCCTCTTTTGGTGCGTCTGGTCATATCAAAGGTTAATTAGCTGACATTTTTTGAATGCTTACCGGGTGCCAAGCACTATACTAATGTTTTTCACATACTTTAACTCACAAGAATTCTATGAAGTAATTTACAGTGATTACCCTTGTGTCACACATGACTGAACAGAAGCGTAGAGAGAATGAGTGACAGAGCCAATATCTGTACTTCTGCCAAAGAAGAATGATTAAAAGTCAGAGTGACACACGCTAATTTCGTAAAGATCCGGACTATTCCTAGTCCTGCTCACTGCTGAGTAACTTTCTTCTTAAGGAGATAAACTGCGAAATCTTGTAAGAAACTACGTTTAAGATACTGGCGCTATACCTTATTATCATACTCTCGTTTAGATGGCTTCTGGAATGAGGCTGGGTGGATAGACACATTGTGACACTGGCATCGACAATGTCTTTAGTTTCTGCGTCCACTTCTGTAAATTTTCCCAGTCGATAGGGGAAAAAATGACTATGCTGGGTAAGGGTTAGAGATGGTTCGTTATACAGTCCTGATGGTTTGTTATGCCCGCCTACAACCCTACAATCCTCTCTTTCCTCTCCAAGTTCTTAGGCAAGATGCATCCACCAAATAAAACTCCCCTGTCTCCTCCCTCAGTCTTCATCCACCGACGCCTATGGATATTTACAAAGAGCAGAAGAATCTCATAAGGTTCCATTGACGTGAAATTAAGGTCTATTAAAAGGTGGTGGTGGGGTCATAATTAGTGTTCTCCCTCCTCATTTCCTTTGAAAGTGTGGACTTTGGAAGACAAAGAAAGACCTGGAAATGACCATCAGGTCCCAGATAATGTTAAAGAAGGTAATTTCATTTTTACGATATAGCTTATGATACAGAAGAGAAACAAAGTAGTAGCACGTCTCAGAAAAAAGGTGAGGAAGAGGTTCAAACTAAAAGCAGGAGTCCATGGGATACCCCGTGGTGGTTCAGTGGGTTAAGAATCCGACTGGTATCCGTGAGGATGTGGGTTCGATCCCTGGCCTTGCTCAGCGCGTTAAGGATCTGCCGTTGCCTCAGGCTGCGGTGAAGGTGACAGATACGGCTTGGATCCCACGTTGCTGTGGCTCTGGCTGTGGCATAGGCTGGTGGCTGTAGCTTTGATTTGACTCCTAACCTGGGAACTTCCATATGCCGTGGGTGTGGCCCTAAAAAGCAAACAATAAAAAAATAAAAAATTAATAAAAGGAGTTCCCGTCGTGGCGCAGTGGTTAACGAATCCGACTAGGAATCATGAGGTTGCGGGTTCCATCCCTGGCCTCGCTCAGTGGGTTAAGGATCCGGCGTTGCCGAGAGCTGTGGTGTAGGTCACAGATGCGGCTCGGATCTGGCGTTGCTGTGGCTGTGGCGTAGGCTGGAGGCTACAGCTCCGAATAGACCCCTGGCCTGGGAACCTCCATGTGACGCGGGTGCGACTCTAAAACAAACAAACAAAATTAATAAAAAATAAAAATAGGAGGCCATGAAAAATATAATCCAGAGAAAAGCTAAAATCAGACACTGTGGAAGAGAACATATCAGGCACAGAAAGACCCATGAAGGAACAGACAGATGAACACGTATGTTGTCCCAGGTGTCCAGACAATGTGCCATTAAGATTCCGGGTGGCACGGAACTAAGGGAGATGGGACTCATTACTAGAATAAGGCAACTGAATGATATATTTATTTCCCCCAAAGAAACAGATCTATGCAAGAAAAGACTACATGATTTGAAAAAATGAAGTTTAATGCATGAGGATATAGACAAGGTGAAATTCACCAGGCTGATTAGGAGAGGGAGAAAAAGGAGCAAATATGTTTCTTTTTTTTTTTTGCCACACCCCAAGGCATGCAGAAGTTCCTGGTCCAGGGACTAAACCCATGCCACAGCAAAGGCCCGACATGCAGTAGTGACAAAGCCAAATCCTTAACTTGCTGAGCCACAAGGCAAATCTCCAAATACATTTCTCTTAGAGTCTCCTACAGATCTTTTTGCCATAAAGCAAATACCTTTAAGACCTTTGGGTAAAATTCATTAAATCTTTATTGATCATCTCCCTTCATCCAAGAATAAACCTAGGCACGGATGGAAATAAAGCTGAGGGAACTAATAGCTAGAGTATACTGAGGGCTTGAAATGTGTCCCACTGTGTTCTAAGTGTTTTTGTAAATGTCAGCTCCTAGAACCCTCAAGGGTGTAAAGCTCACTTTACAGATGAAGAAACTGAGGCAGACGGGATTCAATAATTTGCTCTAAGTCACAAGCTGACAAATGTCAGATTCAAATCCTGGATGCCTGGCCTTGCAGTTCCTGCTTTTAAGATTCCACATCAATGGGGTCTTTATTCTTGGTTCTCAATTTGGGAGAAACAAACATAAATAAATGATAAAAGTTCTCTAACAGAGATATCTTTAAAATCCTACACATGCATAGAAGAGAACTAGTTAAACTGAGATTGGCAGGAAACTAAAAAGCATCTCCAGGAAGAGGTAATATCTAAATTTATACATATGGAAAGCTCCTATTTTGCTTTTCTGAAAGCTCCTATTTGGGAGAAAGGGAAACAAAGGGATTTTTTCTTTTTGTTAAAAGAGCCTCTAACGAAGAGTATCTCATGATTGGTATAAAATTAGAAATAGTCAGTACATCTTTATGCTGTAATATTATATCAAAACATTGTAACAGTGATATCATGTTATATTTTATGAGACTTGTAAGTTTTTAAACTTATTTTTGATGCACACAATGGTTGAACAAAACCCAATGAAAATGCTAAGGGAATCCAAAAGAGGGAACAATACAGTTATATTTCTAGTGACACAATGAATATGTAATAGGAAAGCGCAAGTGTGACTCCATATTGGATCCGTTTCTTTTAGTTTAAACTTTGTAGCCCATTGCTATGGATATAAGAATGTTACCTATAGTCTGAAATATACAGGACTGCCCATCCTCAAGGCTCCGCCCTTTAAGAGTATAACACCTTTCCATTCATATAGAGATAAAAAGCTGAAGAACAGAAAATAACCTTTGTCTTATTGGAGGTTGATGGGAACATCATGGCCTGACCTACCTGGACAGCTGCGAGAACAAAGGATTTCTACAGCAAGAAGTTTGCACCAACCAGCCTCACCCCTCTTTCACCTTGCCTTTAAAACTGCTCAGCTGAAACCCTTCGAGGAATTCCAGGTTTTTTGGGCATGAACACCAGTCTCTTTGCATGGCCCTGCAATAAACTGTACTCCACTCCAAACTCTGGCATTTTGTACGTAGGGAGGTTGGTATAACAGCAGTAATTGAAAGAAAAATGAAAAGGACTTCTGTCTTTGCTTCTGCTTTCTCCATGAAGTTGGAAATAATCTTTAAACTGAAAACTGCAACGATCAACCTCAGAAGGAATGAAAGCCCAAGATGGGCTTCACTTTAAGTGAGTTAATTCTCCAGATCCAGATTAAGGGTATTCAATGAAAACGATTTTATTATTTATTTATTTATGCTATTTTAGGGCCGCACTGGCGGCACATGGAAGGTCCCAGGCTAGGGGATGAATCAGAGCGGTGGCTGCCAGCTTATGCCACAGCCACAGCAATGGGGGATCCAAGCCGTGTCTGGGACCTACACCACAGCCCACTGCAACACCGGATCCCCGACCCACGGAGCGAGGCCAGGGATCAAAACCTGATTCTTCGTGGATGCTAATCGGATTTGTTTCCGCTGCGCCACGACAGGAACACACAACAATGATTTTAGAACTATTTTAAGTTATGTTTTAAAGAAATTTCAACGAGTTAGGAGTAGCACTAGACTCAGAACTTACTTCCAAAATATAAGACTGAGAAATATTTAAGCCTCAGAAACCATGAATTACACCAAACAAATAATCCTTTCTTGTAGGATAATTTGATAGTTCCTGGAAAGTATCAGAAGAATTTATAATTCTCACAAAACATTAAAAAAATAAGACATGATTACTGCTGGAGATATCTGTGAGAAATGTGGGGTGGGTAAGCATATAATTATTATATTTGCACACACACATCAAAGGTATTTGTGGAAACCTGCACTGCATAGTCATACATTTAAATATCCATCATTGTCAGTGTATATATACAGATAATGCATATATGATCAACCCCACCCAAAGGCTGGAGATGATGAATTAATGTCAATCTGGAACAGGGCCAGTGAGTGTATAAGCACTGCTCGTGGCCCTTCCCTGCACAAGACTTTTATCTGAGACTTTAAAACAGATGCTGCATGCTCTGTGGCTACTTTCCGGATAACCCTAAAACTGATGTTATTTGAAAAGAAATTTACAAGGTTAGGATAGAGGAAGATATGTTTGATTTGAGGACAAATTCAGCTGACTAAAAGTATATGGACCGAGCATCTGATAAGCTTGTTTAGAAAAGCTAATAGATAGGGCTGACCACTCTGGTTTTTACAGTTCTTAGAAAGTTGGGTCATAAGACTTGTTAGCTAAATCACGTCCCTAAATACATTTTGCTTAGTGAGTACCTGCTGTAGAAAGTTCAAAATTGAATGATTTTAGGTGGAAAAAGATCACTCTACCGTCGCCATATCCTTTGATATTATGACAATCAACTCATATGTGCCTACTCTTTAAGGAATTTTAACTGTATTTCACAACTACCACATTAAGGCTGTATTCTTGACTAGACTCCCAATTCAAGAGTAGCAAGAAAGTCATCTTCCGGGCAGAGCCTGGCCGCAGGGTAGAGCTGGGCTGGAGCTCCAGCAAGCTTGTGACTACCTACTTCCTGAAATAGGAGTGTAGGGTGTTCCCAGGACAAGGATCTTTAGAAGCATGTGGTGTAGAAATGAAAGTAGAACTGGAGTGATGGCAGTAAATAGTCCTATTTTTAATCACATGCTGACAGTCTGGGATGTTATCTACTAAAAACTGTCATCTAATGGTTGTCACAGAGTAACACCTCTATGAAAGATCTGAGAGATGATCACAGTTGACACTTATTTTATGAAGGTTAAATGTCCCAGGGATGGTTATGACAAGTTAATGGTGGACCTTGGATGGGGACAGAAGCATCTGTTCTGGAATACAGTGTTTTTTCCCCACTTAATCACCTGCCAACACAATGTTGGGTAGAGGCCCAGGAAACCATGTGACATGAGAGTAGTTTATGACACTGCACGTTCAGATGACCCAACCCAACAGATGAGGGTTCAATGACATCTTCATACACAGGAAAAACATCATTTCATTTATTATGTAGAAATTTATTTTGTGTTATTCTTTTATTTGGTAGAGAAAAAAAATTAAGAAAACCATATTGAAGTCAGAAGGCAGGTTTTGGCTCAGTTTTGGAAAAATTAAAATTTGTAAAAAAAGGTTTTGTAAAAATTGAAGTTGACTCTGGAGTTCCCTTCGTGGCTCAGTGGTTAACGAATCTGACTAAGAACCGTGAGGTTGCAGGTTCGATCCCTGGCCTCACTCAGTGGGTTAAGGATCCGGCGTTGCCGTGAGCTGTGGTGAAGGTTGCAGACACGGCTCGGATCCCGCGTTGCTGTGGCTGTGGCGAAGGCCGGCAGCTACAGCTCCTGTTAGACCCCTAGCCTGGGAACCTCCATATGCCGCAGGTGCGGCTCTAGATAAAAGGCAAAAAGACAAAAAAAATTGAAGTTGACTCCTTAAGAAGGAATTGCTTCCCAAGGTATGAAAGCTACATGCCACGCTGCTGCTGGAGAAAGGTCGGGCTACCACTGGGGATAATGAAACTTTGAAACTGACAGAACACTGTAAATCAACTATAATAAAAAATTTAAAAAAAGTAGATAAAAATCAATACCAAAGGTTCCCAAGGCTTAAAAGAAATGGTAATTGCTAACATTTACTATTATATTTTCCTTAATTCCATAGAATAATGATATAGAAGGGTAAAGATCCATAAAAGGTTTAACCTACTACTGGGGGCAGCATGAACAACAGGAAGATATAAATAAAGAATAACAGGAAGTACAATTATGAGTGTGTCTCTTGGGATTTGTGTGCCTGTATTGCCCCAAATGGAAAACTAAATATCAAAGATCTCTTCTCTCCAAAATAGACCATTGTTTACCTCCAAGTTTGTCCTTAAAATATTTTCTGTTCCTCTTATGAAAAAGTGAAACACTTGGCCCATTTTATGCCCCCCCATGGAAGACCATATTTCTTTTTTGTATGAGAGAGAAAAACTCCCCTGAGCACCAATGATGTGCTATCAGGAAACAAGCTTTTGGAGTTCCCGTTGTGGCGCAGTGGAAATGGATCTGACTAGGAACCATGAGGTTGCGGGTTCGATCCCTGGCCTTGCTCAGTGGGTTAAGGATGATCCAGCGTTGCCGTGAGCTGTGGTGTAGGTTGCAGACGCGGCTTGGATCACGCGTTGCTGTGGCTGTAGCTCGGATTAGACCCCTAACCTGGGAACCTCCACATGCTGCGGGTGTGGCCCCCAAATCACAAAAGACAAAAAAAAAGCTTTCTAAAAGAAAGATCATAAATCCTTGATGTCTTGAGTTCCTGAGTTCAAAGTCCCAATAAAAAAATAAATAAAAACACGAACTACGTTGTAAACCTTGATTTTGTTTTGTTTTCATGAAGACTACGTTTCCCTTCCAAACAAAAAATCTATTTCTGGTACACCACTTTATTATTATTATTATGTTTTAGGCACAAAACCACCAAAAGAACCAGGAAAGGACATACATACCTCGTGATATTTCTTGGTGACCTTGCTGGGGACACACTGACACTCGTTGCAGGTGTGCAGGCAGCAGGCACAGTTCCCGCCACAACGCTTGACCAGAAGGCAGCCTGGCCAGAAGATGGTGTCTGTTCTTTTCAGCTCCTCCCTGATAGACACTGAAAAGTTCCTAGGGGTGCAGCTGTATAGCCTCACTTCTTCTTTGAGAAGGTTCAGATCCACCACTATGTGGCACCCAAGGAAGCAAAGAAAGAGAGGTGTTTATGCTCTTAGCCTGTGTTATTTCATTACACTTTTTTTTTCATAAAGAAATCTAGCTATTTCATGAACTATCACCCAACAACATTCTTTACTATTTTAACAAGGCTTTAGGGTGATGAAGCTTGCAAGCTGGACTTTCTATGTTACAGTACACAAAGCTTCCTTGTGACTTAGCGACCAATGAAGAGATGGCATTATGCAGGGTTAAGAATAGAGCCGACAAAACAGTTGAGAGCTATAAATAGGAAACTTTAATAGAGAATAAAGGGGCTACACTTTTTAACCTTTGGATAAAAGTAAACAAGGAGAGAGCACTGGAGGGAAGAAAAGAAAATAAAATGAATGCTCTGATGAAAAAACAAATGCTATTTTCGGAAGAATTATAAGCTCACGCGATTAATGCAGAAGAACTTACAGAAACTTGTAGGCAGAACTTTCTATGATCTTTCTGGCAATAAGAATCATAGAACGTGAACAGGAAACAAAAAAAAATTAAATTTTGAAGACAGCTGAATGGAGCAGGAGTGAAAAAATGATACATTTTAAAGGAGCAGAAGTTGTTGGAAAGCACTGCTTCTGGTACACTGAATAATTTATGGACTTTGAAATTGTTTAACTAGACTCCTTCAGAGCTCTAGTCTCCTTCTAAAGGATAGAAGAAATGTCTAATTTATAACCACTGCCCCTATTCTTCTAGCAAGTTGGTTAACTATATTGTGCTTTATTCTTTAAAAGAATACCTACTTGTGAAGACCGAACAAAATATCCTTTCATCAGAGTGTTGCAGTAAATTCTCAAAGAACCATTGTTTTTAGCTACAAAACATCAATGCCTCAGTTAAATTCTATCAAAATTACATGTCATGTTTCTGATGAACTTATATATATAACATATAAAGTAGCTGATAATAATTAGGATAAGCATCTCTAATATAATTTTAATTTCTGCCTTGTAGCTTTGTTTTTTCCCCTAGAAATATTCAAATAAAAGCAATTCCAAGAAAACTGAAGCTTTGAATAATATATAATTCGTTGGAGCTTTTTTCCTTCAAAAACAAAGCTTTACTAAAATTTAGTAACATTATCTAAAATATACTTAATCTAATCTGGTTAAATACCTTTTCACTAATATTACCAACATTCTAAGGACTATTTTCTGGCTAAAGATAGCTTCAGGTAATAAAAATCATTGTGTAATCCAGTTTTTAAGACTAAGAGCTAAACTTTTTTAAATACTTTTAAAATGACAAGGTAATTAAAAATCAAGTGCTTGTTTTCTTAGCTATGTTTTGACCTGTACATGTAATCAAGTTTTTTTTTTCTAAAGTGTCAAAAGAAGCCAATGAAAGTAATTTCAAGAAATATACCATAGATTATGTATACGCAACTGCAAATTGTAAGCACATGAAAACTATATGGTTGACAAAACCTAGCTCAGGCATAGGGAAAAACCAAGAAAGGCAGTAGGTTCAACATCGTATTAAGTTAAAAAGTTATTTTTTCCAACTTGGCAGAAAATCACGGTTTTATTTGAGTATCTGAAGATTTCCAAAAATGATCTTGTGAAAGTAAAGCTTTTAAATATTTAAGAGGGAATGAATTCATTCTTTCAAGTGCCATTAAAGACCATTTTCTCTCTAGCAAAATTAATGAGATAATTAGGTTTAATGATGTCACGAATTTTACCTGATTTCACTTTGCTGAACTAAAAATCTATGTCCATACTGCTCATTCATTATCAGAGCTACATATGGGCTCATTTGAATCTTTTCTCTGTATGTTAATATCTACTAAGCAAGGAGCATGCACGCATGCACACACACACACACACACACACACACACACACACACACACCACCAGTTGAAATTTTTAATGCTTATTTAAGATTTATACTTCTTTAGAATGTGAATGAAGCTCTTAGCTTTCAAAGGATATTCCTCTGCCTCAAAGGGTTTTCAACATACTATTTCATGAAACTAGAAAATGAGACTGTGTATGTTCGCTTTAAAATGTTTACTTAACCACAATAAAAGGTTAGATGGATTTCCCAAGTGGAGCAAGTTAGGGTACCTGCTACAATGTGAAAATTTAAACAAACTTTCAACTTAGCTTCCACTCATCTATCATGTCTGACACAAAAGTCAAAAGCCCTTTTTAAGTACTGGTTAAGCCTGACTTAGAAAATGTGGTTTTTTTCTTTTTTTCCCCTGTAGTAGTAAGGTATGAATGAAAACCTGAGCCAAAGGAATAAAGGGAAAAGAAAGAAACAGAAAGTCATGAATTCAGTCCATGCTGGACTAAAACTACAAATAAGCTAATTTAGCATATCTTCTTTGAAATTCGTGCTTCCTACTCCCTGGGCTTCAAACTCATCTAAGCTTCATTAAAATAAGTCAGGTAACTACAAATGATGTCAAAAAATTTCCAAATATTGTCAGAACATCTAGGTTAAAGGGGGGGGTGAAAGGTCATGTACGAACACACACTTTTTTATAACTTAACTATATTAGTCAAGCTTCCTTCTGCAAAATATTTGTATAGTAAAACTTAGCCTTCAGATGCTTTATTGCCTTTCTAACTACTTCCTCAGATAACATGTGGTTCAGTATGTCTTTCTAAAGAATGAAGATTTGGAGCCTGTCATCAATGAACACTGTTATTTCTTACGCATAGTTTCTTGTTCAGATTCATAAATATAAGGCAAGTTTTACGAGGAAGGATAATACTGATTGAAAAAAATTATGATCACTTTTTACTTGGCCGGTATTCATTCTTTTAAGATATTCAGCCCAAGGGTATGTTATTACTGCAGCGCAATCTGAGGGTGGTCCTTCTAAGATGAATGTGGTAACTCTGCGATGTGTTTATTCTGGGTAAAATCTATTTCGCTGTCTAATTAGAAGCTTTTAAGCGTTTCTCTCCTCCTTCCTTTGTAGAAAGACTCTTGGGAGGGGAATTGGTTTTTGTCTATACAGATGTTATCCCACACCTGCATTTCAGTTTATGTAAAGTTCCAAAAATATACACTGCTTTTCTCGCACTTACTGTATGCTTAAAAAGTTAATAGTTTTGGCAAACCACAAAGGGCTTCAATTTGGAAAGTGTTGAATGAATATTTGAAAGATCTGGTGCAGGGCTGGGTCTTTTAAATACGCTCTAGCCGCTGGCCAGCCCTTCACTAAGCAACCACGTGGAGAGGTTACAGGCATGAAGACAGGGCTAGAGGGGAGATTTTCAGCCTCGAATCCAGAGATCAGCTGTCGGAAAACTAGATCTGAGCATGGAACCCAGGTTGACGCCCTCTGCTTCTTACAGATCCGCATGATAATCCACCTCGAACTCGCTAACAAAGGCTCTATTCACTGGCATTTCAGCCAGCCTCGCATTTTCCTGTTCCTAACTGGGAGGGAAGGGAAGTGTTGTTGGTAAGTTATTCATCAAGATCAAATCTTATAAATATGTAACAGCTTTCAGCATCTGGACAAGATTCCGCCGCCTCTGGGCTTGAACAGTGATTGCAAATATTGCTGAGAGGAAACCAGGGCTGTTGGCGCTGCACAATACCCTGGCTGGGCAAGTCTGAACAAGACCTGCTGAGATGAAAAGCTGAAGGACTGCAACTCTTAGGCAGGAAAGGGCGGCAATCGGGTTTCTTCCTGACAAGATTTGGAAGAACAGGTCTGATGCAATCTGTCCCCCGTGAGCCGCTCAAATTAATGAAACATGGCTCTTTCCACGGACATTCCTCAGACTGTTTTTTTAAAGGGACCCTGGGTGGATGTCCATGTTTCTGACAGACTGGAAGAGATTTGGGGACAGCATTATAATCACCCAGTTAACACTTTCACCTGTGTCTGATGGTGATGCTTTCCAAGTTTAGTATTATTAGGAAAATTTGCTAACCTTAGAGCCAATGCAAGTTCACACTGATTCCAATGTCTTGATCACACGGAATTAAGCTTAATTATTGACACTTTTCGCTCATATACATGTATGGTCAAAAGTGATCATTTTAGGGGAGTTCCCGTCGTGGCTCAGTGGTTAACGAATCCGACTAAGAACCGTGAGGTTGCGGGTTCGATCCCGGGCCTCGCTCAGGATCAGGCGTTGCCGTGAGCTGTGGTGTAGGTTGCAGACACGGCTCGGATCCCGCATTGCTGTGGCTGTGGCGAAGGCCGGCGGCTACAGCTCCTGTTAGACCCCTAGCCTGGGAACCTCCACATGCCGCGGGTGCGGCTCTACATAAAGGCAAAAAGACAAAAAAAAAAGTGATCATTTCACAAGCATCATATATTTATGGGGAAAAAAATTATCACTGTGAATGTCTTTTGTTTTCTTACAGTGAATCCTATCTTGGAAACTACTAGTTCCCTTTTCTGGTGAGCTACTGTTATTTTGCATATTATTTAGAAAAGCTTCTAGGCTTAGGAAAAGGATATTGATATAATCCTGATTCACTGGGGTCACCGTGGACATAGGTTTTAATAGAGCTTTCCCCTTTCCTAGCCCCAAACAGACTTCAGTAACTATGACAATCTCTCTCGAATCCCTAAATCCACATAGCCCCCAAATTAAGTTTGAATAAGCAATGAACTATAAAATTTCACTGTGAATTATAACAGAGGACTTCATCAAAGTGACAGTTTCGGATTCGAGAAATAACAGGAATTTGCCGCCAAAACATCTTTTAATCTTCCAAACCCACTGTTACAAGTGCCTCCTTTTGTGTGTTTTCTTACTGTGCATATGCTCAAATATTATGTAAAGAGATGATTTCAGTTTAATCAGGGAAGAATTTAACACTCTTCTCATTAGAAAGTCTAGCAGAAGAACCTGAAACATCAGCTGCTGAGAAAATTAAATGAGGCTCCAGGCTGAAGACAGAGCTCACCTCTGGATTTTCTTCCAAAAACAAAAGCCTTGCCCAACAGCTGCCAGGTCGGCCTGTACAGATCTTCCAAGTCCAGCTGCCATCTGTCTGGTTCAAGGTACCGAATCAGATCCTCCAAGGTGCTGAAGGCAGTGACCGCATTGTTCAGCAGGTCCAGGGGCAAAGCTGCAGCCGGTAGCAGTGAGGGACTCACGGTTTCTGTGAATTGCTGAAAGTCAAATGAATCTGGCATCAGCTGTTTTAAAAAACGACAACGGGTCCCTCTGGACCCACCCGTGAGGTCAGGTGGGTAGATGAAGGGTGAAAACACGGGGAAATGAAATCGTAGTCAACCCCGGTTTGCAGGAATGACTTTGCCAAGACGTCCTGTAGATGAACTTGGGCGGAACGTCTGCGGGAAAAGCTATTCAAGGGGACAGACATTCCTGTTCCTTACCACAGACCATGATGGGTGTGGGCATCTGTGGCTTGACAAACAAGAAATTGCTTCCGGAGTTCCCTTCGTGGCTCAGTGGTTAACGAATCCGACTAGGAACCATGAGGTTGCGGGTTCGATCCCTGGCCTCGCTCAGTGGGTTAAGGATCTGGCGTTGCCGTGAGCTGTGGTGTAGGCTGTAGATGCGGCTCGAATCCCGCGTGGCTGTGGCTGTGGCGATGGCCGGCGGCTAGAGCTCCTGTTAGATCCCTAGCCTGGGAACCTCCATATGCCGCGGGTGTGGCTCTAGATAAAGGCAAAAAGATAAAAAAAAAACAAAGAAAGTGCTTCTATGGTTCAGTACAATGGAAGCCGTGATAGAGTTTACCAACTTTTCCTTTTGTTTTCCACTTTTCATTCTCCTTATTCTGGAAAGGCACCCAGTAGTTATACAAATGGGTGTCAGAGGAATTCACATTTAATATAAAGCAATTAGCCCATCAAGAATTAGAAGAAAACCTAAGTGTAAAATCCTTTGACACTGGAGAACTTGTTAATCAAGACAGAAAACACCCAAACCATAAACGAGAACTTTGATAAATTTACTTAAAATTTTTTAAAATAAACAGTTAAAATACCCATCCTGGGAAGATCCGTTGGAAAACCATGCAACTGTCACAGGGTGGAGTGTATATAAAAAGAAAGACAAAGTCAGTACAAAATGGGCAAATTTCAGACAAGAAGCTTGAATGGCCACTAGATGTATAAAAACACACTAAAAGTCATTAGTTATCAGAGACAACAAAGTGAGATATTACGGATACAAAAAAATGGAGACACTATTTCACTTACATGAGATTGGCATTTAAAAGAAAAGGCTGCCAAAGATGTGGTTAAATTGAAATTTCTCTGCTCTGCCTGCAGAAGTGACTATTAATTGGTACCACTGTAGTGGATGTAACTGATGTCCAAGCTGTAGATGCACAGCCCCCATGTCCCTCTAATTCGCTTTGGAGGTTTTTTCCTTGTATTTGTGCATGTGGAAATATATGCACAGTAGTATTAATTCATTGCGTGTTGACAGGGAGGAAAAATCGAAAACAAACAGAATGCCCATGTATGGAGCAACGGATTAAAATACACCATTTTAAATGGCAGGCACCAGGAGAAGGCAATAATTTCAGGTAAAGTTCAGTAAGAAACACCCTCCTTCCTGCCAATTTTTAAAGTGGACTAAGGGTGGAGAACGGTGGATCAGAACTGAAATCAAAATAGGCAAAACAGGAATTCCTATTGTCGCTCAGCAGAAACAAATCTGACAGCATCCACGAGGATGCAGGTTCAATCCCTGGCCTCGATCAGTGGGTTAAGGATCTGGTGTTGCTGTAAGTTGTGGTGTAGGTCACAGATTCGGCTCAGATCCGATGTTGCTGTGGCTGTGGCATAGGCCAGAGACTACAACTCCAATTCGACCCCTAGCCTGGGAACCTCCATAGGCCTGCCATGGGTGTGGCCCTAAAAAAAAAAAAGACAAAACAGGCAAAATATATAGAGGAACAACAGTCTACTTAATGTTGAAAGTTAATTAATTTTCAGAGGAAAGAAAAGGGATAGTGTGGAACAAAACATTTATGTTGACTGATGTTTATTATAATAGATTTATACTAATAAAAAGTTGGTAACATTTTAAATCTACAGTAGTGGAATAGTTAATGACAATGCACTCATAAACTACAACAGTATACAAACATTAAAAATGAGGTCTAGAGCAAGATATGGAAGCAACCTAAATGTCCGTGGACAAAGCAATGGATAAAGAAGCTACAGTATATATAACACTGGAATATTACTTGGCCATAAAAAGAATGAAATAATGCCACTTACAGCAACATGGCTCGACCTAGAGACTCTCCTACTACGTGAAGTAAGTCACACAGAGAAAGAAAAACATCAAATGATGTCACTTATACGTGGAATTGAAAAAATGATACAAATGAACTTATTTACAAAACAGAAATAGACTCATAGACAGAAAACAAACTTACGGTTACCAACCAACGGGTAAAGGAGAGACAAATTAGGAGTTTTGGATTAACAGATACACAGTACTATATATACAACAGGTAACCGAGTTCTCATCATGGCTCAGTGATTAACGAATCCGACTAAGAATCATGAGGTTGTGGGTTCGATCCCTGGCCTCGCTCAGTGGGTTAAGGATCTGGCGTTGCCGTGAGCGGTGGTGTAGGTTGCAGACGCGGCTCGGATCCCGCGTGGCTGTGGCTGTGGCTGTGGCGAAGGCCGGCGGCTACAGCTCCTGTTAGACCCCTAGCCTGGGAACCTCCATATGCCGCGGGTGCGGCCCTACATAAGGCAAAAAGACAATAAATAAATAAATAAATAAATAAAACAGTTAACCAACAAGGTTCTACTGTACAGCACAGCATAAGGGACTACAGTCAATATCCTGTAATAATCCATAATGGAAAAGAATATGAAAAAGAATACGTACATATGTATGTATAACTGAATCATTTAGCTGTACACCTGAAACTAACGCAACATTATAAATCAACTATACTGCAATAAAAAAAAGAGGTCCCCTAGGATTTCGTATTGAAAAAAGAAATGCCTAATAGGTAGTAAATGTCAAGAAATCCAAGCTATATAAACCAGAAATATACCATGATTTCAACACACATAGGCTAAAACAAAACCAGACAAAATCAAAAGAGGCTAAAATTTCAAGTGTATCCATCTATGATTTTAATGAAAATGTGTGGTTCTCATTTTCTTTATTATACCTAGTCATAATTTCAGCATTTTCTATAAGTGTGGATTCTTCTTCTAGAGACCAGGAAGAAATGATAACATTTTGTATAATAAAACATACTGTCTTATCAGATGTTCCTTTTCCTCCTCATTACTCAGATCCTGGGGAGAGACTGAAAAACGACGGACTGTGGACGGCAGCCTCTGACTCTGTCTCCTTGCCATCAAAGCTTTCCTTACTCCTTTAATTCTATGCCGCATAATTCTGGGTTAATCTACCTAAAATAAGTTATCACTGATCACGGGATGAATCTGGACAGATGCCTAGAGTGATTTCTCATCTGGAGGATAAAAATCCAAATTCCTCACCCTGCACTCGGGAGCCTCACCATCTGCCCTTTGCTCCCCTTTCCCCTCTAATCCTCTGCTCATCAAAGACAAGGACATTTTGTCCCAATCAACCGAGTCTCTTCACTAACTGTTGCCCACGTCATACTCATCTCTGGCCTTGACCTTGAACCTCTCCCCACGCTAATGCCGCTCCTCTGCCTCTATGGGCAAAACTCTCCCTCTTGTGATCCACATAATAAATCCTGATCTTTTATAACAGCCTTTCTTGAAACCCAATTCATCCACAAAAACTCCCGCAGTAAGAGGACCATTGTTCTCCCATATATATCAGCTGTGTCAACTGGCAAGGAGATTCTGCTGTGCGGCACAGGGAACTCTATCTAGTCACTTGGGATGGAACATGATGGAGGATAACATGAGAAAAAAAAAAAAAATATATATATATATGACTGGGTCACTTTGCTGTATAGCAGAAATTGACAGAACACTGTAAATAAAGTATAATAGAAAAAATAAAAAATCTTAAAAGAAAAAAAAGACTCTCACCGGGCTGTCCTGTGGACACATGGCTTGAAAAGCAGAACCTGCTCTGTAAATCAGAAAAGGGGTTGTCAGTTCTCTGGGGTAGACCCCGCCCCTGCTGGGACTCATAGCTCTACAGGCCCAGACCTTCCTTGTCCATGGGGGCGGGCGTGGCATTTTTATAGAGCAGAATCAGCAGAAATGAATGTAGCAGCTTTGGGTCAACATAATTCCATTCTTACTTTTAAAAATCTAACTTCGATAACGTCAAGGTTCTGGCTAAAATATGAGCGCTAAGACATTTTCGATTAGTCTCTCCAACTTCTAAGAGTAGAAACAAATTTAACATCTTCCTCTTTACTCCCAGAATTCTTAAAAAGTTGTCCAAGAAATGCAAAATCGCTTAGAGAGAGGACTGTGATGACAGACAACTACAGGATGGATATAAATGAGCGATCAGCTAATAAAAGTATTTATTATTAATATAATCAATTTGGTTAATATTGATTGCATTCATAATGGGAAAAAGCTGACGCAACACTTTTTGGAAATTTTTAAACTATAAGCCAAAATGTATATGTTTATATGACGTGAAAACTAAAGGTCAGTAACACTCAAAGGATAAATGAGTTATGACTCATGACAGCGATGATAAAAAACAAATCAAATGTGTCAGTCTGCATGCAGAGAGCACAAGTACAGAAAGCCAATCGAAAACAGTACATCTTATTCATTAAAGAGTCAGAGTGCAGATGTATGGATCTGGCTCATTGTGCTTCCACGCGTTGCATTTGTGTAGAGCATTCTTCAGAAGCAGTGAAAAGTTCCAACTGAAATCAGTACCATGGAGATAAAGTTTGCAGTAGTTAAACACACACACACACACACAAAAGGGGGAAAGAAAATAAGTCTAGAAAGTTAGGCAAATGTATTATGCACATCTTGGGTTCAATGAAGTATTAAAATACCAATTCCCTTCAATGACAAAGGTTGGGGAAAAAACTACTTGGCAAAAAAGTTACTGCATGCATACGTTGGTTGATGGTATAAGCCTCCCTGCTTTCAAATACCTAAATTAAAATAAGAGAAAATGTAAAAATATAACCACACACACACACACACACATACAAAGAATAGTTCCTACTCCACTCCCCCAAACAAACAAACCAAAAAAAAAAAAAAAAAAAAAACCAGGTAGGGAGAATTAACTCACTTGCCTGGGATTCAGAGATTCAATCCCTGGACAGAATAGAGAAGCAGAACTTGTATTTTTTAAGGGCTTTCTCATGACTGTCACCCCACCCAACTGGTTTAGGGAACAATCAGGCTGTTCACTTTTAAAGTTCTGCTTTTCTAAACTGTCTAAAGGGATTTTCAGAGAAAAGGAGGAGCAGTGGAAAAAAAGAAGTGGTAAGGAAAAACACCCTGTACTTTTTTCTAAACATTAATTTCTCCCCTCACCCCAAACACCTCTTTCCTGTACAAGTTCACAGTCTTTCCACCCATAGTTAGGGGCTAGAAAATTCTAATATCTTTGCTGTATAAAAAATACTTACAGTTGGGCCAAGTGCCCCAAATTGAATTGGATCTGCCCATTCTCCACTTCTTATCTCTTTCATTAGCCATGAAAATAAATACTTACTTAATACTAAGCTGCGGATTGCTCTAAGACTCTTCAGTGGATGACAATGGTAACGGAAAGCAGTTTCTTGGTTTCTGTCACGGACAGAACTAACTAAATCAATATCCCTCTCTCAGTGAGCCAGAAAAAAAGCTTTTCTGCTATTATCTGCAGGGTAGCAGCAATAACCTGGTGGATAGCATAATCCTAGGCTGGACCCTTTTGGAAAAGATGGATTGTGAAAGAGCATAAAAGAAATCTGAAATCTCTGTGCAGTGAGTGGCCCAGTCAAACCACGCATTTCTAAAATGCCAGGGCCACATGTTAATGACCCCGTACAAGATGAAATCTTTTCAGTTGCTTGGTGAGAGTCATTCTGACTGGCAATATGATCATAATTTGAGTCCCGATCAGGCGGTCCCGAAGCCTGCGCTATCCTCCTAGAGGTGCTGTGTCAAGAAAATGAATTCGAGCAAATAATATAACCCACGTGAGCCTCAGCTTCCTCGTCTGTAAAGCATGGCTGGTAAACTCAGTGACTTTTAAGTTTCTTTCCAGCTTTTAAATTTAAGAATTCCACGTAAATTCAGGATACAAGAGGGTGTTTTCTGCATATCCTTGCTGCCATCTGCCAACTCTTGTCTTCCTGATCACCAACAGGTGTGAGGTGGTTCTCACTGTGGGTTTGGTGTGCATTTCGCTAGGATTAGCGATGTTGAGCATCTTTTTTTTTTTTTTTTTTGTCTTTTTGCCTCTTTATCTAGAGCCGCACCCGCGGCATATGGAGGTTCCCAGGCTAGGGGTCTAACAGGAGCTGTAGCCGCCGACCTTCGCCATAGCCACAGCAACGCGGGATCCGAGCTGCGTCTGCAACCTACACCACAGCTCATGGCAACACCGGATCCTTAACCCACTGAGCAAGGCCGGGGATCGTACCCGCAACCTCACGGTTCTTAGTCAGATTCGTTAACCACTGAGCTACGACGGGAACTCCCAACTAGTGATGTTGAGCATCTTTTTCATGTACTTATGGCCATCTGTACATCTTCACTGGAAAAATATCTAAGTTCCTTTGCTTATTTTACAATCGAATTTTTCCTTTGTCTTGTCGGTTGTTGAGTTGTATGCGTTCTTTTTGGGGGGCCCACCCCACGCAAAAGCTCCTGGGCTGCAGAAAGAACCCCTGCCACAGAAGCAACCTGAGCCATAGCAGTGACAAAGCCAGATCCTTAACCCACTGAGCCACCAGGGAACTTCTGAATCGTACGAGTTCTTTATATGTTTTTGAGTATCAACCCTTATCCAATACTTGGTTTGCTCACGTTCTATTCCATCCACAGGTCGCCTTTTCATTGCGTTGCATGCTTCTTTTGATGGACAGAAGCTTTTTAGTTTGCTGAGGTCCTGCTTGTTTGACTTTTGTTTTTGCCACCGTGATTTTGGTGTCATTTCCAAAAAAAAAAAAAAATCCTTACAAACCGTTGGTGGGAATGTAAATTTGTTTAACCCCGCTGGAAAATGGTATGGAAGTTTGGCAAAAAAAAAAAAAAATGAAAAATAGAATACAAATCAACCTCTTTCCAAAACAGAAAGACTCACACACTTTCAAACTGATTTAAAAAAAAAACACGAAAATTAGACAGCAACACCCAATGCTACCGCTTACATGTGGAAACTAAAAAGACACAATGAACCTCTTTGCGGAACGGACAATGACTCACAGACTTTGGAAAACCTTGGTTTTTCAAATAAGACAATCTGGGGGGTGGGGGGATGCACTGTGGGTTTGGGACACAAAATCTGTAAAATTGACTTGTGATGATTTATGTACACCTATAACTGAAATAAAATCCATTAAGATTTTCAAAAAAAAACCGAAAAATAGAACTACCATATGATCTCCCCATATCACTTCTGGGTTTGTAAGAGGAGGAAATGTGTAAGAAAAGAGTCTAGTAAGGAGAGGAAAAGCAGACACAGATACGCACAGAGTAAGGAGCACGTGAAGACACAGGGAGAAGGCAAGCATTTACAAGCCAAACAGAATGGCCGCAGACAAAAGCTAACCCTGCCCATGGCTGCTCTCAAATTTCTAGCCTCTAGAACTGTGAGAAAAGAAATTTCTATTTTAGGTCATCCAGTCTATGGTACTTTGTAACAGTGGCCCCAGGGAACTAAAACATGCTGTCATGGAATTCTCACTATCTATTACAGCAGCAAAGAAAGGTTAATATTATACCACCTCCACTAAATCATTTAACAAACATTTATTAAAAAGCCCAGGAGTTTCTGTTGTGGCCAAGTGCAAACAAATCTGACTAGTATCCATAAGCACCCAGGTTCAACCCCTGGCCTTGCTCAGTGGGTTAAGGATCCGGCGTTGCTGTGAACTGTGGTGTAGGTTGCAGAGGCAGCTCGGATCCCGCGTTGCTGTGGCTGTGGCGTAGGCTGGTGGCTGTAGCTCCGATTTGAACCCTAGCCTGGGAACTTGCATACGCTGCAGGTAGGCTCTTAAAAAAAAAAAAAGCCCATAATGCGGCCACTGTGAGCAAAACAGACCAAAATTCTTGCCCTTGCAGAGCTGAACCTTTGTAAGCCAAGTATTTTGTATCACAGGAAAGAGTTATTTTCCCCTTTGCCAAAACAAAGCCCAAACTGAGAATTTGCTATTATGGGTCATGTAAGTAACTCAACGAGCATCAAACAAATTCTGGTGAGTGTGGACCATATAAAAAATGAACTTAATATGAAAGAAGAACTGAAAAACAAACATATTTCAACTTTTATGACTAAAAAATAACTGGCAGTCCATGTGTTTGGACCAAGTAATGGCCATGTGAATTGGTATTAACAAGCTCAAAAAAGCAGGCTGGCTTTAACAACAGCTCCTCTATTGACTTCTCCAGGGGGTTGTTTTAAAAAAGCAACATCTTAGAGTTCCCTGGTGGCTCAGTGGGTTAAGGGCCTGGTGTTGTTGCTGCTGCTGTGAGGGTTTGATCCCTGGCCTGGGAACGTCTGTATGCCTTAAACATGGCCAAAAACAAACAAACGAACAAACAACATCTTAGTGTTTTTGTATTTTATTTATTTTATTTTATTTCTTTTTAAGGTTGCACTTGTGGCCAGGGGTCGAAGGAGAGCTACAGCTGCAGGCCTACATCACAGCCACAGCAATGCTGAACTGAGCTGCATCTGTGACCTCTGCCGCAGCTTGTGGCAACACTGGGTCCTTAACCCACTGAGCGAGGCCAGGGATTGAACCTGCATCCTCATGGATACTGTGTCAGGTTCTTAACCTGCTAAGTCCCAACAGGAGCTCCTTTTTTGTATTTTATGATGGCTAGCCTATTTTATGCATTAATTATCATCTCCTTTTTTAGAAAAAAGAAAAGCTCATTTCCTGTTTGTAACAGCACTATCTGAACTGCTTAGAATTCCACAATAAATACTTATCTGGAAAAAAAAAAAACTGTAGGCTTGTCTTTTTATTAGGACTTCCATGGCCAGCACACTTTAAAAAACTACAGTACTGACACTGAACCTTCCCTGGGCAAATACACACATACAAATGTTTACCTCGAGTAGCATAGCAACTGCTGCAAAACTCCAAGGACCTACAAAGATTTACACCAAAGCTTTCTGAGCCACAGACATGCAGTACATTTCACACTGATAAGAAGCCTTCACTTCATTCATACCTAACAGAAGGGTTAGCTATGCAGATTAGGTTTCGCTGTAGTTATTAAAAACAAAAGGAAAACAAAATGATCACCCAGGTGTGGTAAGAGACTTAAAAAGTTCAGCCTGGTCTTTTATCACTTTAAAGGGAATCTCCAAACACAGTCACCTGATGTCAAGCCGATATATTTACGATAGGGTTGACTTTTAAAGAGCTCAAGGAGCAGATGGGGCATGCAGACCAAAATTCCTGCCAGGAACCACTGATGGGACGTGCTCTAAAGACACAAGAATGCTCTGGAACAATTCATTTAAACATGCTTCTCCGTCCTCCCCGCCTCCCTTATCTGAATCCATCCAAAAAGTTACATGGGTTATGTTTTTAAACTCCTTTTAAGCCAGCAAAGAAAACCAAATGCTTGCCCTCTTACTCAAGAACAGATGTTTTAATACAGTGTGGGTGATGCAGATTATCTATTCAAGTGAGAAATCCCAGGGGAGGGGGCCAAGTGTCTTCACATCGAATCTTTACACCAAGAGGCTCTTAACTTAGAGAGCACGGCCGTGGGATCAACTTTGACCTGTCTCTACAGCCCATCCCAGGGACAGCCCGGTCTGAAAACAGAACCGTCTTTTTTTTTTTTTCCCTTAATGGATTTTATTTCAATTACAGGTGTACATAAAAAACAGAACCGTCTTTACCTCTAACTGTCTTTACCACCCAGCTCTTCAAAGCAGTAACTTCAAGGCCCAAACCTGCACCTGACCTTGCAATTGCCAGGAGTTTCAGGCAAATCCTGAGGAACAGCAGTGTTCTTGCCAGGGCCAAAATATGGGGAAAAAAAAGAGAGATGGCTAGCTTTGGTGAAAATGTTGTCAAGTTAAAAAAAGAGAAAAAAAATAAAAGGAATGTTTATGTTATAAGCACAGTTTCTTACTAAATTAGTGGATGAAACAACTGTTATTGGCTCAGTGTTCCTATCAGCAGGAAACCCGAGAACCACCACAATCTGACTCCACTTACAAGTTACAACATCGTTGCTGTTAGCCTCAACTCCTCGTTCCCTGAAGTTCATGGTCTGGAGTTGCCCCAGTTAAAGGGTTTCATTCGAATGCCAGCCCCTCCGGGCAGAAGGTCTCCCAAGAGCAGCTGACTGCGGACTGAACACGTTTCCACTTCCGAGGTGAAATTGCGGATTAGCAGTAATAATAACCTGGACTGAAAAACCAGGATTCCAGGGGAAACTAAATAACACAGTCCCCAGCACATTTTCCACAGTGGCATCTGTGGGGAGCCAAAATTAAGGTTTTTTTTTCCTACTGAGATTTTAAAGATTATCCCTCTGAATCAAAAAATGTGACAGGGAGTTCATGTTGTGGGCACAGAGGAAACGAACCTGACTAAGATCCATGAGGATGCGGGTTCGATCCCTGGCCTCCCTCAGTGGGTTAAGGATCCGGCGTTGCCGTGAGCTGCAGTGTAGGTTGCAGATGGATCCAGCATTGCTGTGGCTGTGGTGTAGGCCAGTAGCTGTAGCTCGGATTCCTAGCCTGGGAACTTCCATATGCCTCAGGTGCGACCCTAAAAAGCAAAAAAAATCAAACAAAGAAAACTGACAGGCCATCAAAAGCCGAAACAACACATAGCAGCTACCAGTGTTTGACAACAAAGCAAGGCACACAGTTTTTTTCCCTAATCTTATTATGCCAAATGCTTGTGGATTTGCTTTGTTGCAGCCCTCAAGACAGTACTCAAGAGTAAGGAACTTCAGCTGAAAGAGAAGACGGGCTAAAAACTGTAGGAAGAAAAACACACATTCACTCACACACTTGAATTAATATTCACCTCTAACCAGAATGCTTCAGGCTCTTTCTTACAGGGTTTCTCTTTCAGTTCAATATTTGTTCAGTGTATCCTTTAACAGCCCCTAAGAGAAATTTGCAGAATGTATTATGGGGATGTCGCTGAGATACAACAGCTATGTGAGTAGATATTTTCAATTATCTCTTTAAGAAGTTTAATAGTCAAATAAAACTCTCAACCTAACTGAAATTTCCTACCGGTGGAAGATCTTATTTTGGATAAGAAACAACAACACAGAGCATGCTGAAACAAAATCTTTGTTGTTGTTTTTTAGGGTCGCACCTGCAGCATACAAAAGTTTCCAGGCTAGGGGTCAAATCGGAGCTACAGCTGTTGGCCACAGCCACAGCAACATAGGGCCCGAGCTGCATCTGCAACCTACACCACAGCTCATAGCAATGCTAGATCCTTAACCCACTGAGCAAGGCCAGGGATCGAACCCTCATGGATACTAGTTGGGTTTGTTACCCTGAGCCATGACAGGAACTCCCCCAAATCTTTATTTTACACCATATCCTAGTCTTCCAGTAGCAGTCAACAACTAGTAAACGGTTTGGGGAGGGAAAAAAAGTAACATTCCATTCCACATAGTATTATTCTGTTAAGCACTTGCTGAGAAATAAACAAACTTAAATAAAAGATCAAGTACAGTCAATGCTCCCCGGGTTAGAGCAGAGATGAATTGTGTTATGCAAATAAAATTTTTTAAAAAAAGAGAGATCAAGCATAGTCAATAGAGAATATGGAAAAATAAATATTAGTATGTACTTATGTTTTATAATTCCGTAAAACTAGGTTTGTGTTTTTGTTAGCGGTAAAACACGTAGTAGTGTTTAATCTTCCAGAAAAGTAGTAAAAAAAAAAAAAACCCAAAATGTTATATACTAAGTGCTAATATGAAATAAATGATTATAAATAGTTATTTATCTTCAAATGGACCGACAATCCAGAAGTGAGCAAGTAGCTGAAAATGGGGATAGAAGTAAAAATTTTCTCAGGAAATTACTTTGAGGGGAAAAATGTGCTAATCTAATGGAAATAATTAGCATGCGTGTAAAGTATGACCCTACCCCGCCAAGTGGCTGAATCTAACGGTCCATTTTCTCAGGGTCCAACCTGCTTCCTACCTGGATAGATGCTTCTCCTTGGCTGTGCTCCGGGTTCTCTGCATCATATGCCTCCACAGTCTGCAGTGTTCCAAGGCTCAGTGCGTGGACCTCAGCTACGTCCTGTCTGCATTCTGTCCTTTAGCGATCTCTCAGAGTTCTGAAGCTTTACACGTGACGTATGGGATACCTCCAGCTTCCTGTTTGTAACCAGCCCCCTCTATTCTCAGTATATGGATCTCAAGGTCCTTTGCTCCTCCTCTTTGCCTACACCCCAAGCATCCCATCTTATCTTGGTGCTACCTTCAGAGTAGGGTCAGAATCCGAAACAATGGGATCTACAGTTAGAAATATGGATTTGGTCTCCATCCCTCCTCTGGCAGAATTCCTAAATCCCCTGGAATTTCTGGTGCGATGAGAGCCATAAGGGTGTCTTTTCTTATGTTAATGAGATGATGCCTGGACCGCAACTAAGGATGGGGGGGGTGGGTCCTGTGGCCATGGTTGCCAGGAGAATCAATCAGATGACTAGATGACTAGGGGTTTGCACTTTCAAGTCCCTTGTCACCCTTCTCCCTCCTTCTTATCTCTCCCTTACCTTCAGGGAGGGGAGTGGAGCTGGAGGTTAATTCAATTGCCAATGGCCAATGATTTAATCAATTTTACCTCTATAACGAAGCCTCCACAAAACCCTGAAAGGACAGGATTCAGAGAGCTTCTGGGCTGGTGAACACGTGGAGATGTGGGGAGAGTGGCGGGCCTGGGGAGGGCATGGAAGCCCGGAGCCCTTTCCCCCACACCTCGCCCTATGCGTCTCCTCTATCTGGCTGTTCCTGAGTTGTATCCTTTTATAAGACACTGATAATCTACCAAGTAAAATACTCCTCTGAGTTCTGCGAGCCATTCTAGCGAATTGATGGAAACTGAGGAGGAGGTCCTGGGAAGCTCGGACCTACAGGCTGTCAATCAGAAGTACTGTTAACAACCAGGACTCAAGACTGCCCTCCTGAATTGGAGGGAACTGATGGAACCTCCACGTTGGAGCTGGTTGGGGTCAGAGCTGGGCTTGTGACTGGTTACTGAGGTGGGGGAAGGACAGTCTTATAGGACTCCCCACCTGGGGAGTAGAGTTGAGCTGGAGTCTGCCCTGCTGGTGCCAGAACACAGTGCTACTAACAGTGAAACCGGTCTCAGGACACCCAGGAGACACGGCCTGCATTTCACCACTTCCACAGCCACCATGCTATCATCCAAGCCACCATCTGGAACAGTCTTTTAACTGGTCTCCCTGTTTCTGCCTTTCCCTTTGTTGACGGAATTTACACATCCCACCACCAATGGTTGATAGACCTACACAATTAAAAAAAAAATTTACTTTTCCAGAAATAGAGATATAGCTTTCAACATTACACTTTTACAAAACGCCCTCTGTTTTCAAGATGCTATGGGTTACTCATGGTGCAACCCAATGGAAGAGGCTGGGACAGATTTCCTAAACCTCTGTATACCTGTACCTTCTGAAATCTGCCCCTTGCCCTTCTCTGGGACCCTTCTGGTAGATGTGCCCTCTGGTAGAAAGGCACTGGCTCTCCTGCAGACAGAAGACAATGTAAACAATGTTCTCCTCTTCATACACACAGGGGAATACTACTCAGCCATAAAAAAGGATGAAATAGTGCCACTGGCAACAAAAAGGATGGAAGGACCTAGAGATGATCATACTAAAGGAAGTAAGTCAGAAAGAGAAAGACAAATACCATATGGTATCACTTACATGTAGAATCTAAAATGTTACAAATGGGAGCTCTTGTTGTGGCTCAGGGGGTTAAGAACCCAACTAGTATCTGTGAGGATGGATGAAGGTTGGATCCCTGGCCTTGCTCAGTGGGTTAAGGATCTGGTGTTGGCCATAAACTGTGGTGCAGGTTGAAGTTGAGGCTTGGATCTGGCATTGCTGTGGCTGGGGCGTAAGTCTTGGCTGCAGCTCTAATTGGACACCAAGCCTGGGAACTTCCATATGCCACAGGTGCGGCCCTAAAAAGAAAAAAAAAATGTCACAAATGAACCTATCTACAAAACAGAAACAGACTCAGGGACATAAAGAGCAGACTTGCAGTTGACAAGGGGAAGAGAGGGATGGAGACAGATGGAAGAAGAGTTTGGGGTTGGCAGATGCAAACTATTACATTTAGGTTGAATAAGCAATGCTGTCCTACTGACCCGCATAGGGTGCGGCTCTAGATAAAGGCAAAAAGACAAAAAAAAAAAAAAAAAAAAATGGAAAGCCACACCCACCAGCTGAAGAAAAGTGAGCATTTCTGTAAGTTATCTGATGAACATTTCATTTATGTGTGTGGGTGAAGGGATCTCTGTTTAAAGCAGAGATAATACTACCTACATTAGAAAATTGAGAATTAAGCAAAATCGTCTCATTGAAAATTTTAATGAGCACTTAAGCATGATACATACTTGGGGATTATTGTACATGTTTACCATACTTTTTTTTTTGTCTTTTTGCCTTATCTAGGCCTGCACCCGCGGCATATGGAGGTTCCCAGGCTAGGGGTCTAAAAGGAGCTGCAGCTGCCGGCCTTCGCCACAGCCACAGCAACGTGGGATCCAAGCTGCGTCTGCAACCTACACCACAGCTCACGGCAACGCCGGATCCTTAACCCACTGAGCAAGGCCAGGGATCGAACCGGCAACCTCATGTTTCTTAGTCGGATTCGTTAACCACTGAGCCATGACGGGAACTCCTGTTTTTTTTTTTTGTACCATACCTTTCGTTATCCCCGCTATGTCAACTGTAGTCAAGAAAAACAATTATGTTTAGAAGTTTAGTTTATGATTTATGTTGGCTTGTGCTAGACAAAGTGACATTATCTAGTTAGTCACTGTTCATTGATATTTCCCACCCAACATTCTTCTAACACGAACACGGCAAATCAGAGCTTGCCCTGTCTGTCCCACATGGAAAGTCCTTGTTCAAACTTCTTTCCCCGCTAAAACAGATTTATATTCAGTAGCTGTTGTGGGGAGAGAAATGGGCATTTCATGACAAGTTCAGTAAATGCAAGCCTAGCTATTGTTAGGCCATGAATAACTCTATGCTGAGAAGTTTAAAATATATATATAATAATGTTTTTAACTAAAACATTAGCTTCAGTTTTCTGAGTTCTTATTCCTCACAAAGTCCTTATGTGAAATGAGACAAACAAACACCCCACCCAAAACGCAGGATTTCGCTAGTCAGAGCCATTGTGTAACTGTTATCTTAATTACAGTGTATGGCACTGTATTAAAACAAGCACATGGTGTTCCTTTCAACGATAGAGGAAAATATGAAAGACAATTGTTTTATCAAGTATGAGGTCATTTTCTTTTGCATTTTATGGGGGATGGGCTGTGTCTGTGGCAGGTGGAAACTCAGCGTGGCAGGGATCGAACCCATGCCACAGCAGTGACCCACAGTGCCACGAGGGAATTCTTTTCCCATTTGAAATCACTCGGTGACATTCCTATCATGCTGCAAAGTGTTCCACGCCTTCACAAACAGGCGGTCTTAACGCCTCCAGAAAATCAAAGTATAGGTAGTTATATATTCTTTCAGCTTGGTCACTGTGCTACAAGGAAACTGTGTCACATGGTCAGAATTCTGAGCAGGTCCAAAAAACACTCCAAGGCGTGGGCGGGGGGATAATTTTTGCGAAAAGTTTTTATCTCCATTCCCAAAACACCTGAGATGTCTTTTCCTTCTGTTGATATAAACAAGGTGTGGCTTTGAAAACAGCAGCAGATAAATAAAACATTATTCTGGCAACTATTGTATGAATCAGGGGCCTGCAGGGAGTGAGGAAGATGAAGCTGTCTTGCCTCTTGATGGACAAACCCCATGTGCCTTGGATAAGGGCTTGCAACAGTGCTTAAAAACTTAGGGCCATGAGAGCAAGTAATCCTGCCTGAAAAAAAAAAAATGTAAAGGAACCACAAAGAAGAGGTGAGAGTTAATTTAGAGCTTAGAGAATGAGGAAAACACTTAGATGAGAAGGAGAAGCACCTTGGATGTTTATAAAGAACCTGAATTGGGAAAACGAATGGCTTTGGATTGAGAGGAAGAGGAAATACGGCAGGGTCAAGGCCACTGGTGAGCGAGGAGATGAGGGGAGGCTGCAGAGACGGGCAGACGATTGGCGCAGACGCTGATGTGTGTGCTAAGCATCGCTGAGCAGCAGGAGAGTCAGAGATGATAAGAAAAGGTGGGGTCCTTGGAGTTCCTGTCATGGCTCAGTGGAAACAAACCCAACCGGCATCCCTGAGGACGTGGGTTCGATCCCTGGCCTCGTTGGGTGGGTTAAGGATCTGGCATTGCCGTGAGCTGTGCCGTTGGATCACAGATGCGGCTCAGATCTGGCATTTCTGTGGCTGGCGTGTAGGTCAGCAGCTGCAGCTCCAATTCGACCCCTAGCCTGAGAACTTCCATAGGCTGTGGGTTCGGCCCTAAAAAAGCAAAAGAGAAAGAAAAGGCGGAATTCAATCAGGATGTTTTGTCTTGTCTTGTTTTGTCTTTCTGCTTCCATGCTAAGTGAGAAGGTGTCCTGGACTCTGGGAAGAACCATAAATAAGCTCTGGAACTTGAACCTCTGCCCCGCGCTGCTTCTCCCACGATGGAAGCACCTTGCTCGCTTCTCACCTGGCTCACCACTGCTCATCAATAAAGAATGATTCAAATCCTGCTGGAAGCTGCCACCAGCCAGACCCCTCTCTCCATCCATCATCACTCAGCTGGCCACTGGTCCCTGATCCCATCTCCTCCCGTCCTTGTCTCTGGCAGGACAATGACCCGAAACTCCCACTCGCCTGCACATACCTTCAGGGCAGGGCCCACGTCTCACGGCCCCCTGAATAATGTTGCTTCTTCAGCTTTTAGGATCCGGTAGAAAAATCTTGATGACATGCTGCAAATACGAGTATACTCTACGGGAGTTCCTGTGGTGGATTACCAATCTGACTACTATCCATGAGGACGCAGGTTCGATCCCTGGCCTGGCTCAGTGGGTTAAGGATCCAGCATTGCTGTGAGTGGTGGTGTAGGTCGCAGAAGCAGCTCAGATCCTGCGTTGCTGTGGTTGTGGTGTAGGCTGATGGCTACAGCTCCGATTGGACCCCTAGCCTGGGAACTTCCCTATGCCATAGGTACGGCCCTAAAAAGCAAAAAAAAAAAAAAAAAAGAAAGTAAGAATATATTGTATGAACTGATGAGCACCGCTGAGGAAGAGAGTAAGTGTGTCACAGCACGTGATGGTGGTCAAATAAAACTGATTCGTAGCTGATGGAAAAGGGAGTTAAGGAGAGAAAGATCCTGTATGACCTCGAATATTTCCAGCTTGAGAGGATGGGCTGCCCGTGACATCATTACCCAGCGTGCAGAAAACAGATAAGGATGAAAGAAATAAAACATGCGGGCTGGGGCATTTTAAGGAGAGGAGTTGTTGGGTGCTAACATGGGAAAATACAAACGTCTCCCTGACATTAAATATTCGGGACCCGCCCGGGAGGGAAAGTGACAGTTACTAACTTAGACGTGTGAGCTAGAGCCACGGACTAAGGGTGCAAATAAAATGAGAAAGGGAGACACACAAGGAGAGGAAATTGGGGTTTCCCAACATGGAGACGCCAGGCTCAGGCAGGTGGGCCAGTATTGGTGCCTGGAACAGATGAGTTAGAGGGGCTGGAGGACACCTGCAGGCCAAGGTATCGGTGCTTTTGCAGCCAGCGAGGCGAGTTTGGAGACGAGAGATGGGAAGTGACAGTAAAGTAATGAAAAGCCCAGGAGGAGAGGGGCTGCTCATGGGTCACTTTAGTGACTCAGCCAGTGTGGTCCTTGGGTTTACTTGACCTGGCATTGAAGCAGGGAAGGAAGAAAGAGGCTTTCAAGGAAAACGAGCATAAAGGGAGGGAAGGAGAACTTATTATGTGTGACAGTGAGCAAAAAAGAAGAAAGGATAGTGGATTTAAGGGACAGTTGATTAGATGAAGGCTTCACAGAATAAGGGGAGGAGGGAATGTGTGTGCATTTTCAATCCGAAGAGAAGAGGCTGAATAAAGAAAAGAAATTTGAAGACAGAGAAGAATTCACAGGCACTGTAGGGAGCAAGAGGGCAATAAAAAAAAAGGATATCCTTCCCATAAGCCTTATGGAAGAGTGAAATGTCACAGCACCTCTGAAGGACAATTTGACGATACCACGCACCTTGAAAACGCCCGTTTTCTAAGATCTTATCATTCCGTTCAGGACTTTTTTTTTCCTAAGGAGATAAACTGAGGTACAATCCAAACTATTCACAGTGGCCACGTGAACAGAGAAGAGTAAAATTAAAATAAAATAAAAACTCAACTGTGCATAAAAGGAAGATCGTTAAACTATGATCACACTATATGTATATACAATACACACTGTCCATACTTCACAGGGTACATGGAACAGTATCGAAATGAGCCCTAACAATATAGGCCTTCGCTTGTCCTCCTGAGCTAAACCAGAAAGCAAACAAAAGTTTGCTGCACAGGCAGGGGACTGAAGAGCGGCAGTCAGCCCAAGAGCTCCCCCACTGTTCCCTAGTTTAAGGTTAATCGGCATCTAAAAGTAGACCCTGTTGTCCTCATCACTCTGATAAGTAGGCCACCTTCTGGATGCATTTTTCTTCCAGCAATGGAGCAGTGAGCATCAAGTAAAGAGGTTACTGGACAGCTTTGTCTGGCAAGTGAGGGGTGCGGAGAGCGATTTGATTAAAAAAGAAAAAAAAAGCAATAATAACATCCATACAAATGGTACAACTTTCCCAACCAGAATCAATGAATTGGATTATGAAAACAACTAGTCTCTCTCTCTCTCTTTTTTTTTTTTTTGCATGTAGAAATACTAGAATTTATAGCATTCCCAGAAGATGCCAAGTCACAGCTGAATTTATTGATGCCAAGTTCAAGGGAAGTTTATAGCTATCGTCTCACATTTTTCACACTGCCCCTCCATCTGCTGTCCTTTGTTTTGCCCTAAGTGTCCTGCACTTTTTTTTTTTTTCGTCTTTCTGCCTTTATGTAGAGCCGCACCCGCGGCATGTGGAGGTTCCCAGGCTAGGGGTCTAACAGGAGCTGTAGCCGCCGGCCTTCGCCACAGTCACAGCAACGCGGGATCCGAGCCGCGTCTGCAACCTACACCACAGCTCAAGGCAACACCGGATCCTTAACCCACTGAGCAAGGCCAGGGATCGAACCCGCAACCTCATGGTTCTTAGTCGGATTTGTTAACCACTGAGCCACGAAGGGAACTCCTGTCCTGCACTTTGGAATCCTCTTAGTTCTCCCATCCCTGCCTCTGCTCCTTAAAAATCCTCTTTGTTTCCACTGATTTCAGAGAGGTTACTGAGGGGGATAAAACACATGAGACTAAAACCTGTAGAAAAGCAGATACATTCACAGTTAAGAGGATCTTCATTATGCAATTAAGATAATCCATATATGGGGTTCCTGTTGTGGCTCACTGGGTTAAGAACTGTGTCCGTGCAGATGCAGGTTCAATCCCTGGCCTTGCTCAGCGCGTTAGGGATCTGGCGTTGCCACGAGCTGTGGCGTAGGCTGCAGATGCAGCTCAGGTCCAGTGTGGCTTTGACCCCTGGCCTGGGAACTTCCATATGCTGCAGGTGCAGCCCTTATAAAAAAGAGATAATACCTACATGCACTTAATTATTTTTCCTTGCTAATTCT
The DNA here is from genome assembly GCA_004024745.2 of Catagonus wagneri. NCBI lineage: Eukaryota > Metazoa > Chordata > Mammalia > Artiodactyla > Tayassuidae > Catagonus > Catagonus wagneri. The sequence continues at coordinate 6,675,103 of PVHT021183709.1, read as the reverse complement.
AAGCTTTCTGGGGTGCCACTGGAGCGTTTCAAGCAAAGGCATGTTATTTTTTGAATATGTCTAAAAAAAGGTCATACTCCCTGTTGTGCTGAAAGCAGACTCTGGGAAGGCATTTAATTCCAGTCACCTCAATGGAAAGGTTGAGGAGCTAGGCAGGAGTTTAAGAGAGATCTGAGGTTAGGCCCAGGGGCTGGGTGTGCACAGTTGGGAGCCAGCGGCTCCTGGAGAGCAAGGCAAGCCGTGAGCTTGCCCAGTGAACACGCGTTCATTCGGAAGAGCTGGGTACCGTGGTTTCCAAGCTGGATCAACAGACCTTGACTAAAAAAGGGAATGACCCTGGGTATACTCCCTAAATTCCACGTCCTAGAGAGAAGGAGGAAATAGCAAAGGGACTGAGGTAGGAGGAAACTGGAAGCAGTGTCAGGAGCTAGAAGGCAGGTGAAAGAGTGTTCCGCAGGAGAGAATAAAAGATGACCTGTGTCCAGCACTGAAGACAGACCTGATCAGTGAATCGGACACTCGATTCAGCAATACCTGGTCTACAGCGTTTTATATTAGGGACCTCAACATCCTCAGATTTTGGTATTTGAGGGAGCGCTGGAACCAGTCCCCGGGAATATTAAGGGGTAACTGCGTCCTTTCACTGGAGACGTTACAAGTGTGGTTTGGGGAGTTCCCTTCGTGGCTCAGTGGTTAAGGAATCCGACTAAGAACCATGAGGTTGC
>PVHT021183709.1:6622198-6674278 GCA_004024745.2 Catagonus wagneri | reverse complement strand
TGTGGCCGTGGCGAAGGCCGGCGGCTGCAGCTCCTGTTAGACCCCTAGCCTGGGAACCTCCATATGCCATGGGTGCAGCCCTAGATAAGGCCAAAAGACAAAAAAAAAAACCAGAAAAACAAGTGTGGTTTGGGTCGTACGGTGGGGGCAAAAAGCTTGACAAGTATGAGTTTGGGAGAGAATAAAAGGAGAGCCACTTGAGACAGCAAACACAGAGGTCAATGGAAGGAGGTGCTGCCAGGAGAGCAGAGGACAGGGCGGGTAGCTGGAGGGGGATGCGGGATCAGGAGAAGAAAAAAAAATTGAAGATAGGAGACATAACAGCACATTTGGATACTGAGGGACACGGATCAATAAAAAGTCAGAAAAAAAATGAGATGGTGCAGGGGAGAGAGACAGACAGACAGAGAGAGAGACACAGAAAAAGAAAGACTAGGACAGAGAGAGAAACACAGAGAGGGAGAAAGAGACACAGACAGAGAGAGACACAGAGCGGATACGGACAAGATGGGAGGGACGGAATTAGAGGCACAAACTCCCCAGAGAGTTCAGCCAAGGCTGGGGGAAGGATGCTCGGGTGTTCGGGGACACGTGGGTAAAGAGCAGCACCAGAGCCTGCTGGGGTCCCCTTTGGGTGGCTGGTACCCTCTTTGTGAAACACGACCCAAAACCATTATCTGAGAGCGAGGATGGGAGAAGAGATGCTTGAGGTTGGAAGAGAGAGAAGATGCTGTCCGGTGGGGTCTTGGAGGGAGAGGATGGATAAAAAAGGTGTAGAATGACTTGTCCAGCGGCACCGCAGAAACGAAAACAAAGGCAGCGTCACTTATAGGATGCCAACAGGATTTCCTTCCTGGACCCCAGGCACGGCCTGGGGGATGATTCTGTGGTTGGCCGTGTCCGGAGCTTTCTTCAAGGTCCATGCCGTTGCCAAAAAAATCTCAGAGGAGACCCACAAGTGAAGGGTCACTGCAGACAAGCGCTGGGGTGACGGGGGGAGCAGAGATTACTCCAGAGCAAACACTGAGTGCAAAGGGAGACAAACAGTAAGCTCAGGGAAGACGGTCGAGGGTTCGAGACAATCACGAGACCTTCCCAAGGGCTGCGAGGTTTCAGAATGTTGTTGCTTAGCCCCTTTAAGAATCTGGCTCAGGCCACTCAGCAGAAATTGACAGAACATCATAAATCAACTATGGTAAAAATTAAAAAAAAAAAAAAAACTCCACTCAGTCAAGGAAGTCCCTACTAATCTATTTCAGAGATTTTTTTTTTTAAAGACAAACCTATATGAAATGTTCTTATATAAAATATACACATTTCAATATCAGAAATTCAGCCAGGCTCAAACTCCTTAACTGAACCGAGCTTTTGGCTTAATTTGGACATCACAGTGAATTCAATGTCTTACCTCTTACATGATGTGAAAAGAATGCTAAAATTCTAATTCTAATTTTAGTCATTTTTTGAGCAATTAACTTCAAAGAAGGGTATTCGGTTGAAAGTATTAACTTCATGGGGAATTTGAAACGTGAACCTAAGCAGTATAATTTCACATAAATCCGTTTCAAAGAAGCTCACTGAAGTCTGATAATATGAATATTCCTACCATGACTATGATGCTAATTTTTTCACCCCTGCTTCTCATAAATGTTCACTTTAAAATGATTTATCTTTCTAATTGTCTTCCCTGTTCACTGACATGGAAACACTTTCTGGCTTCTGATGATTTTATGCAGCATCTAGGGGAATATTTATACACTAATATCAGCAGAACTGTGGTTTTTAGATGCTCTGATCACTGGGGCTGCAGAGTGCACTACTGCGACTCACAGTCTAGGAAGTGGTTAGTGTTATTTTGGGGTTTAAAGCACAGGATCATATATTTATTGGCACTGTGCTGCCCTCTTTCTTTGATATTCAGGGGAGGCAGAATCCTGTAACAACTGAGGAAAAGCAGTTTCTCCGTGAACTTTGGAAATATCTAGGTTTTTACTGAGTGTGCTGCCACAGCCCAAAAGCATTTATTTCCTGTGCTGGACCAGCTGAATGAAGTCAGACAGACGTGAGGTTTTCCCTCTAACAGTGCGCACACAGAAAAACTTATGAATCTTAAACAGCTGTCCAGGAAATAACCTTTTTTTTTTTCTGATTTCACTCAAGAGTAATAAAATAAGGGTGAGGCTCATCATTCTTCACTTGAAAATCACGTCTGCTGAAATGGTTAAGTGATGGACACATTTGTTTTGGAAAATATTTATATAAAATCTTACATAAGACAAGAGACTGAGATTAAACCACAAATACCTACGTGGGGTAGGGATGCAGAGATTGGCTATAAGGACAAAATACATTATAAACACCAGAAGGCTGTGGGCTTTTTTTCAAGTGCTGTGTGGGCACGCATACACAAGCATACGCACGCACACCATCTAGAACCACTGATATTTTTTTCGCTGAAAATTAGGTCACTTGGAGAATGGCTGACAAAAAAGAGAAGCTGAAGAAGCTGAGGTTTTGGAGTGTCTGAAGCAGTGTATATAGGAGATGCCACTCAAAACCGGAGAGATATTTTGAGGCAATATGGCATCATAGAAAGAACATGGAATTTTTTCTTTTTAGGGCTGCACTTGCAGCACATGGAAGTTCCCTGGGCCAGGGGTCCAATCAGAGCTGCAGCTGCGGCCTACACCACAGCCACAGTAACTCAGGATCCGAGCCTCCTCTGCAACCTAGGCTGCAGCCTGTGGCATCACTGGATCCTTAACCCATTGAGCGAGGCCAGGAATAGAACCCCACCCTCAGGGACACTATGCTGGGTTCTTAACCCACTGATCCAAAATGGGAACTTAGACTTTTTTTCCTTCCTTTTTCTTTTTTGGCAGCCCCAGAGCCTATGGATTTTCTGGGCCAGTGATCAGATCTGAGCTACCCCACACCACAGCATCAATGCCTGATCCTTAACACACTGTACCAGGCCAGGGATCGAACCTGCCTCCCAGCTCTCCAGAGACGCGGAGGTTCCCACTCTGCCACAGCAGGAACTAAGAACTTGGAATTTTTGAATCAGAAAATCAAGGTGTGGACCTGGACCCACCATGGATTATTTGTGGGTGTGATCGTTCGCAAATCACTTATTTTCTCTGGGTTTTAGAGTATTTATCCACACGACAGAGACAATAATACACAAGCTAGCTAATTTACTGGGTTGTTTTGAAGCTCAAAGCGGATAGCGGGCATATGTATATTTTATAAGGTAAGAGGTGACTGATTATGCATTACTAGTAAGGGAGAAAGTCATACAATGATTGCATGCACTCCAAAGATTAGGACCAGTAAGAGGGAGCTAAGAGAAGAAAAGATTTTTGCTTAAAATAAGAAAGAAATTTCTAAAAGTGATACTGTTTAAAAACAGAGTGGCCACACGAGCTAAAAAACAATGGATTTAAATTAAGTTTTGTGTCTGAGTTTCAAAGGCATTTGCTTGGAAACAAATGGACTGTGAATCAGATGGAAATTACACAAAATTAATTCAAAGGGTAAAGTAAAAATATTCAAATATTAATAATACAAAGAATCTTTGCCCCAAGTTGGCTACCAGGATCCATTGCTTTGTATATTGCAAATCCTACCCACCCCAAACTTCCCAAATGAAAACATTAACTTTGAGAAGCAAACAAAGGAATCTGCAAGATTTAAGGAAATTTTAAAAATCACAGTTCCCTATTAAACATGCATATACAGGGAGTTCCCATCATGGCTCAGTGGTTAACGAATCCGACTAGGTACCATGAGGTTGCAGGTTCGATCTTGGCCTTGCTCAGTGGGTTAAGGATCCGGCGTTGCCGTGAGCTGTGGTGTAGGTTGCAGACGTGGCTCCGGTCCCACGTTGCTGTGGCTGTGGCTGTGGGCGAAGGGTGGGCAGCTACAGCTCCTGTTAGACCTCTAGCCTGGAAACCTCTATATGCCGCAGGTGCAGCCCTAGATAAGGCAAAAAGACAAAAAAAAAAAAATGCATGTACATGTATGTATTGTCTAATTGGAAACTTACATGATATAAACCTAGATACAGATATTTTGGTGCTTTACTAAGAAGTAGGCAATTCAGTTAATTAACAGGGTAGGAACTTGGACATTTTTTATTACTTCCTACGACCGGAATCTTTTTTCCTTTCTCACTTTTGAATTTTATTTCCTATATAAGCATCAATCTCACATCTTGAAAGTGACAGTAATTTCTCAGGCAAAGCACCAAGAAAGCACCAAGAGTTTTCTTTTTTTTTTTTCAAGGTTTATTTACTTACCATCCTTTTTTTTTTAGGGCCTCGCTGAAGGCATATGGAAGTTCCTAGGCTGGGGGTCAAATCATAGCTGTAGCCACTGGTCTACACCACAGCCCCAGCAACAGCAACTTGGGATCCAAGCTTCGTCTTCCACCTACACCACAGCTTACAGCAACGCTAGATCCTTAACCCACTGAGCAAGGCCAGGGATCATCCTCATGGATACTAGTCAGGTTCATTACCACTGAGCCATGATGGGAACTCCCGCCAAGGGTTTTCTTAATGGACAAGGGTTTTTTTTTCCTGCTGCCTTCAGGCTCTGGGACTTTAGTCGCAACAACAGAACACAGAGGTTGGCATCCTTCCAGCCCGGGGTACTTGTGATGTTGTACTTGTGATACTGGCCACCACAGGAATATTCATCTGCAACGTAAGACCCCCAAAGATGTTATTTATCACTCATTCATCCACTTGAAATTTTGAAGAGCTTACTATGTGCCAGGTACTCGGCTAGGAAGTGACAATAGAACAGTGACTAAGACAGTGACGCGTGTCGAAGTATTTAGATGAACTACAGTGACCCTTGCCTACACGCACACACACACACACACACATACAATTTTTATGGTTTATGCCCAATTTGTGATATAAAGATTAATAAGAAGAAACCTCAATTAAAAGAGTCAAGGAGAAGTTCCCGTCATGGCTCAGTGGTTAACGAATCTGACTAAGCAAACACGAGGCTGCGGGTTCGATCCCTGGCCTCGCTCAGTGGGTTAAGGATCCGGCGTTGCCGTGAGCTGTGGTGTAGGTTGCAGACGCGGCTCGGATCCCGCGTGGCTGTGGCTGTGGCGAAGGCCGGCGGCTACAGCTCCTGTTAGACCCCTAGCCTGGGAACCTCCGTAAGCCGCAGGTGCAGCCCTAGAAACGGCAAAAAGACCAGAAAAAAAAAAAAAGGAGTCAAGGAGCCAGAAGAAGGAATTCCCATGCCTTATACTAGCTCAGCCCAACAGGAAAAGAGGACTCGCCTGGCAAGAGCTCAGACAACGAGAGCCCCTCCCAGCTCAGCCAGTGAAAAGCAACACACTTCAGAACACTCAGCTCCTCCAGTGTACACTGGGCTTACTCTAGCCCTCCCAGCTGCCTCTCTCCTCTTTAAAAGAGGACTCGCCTCTCCTTGCCACGTGGGGACTGCGTGTGGCTCCCCAAGGTTGCAGACCCCTAACTGCAATTCTTTGCTGATGCCAAATAAACCTTTGTTTTATTTTTTATTTATTTAGCCATATACATAACTGACAGTCTGTTTGTTTTAGGGCAACACAAGATTTAAAGGGAACTTGTAAATTTTAAAATGACTACATTGGAGTTCCCACTGTGGCCCAGTGCTAACGAACCTGACTAGCATCCATAAGGACGTAGGTTCGATTCCTGGCCCTGCTCAGTGGGTTAAGGATCTGGCACTGCCGTGACCTGTGGTGTAGGTCACAGATACACCTCAGATCCCGAGCTGCTGTAGCTGTGGTGTAGGCCGGTAGCTGCAGCTCCAATTTGAGAGTCTGAGAACTTCCATATGCTGCAGGTGCCATCCTAAAAAGACAAAAAAAGAGTCATAAAATGACCACACTGAGTTTGATGTGCTTTTAAAATGTCCCAGCGAAGAGGCTTCAAAATGAATTCTCTTTTCTGTCAAGAATACAGTAACAACAGCTTTAGGAAACCAAAAAGGAAAACAGAGGAAATAACGCAAAAAATGTACCCAAATGATCTCATAAATTATTTAAAATAAGGTTTAAATTCTAAAGAACTAATTCACACGTAAATGGGGGAAAATCTGCTAAATACAAAGCAGTGCAAACAAAGGTTTTGTAGCAGTTAAATAAATCTTAACAAAGGTTTATATGCTAATTATTTAGTTGCAATTATTCAGTATTATGTAATCCCCAAAAGAAGTATTCTGAAAGTAGGAAAATATATTAGTAGCCAGTAGCTTGACACAGATAGAACACAAAGGCAAATCTTAGAACGTATTACATATGTGTACCCACTGCAGACATATGGGTACAGCAGCAACACTGTAACACCCTATGACTAGACTGAAAGCCAAATACCCAAATCTATTCTAGGAAGTCCCCGAGACTTTGATACGCCTACTGAAATCCTCCCGTTTATTATTCATACAGATCAAAAGGGGTAGAGGAAAAGTAGTTTCACCATGATTAACATCTCTAAATATTTTCTCTCAATCCCAAGGGTCAAAGAAAAAAGTCTAGCGTCTTTGTCGTAAAACAAGTGTGACAACCAACTGAAATTCTCACTGTTCTTAAAAATAGAGCTTTGGAGATGGGTGGGTGATAGTAGGTAGGAAAGTGATTGAATACGTGTTAAATAAGAGCTGTATGATTCACAGATGGAGAAAAGATTTAAAAATACAGATTTCTTTGTAGCCATAACTCAAATATGCGGAGAACAGAATTATATTAATACAACTTAATCAGAATATGACTAAAATGGCAATACTTATGGGATACTTGAGCCAATCTGGAATTGAATTATGACCTAAAAGCCACACTTCGTGAACAATATTTAGCTTAAATTATATAAAATTACATATATCCCAAGGAAATTTTCCTAAAAGTAGGAAACACATTAGTTTCGGTAACCTCACACAGACACAATACAAAGGTAACTATCATGGAGCAGATTTTTATTATTTTTTTAATTTTAAACTTTTCTAAATTTTTATTTTTTTGGCTGAGCCTGTGGCACATGAAAGGGATTGAACTTGCATTGTAGTAGTGTCTTGAGCTGCAGAAGTGACAGCGCTGGATCTTTAACCACTGTACAAGAGAACTCTCTCTTTTTTTTTTTTAAAGGGAATCATTTTACTTTTTTAAAATTTATTTTGTTTATTTATTTTTGGCCACACGTGCATCACGTGTTAGTTTTGGGGGCCAGGGATGGAACCCACACCACAGTAGTGACCTGACTGACAGCAGTGACAATGACAGATCCTTAACCCACTGCGCTGTCAAGGGAACTCGTAAAGCAGATTTTTAAAAACAAAAACCAACATGTCAAAGTCGGAAAACCTAAGACAGGCAGGGAAACAGAACACCCAGGCACCAAACAGAACGGCCACTGGCACCAAGCAGTTATGGGGGACAGCTGGGCTCTGGACTGCTGATTTAGAAAAGCACTAAGTGGAGTTCCTGTCATGGCTCACTGGTAACGAATCTGACTAGTATCCGTGAGGACACAGGTTCGATCCCTGGCCTCGCTCAGTGGGTTAAGGATCCAGCACTGCCATGAGCTGTGGTGTAGGTCACAGATACACCCAGGAGTATTTTTTTTTTTATGGCTCCACGTGCAGCATATGAAAGTTCTCAGGCTAGGGGTCGAATAGGAGCCGCTGCTGCAGGTTTATGCCACAGCCACTGCAACACCGGATCCAAGCCACATCCTTGATCTTGCAGTAATGCTGGATCCTTAACTCACTAAGCGAGGCCAGGACCGAACCTGTATCCTCACAGAGACCATGGCAGGTTCTTAACCTGCTGAGCCACAATGGGAACTCCGAGAAATATTTTGAAGCTACGTCATCTTCCAAGTGAAATGTCTCAGTTATGTGACAAGGTATTTTTACCAAAAATGCCTTATCTTCAGGCAGAAGTGTCATTAATACACGAAGAGTAAATATCATCAAAGGCCCCATTTCATGTTGTGTGAACAGTTCAGGAAGCCCAGAGACCTGTCTAAATAATGAAAAATGGTGATTCCCCAAACCCGTAATCCATGTTTAACAAATTCACACTCCTGCCTTTATGAGAACTGCCCCGAGACAGCTTCCCATCCAAGTTCCAGCCTCTTCTTTGAAAACAGAGTGCTGAGGACACACAGGAAGCCACGGCCCTCACCTGTGCTGACGGCCACTGGCACCAAGCAGTTATGGGGGACAGCTGGGCTCTGGACTGCTGATTTAGAAAAGCACTAAGTGGAGTTCCTGTCATGGCTCACTGGTAACGAATCTGACTAGTATCCGTGAGGACACAGGTTCGATCCCTGGCCTCGCTCAGTGGGTTAAGGATCCAGCACTGCCATGAGCTGTGGTGTAGGTCACAGATATGGCTTGGATCTGACATTGCTGTGGCTGTGGCATAGGCCAGCGGCTACAGCCCTGATTGGATCCCTAGCCTGGGAACTTCCATATGCCACAGGTGTGGTCCTAAAAAGACAGGAAAAAAAAGGGGGGGAAAGAAGAGCACTAAGTGAAACTTAAATTCCTGTCCTACGAGATTGATGAGTTCTTCAAAAGCCATGCAGGAAAACCAATAATAGTGTATCATCACCTACAAGTTGTCTACTTTAATATCATAGACTAGGAAGATAGCCAAGCACTATTTCCTAGCATCATTAAAGAATCAGTGCAATTACTCTTTCATCAACAAATGACACATCTTTTCCAATCTAGATCGGATATCTCAAACTCTAGCTGTGACATATTTAATGGGTTGTGAAATTAATTTAGTACTTTTAACTAGCATTCTTTACAAAAATGGAAAAGAAAACACAACACTGATTTCGTGTATCAAGGCTAAGTGTTACTTAGTAATACATACATACACATACATGCATACATCATACTTTAAAATGTGATTGTGTGTGTGCACATGTGTGTGCCTGTGCATACATGCACATGGCAGAAAAGTTTAAAATATATGGAGTTAGAGTGCAGCTTGGAATCAGATCATGCCAGTAAATCTGAGCTTAAAATAAAGGTAACACATATTTATTGACTATTCCATGCCAAACACTGAGCTAAGCATTTGATATTTAATCCTCAACAACGCTGTTAAGGCACAAACTTTGGTCATTCACCTTCAGTGGGCAGGAAAACTTGCCCAGGGTTCTAAAGGTAGGTTAATGAAGGAGCGAGAATTCAAGCCAGGTCTGCAGCACTCAGGGCCACAAACACACAACCCCCTTGCAGAGAGGCCTCAGGAAAGAATCTCCGTCAAGGTCAGTAATTTGGGAGCTAAGGACATCCAGTAACATCCAAGAACGCAGAGGAATAAACACTGCTGCTAAGACAGGTGACACAGCATGTCTCGCAAAACACCACACAAGCCCAGCAATCTGTGTGTTCTATGTGGGTTGTGATGGTTCCCAAGGAAAATAAGCCAGGGCTCACTGTAAGCGGTGCATCTTCAGCCGCATCCGCTCACAGTCACCGGGAGGCTGACACTAGGGAGGCGGAAGCAGCTTAGCTGCTTGCAGGTTTCAGATTCAATCACCGTTTTCCCTTCATACAAGGAGACCAAAGAGAGCCCTGCCCTATGTTAGAACAGCTTGCCTGGTCTGAACTAAGGAGCTGGTTGAGTTTAAAGGAGAGGTGGAAAACAAACAAACAAAAAATAAGCATGGCGTTTTCCTAGGTAAGCACAGAGCGAGAAAGTACAGAAAAACTCTGAACGACTAACTCTGAAAGTAAAAAAGTCAAGCAGTTGCTTAGGATGGATGAGGAGCATTTAGGAAGGAAGGAAGGAAGATGAGAAAGAAGAAGGGAAGGAAGGAAAGAAGAAAGAAAGAACAGAAGGAAGAAATAGAAAAAAGAAAGGAAGAAATGAAGAATGAAAAAGAAGAAAAGAAAAAGAAAGAAAGAAGGGGAGGAAGGATAGGAAGGAAGAAAGAAGAAATAGAAAGAAAAAAGAAAGTAAATGAAGAAAGAGAAAAAGAAGAGGAAAAGAAAGAAGGATGGGAGGGAAGGAAGGAGGGCAGAAAGAAAAGGAAAATCTGCTACCCTATTACTTTGGTGAATATCTAATGTTTTCATAGACCATTTTACTTTTTCAATAAGATAAAAATATCTCCTCCTCAATGGTTGTCTGGAATTCTCAAAAAAGGATATAGTATTAGCAGAAAACTCATTCCCCCTCTGTAACCCAGCAGGACCCTTTGGAGCCTTCCTGGGGCAGGCCCTTCCCCCATATCCTCTGCTTTAGCTCCTCTCTGAAGTATAATAAGCCTCTTGTTGGAGGTTTAAAGGAACATCTTGAGGAGTTCCCTTCGTGGCTCAGTGGTTAACGAATCCGACTAAGAACCATGAGGTTGCGGGTTCGATCCCTGGCCTTGATCAGTGGGTTAAGGATCCAGAGTTGCCGTGAGCTGTGGTGTAGGTCGCAGACGCGGCTCGGATCCCGCGTTGCTGTGGCTGTGGCGAAGGCTGGCAGCTACAGCTCCTGTTAGGCCCCTAGCCTGGGAACCTCCATATGCCGCGGGTGCGGCTCTACATAAAGGCAAAAAGATAAATAAATACATAAATAAAGGAACATCTTGACCTGACCTCTGTGGACAGCTGCAAGAACAAAGGATTCCCGCACCAAGAATCTTGCAACAAACAACCACGCCCCTCCCTCACTTCGCCTTTAAAAATGCTTTGCATTTTTGGTTGGGGATTTTGGTTTGGGGAGTTCGGGGTTTGGAGGGGCATGTACCATCCATGTCTTTGCATGGCCACGCCATAAACCTTTCTTGCTCCAAACTCCAACATTTTGATTTGTTTTGGCCTCACTGAACGTCAGGCACGTAGACTTGTGCTAAAACCTCACACTCAGTAAGGTGTTAGTTTGAGGTTCTGCCACAGCATTCTCTACGGCTTGAAAAACAACGAAGCTACATCACAGGAAAAATTACAGAATAAAAATGCATTAAATGTTTATGGTGTGCCAGGCATACTGTTGCCACTTTGAAAGACATACGAAAGGGGCTGTTACCAACTAGGTTTCTGTTGGCCACGCTCATTTAATGTATTATTTTCCAATGACACACTATCAGGCAGTATCAATATCGAACCTGAACCAAGGACAAGAGTCATGACCTTCACTGACCTTCACTTACAGGGCCTCCTAAGTGAGGTAACTTTCCTATCACGCAAAGCAAGCTTTCCAATGATCCGTAACGCCCAGAGACTGCATGGCCTTTCTGCTCCCTTCAGTGGGACTTCACACTTCCAAGAGAGCTGCGTTTGTTCCCCAAACTATTTCTACCAGTAGCACCTGTTACTGTAATGCTCCTTATTTAAATAGTATGCAACCCCATCAAACAGAGCTGTTGCCACTTTAAAAACTTGGATGAATGCTTTGGAAGGATTCTGTCCAGGGTGAGTTCCTCTACAAAGCTGCTATTCAAGGAGGGTATGAGACAGACAATTATACCATCTTAAGAGGAAAACCTCACCACATCCTAGAGGAATTCTGCACTTAGAATGCTTTAAAAGGTATCTCTGAGTTCTCATGTGCACATAAAGACAACCAAACTGAAAGTCAATACAAAGGCGTTACAGCTACGGTTTTTGAAAGATATACAAGACTGCAAGCAGCAGATCCCTTCTAAGACAAAAGGTTTTGGCCTAAAAAAAAGTAGTGAAGTTCAAATTAAATGCTTACAGGATAAACAGCAAGGTTTTAATGTAGAGCTCAGGGAAGTGTATTCAATATTCTGCGATAAACATAACAGAAAAGAATATGACAAAGTTTATAGTCTACCCTTGAGGAAAATTAGGTGAAGGACGTATGGGATCTTCTTTACAAATGAATGTCCACATATAATTTTTTCAAAATAAAATGTGAACAAGGCTTTTACTGAGCAAAAGTTGATTAGAGGAGTCATACAGCATAATGGAAATTCATGGTTTTTTTATATATCTATATAAAACTGAATCGCTTTGCTATACTTGGGAAATGAACCCAACATCGTGAATCAACTATATTTCAGTAAGATGAATTCTTAGAATTTTAAAAATTAAAAAAATTAAGTGCTCACACAACACGCGTACCACAAGATTCTCCACTTGACCTCTCTATCAAAAAATGGGCGAGCTATCAGCCCCCAGTGCGTTCATGAGCTGGATCCCACTGAATTCCAAAATTGGAAACTACCTGGAAAATATCACACTGCATTTTGCTTTCATAATAGTTTAGCAGTGCCATTTACTATGTAAATAGTCTCACATACCGTACCTGCTGGAACCAAACTGTGCAAATGTCTCCTGAGAAGAGACCTAGGAGCGCTGAAGTCATCCATCTATTTGGAGAAATGAAGGGCTTTTAGAGCAATCAGTTCTGAATCTCGACATCGGTTTAAAGCTGTAGATTATATCTTGAGCTCTCAGCATCCTAAAACTTCATTCATCTCTGTCTCAGAGGCGACAGAGCCTAATTCATGGATTTATTTACAGCGACTATTTACCTTTCACACATTGACTCCGAATCCCATATCAAGAGGCGTGATTTGTGGTAGGATCTTTGATTTTATAAGCTTTAATCTATGATAGATGCTCCACTCTAAATAAAATGCTGCAGATGGTTCTGTACCACACTACAGAATGTCAGATAAAGAAGACTGAGATCACCTAGTTCAGAACAGAAGTCCCCCAGGACCGAAGCTGATATTTCTGAGCTGTTTTGTGATACAGAAATGTATGCTCTCTCTTGATTGAGCCATTAAAAAAAAAAAAAGGAACGCTATGTTTTTAAAATTTATTTCATTGAAGTATAGTTGATTTACAACGTTAGCTTCTGCTGTACAGCAAAGTGACTCAGTTATACATATACCTTCTCTTTCATATTTTCATTACAGTTTATTAGAGGATGCCGAATATTTCCCTGTGCTACACAGTAGGACCTTGGGGTTTATCCATCCTGTATATGAGTTCACATCTGCTCATCCCAAACTCCCACTCCCTCTCTTCCTCACCTGCTTCCTCCCTAAGCAACCACAAGTCTGTTCTCCATGTCTATGAGTCTGTAAAAACTGTGTATTAATCAAACACCCTTTTATCTTTTATTTCTGAAAGTCTTTTCATATAACACTTTCATTTAACACCTAATAGGCTGCTGTGTATTTTTATTCAAAATTTCCTTTTTGCGGTCGACAGCCTGAGTCAATATCACTTTCTAGGCTGTGATAGTGTACCATGCACAGTAATGCAAGATGCTACCTTTGAGGAAAATTACGTGAAGGGCATATGGGATCTTCCTTACAAATGAATGTCCACTTGCAATTATTTCAAAAGAATATGTTAAGAAGGCTTTCACTGAGCGAAAGCTGATCAGAGGACTCATACAGTATAACTGAAATTCATGGTTTGAATCTAATTTTTCCTGTTTATTGGCTCTGAACCTTGGCAAGCTGCATTCTTTCTAAGCATACTTCCTTGTAGGTAAAACGGCAATTATCTCTCATAGACTTACCCTAAAGAATATAAAGAATAAATGAGATGAAATACATCAGGAACTCAATACAGTAGCAGCTGTTGAAGAAGTGGTTTGTGCTGTTATTATTTAGGTAGACAGGCTGGAGTGTTTTTTAAATCAGCTTAACACAATTACAGTTACCCAAACAAATTCCAACCATCTCCAAGCCAAATGACTGAATTCTCACTCTAGCTAAATTGCATCTTGCCACAGCCTTGCAACATAAAGAAAGAAGTAAAAACCAGATGCAAAGGGCACCACAACAGAAGGTCCGAGAGGGTGTTTTTAAAGAGTTAAGATCCTTAAATTTCTCTGTGACACATCATTCATGCCACATAGACTGCAGCGAGCCAGGGGCAACAGGCTTACGTAATGAGGAATTCAAGGAGAAGCATAACCTGAGGATAAATGCTAAAGCATGGGTCCAAGATCTGGGGAAGGCAATTTAAATCTGCAGCACGCCTGCACAATTCTTACTCTGTACTGTCAGCACTGCAGACTTTAGTCAAAGGTACCCTCCTTGATAGCTAGTCATAAAATACTGAATTGTGGAGTTCCCCTAGTGGTTCAGCAGAAAAGAGCTTGACTAGTATCCGTGAGGATGCAGGTTCAAACCCTGGCCTCGCTCAGTGGGTCGGGGTCAGGGATCCAGTGCTGCCGTGAGCCGTGGTGTAGGTCCCAGACGCTGCTCAGGTCCCTCATTGCTGTGGCTGCGGTGTATGTCTGCAAATGCAGCTCCAATTTGACCCCTAGCCTGGGAACTTCCATACGCCCCAGGTGTGGCCCTAAAAAGCAAAAAAAAACAAACAAACAAAAAAAACAAAGCAAAAACAAAAACAAAAAAACTAAACTTTTTTGAATTCCCAAAAGCAGACTAATAAGCAGCAAACATTAAATTCCAGGCTAACGCCATTCCCCGCAGAAGACGTCTAAGAGGGGTCCCCTACCCTTAAAACAAAACACCACAGGCCTGGGTGGACGTGGGGTTCTTTTTTTTTAATATCACTTTTATCAGTATAAGGATTAGAATACCCCAAAGCATCACTCATCATATTTCAAAAAGAAAGTAAAGTATTTCTGTCAGAATGTTTGAAATGACTTCTAAAGAATTTCATCCAGAGGATGTGTCATATATTTTCACACTGCCTCACTCAGGCACAGCGAGTCACGTTCTGACATGCAGTGTCTTTCTGTCTCTGGAACAATTCTGTGTCTTTCACATGTCTTTTCCTAAAACAACTAATTATACTTAATGCTATTTCATTAACTTATACCCGGCAGGAAAATGCCTTTTTCTTTTTTTCCCCAAAGTCTAACAGAATGTTATTCTTCTGGAAAAAAAGGCATTTCCTCCTGAGCAGGGCTATGAAATTTAAAAGCACAATTTCAGAGGTATTAGGCACTTGCTGAGGCTGACTTGGAGCCATTCACACTTGCTTCCTATTCCCATCTCAGATTTTATTTTAGAGTCCTAGGATAATTGCCACTTCAATGCCTTTTTTATTATTCTTCCAAATGAAAAAAAAACTTTTTAATAGAAACCTTTTTTTTCTTAAGCGAACTTGCTTTGGAAGTCCTTAAGATAATTCACATAGTATTTTAAGGCAACACATGATAGCCTTAATCCAGCTTCTGAATAATGGCTTACAGTGGCGAAACATGAGGAAAGCTACTAGGCTGGTATTTCCATAATGGCTTTTGCTAAGACTGAAACAAAAGCTCACTTACAGTTTTAAAAAATTATTTTTTTGAAGTACGGTTGATTTATAATGTCATGTTAATTTGTGCTGTAGAGCGAAGTGATTCAGTTATACACACAGATACATGCTTTTCCGTATTCCTTCCATTATGGTTTAAAAGTGGACTTAACTCGAGGGCAAATACCCCGGCAGGTGCAGGACCTCTGACCTGGGGCCAAGACGGAAAGATGTCTTGGTGCCTGAATTTCCTCCCTCTGTACACCAGGCGCTGGGAGAGTGAAGGCACCTGTCCTGCAAACATACGCAAAGTGGCATTCCCTGAGTATATTAGTCCTTAGATGAGTGTTTCCTCTTCCATTCATATTAAATCTTACCAAGTATCTACTATATTTCAAATTGCATAATTTCAAATTAGAAATGCTTTAGGTCTTTTGTATTCCAGAGGGATACATTCAGTAGGCGCTTAATAGGAGACTTAATTGCAAGTCTGACTGATGCGTGTTTTCCAATTTTATTTTCCTATTGTTAGCCTTCAAGTTTTCCCCAGTGACAAAATTCTTTGGCGCTGAAAAGATTGCTAGGGTCCTTACACATAACTGTAATTTTTCAATAGCAATGGAATTTAACGGATAAGTGAAACACGACCAGTTGAAATATTGACGCCACAGATATTTTCCCTTTTTTTTTTTTAGATACTGTGTTTCCTTTGAAAGTGCTTTTAAAGGAGCTTATATCTTGTGTGCATTTTAAAGGTAAATCTGTGGAGAAAATACAATAATCCTCAGTATTTATGACTGCCATTGTTTTTACAAAATTGGTAAATTCTAATTCAGTGCACTGGTTTCTCAAAGTTTCTAAACTTATGAGCCCATAATCAACGGAAATAACATGCAGTAGTTTTAACAGGAAAACACTCGCTTTTCCTTCCTCAAAGATCTTCCTAACATATTTCCCAAACCAGTCCAGAGGCAGCCAGGCTTTAAACAGAACTAGGTAAATCCTACTTAAAAGCCTCACTTCTCTGCGTCATAATCTGTAAAATGGTACCACTGCATTACGGAGATTAGATGAAATAAAAGTGCCCGGCAAGCCTTCAACATAGGTTTATTCTCTTCTGTTTGATTCAGCTATTTCCAAGCTGATATCGCTAAGCACTTCCTTTCCAAATATGTTTAAAATACACTTCACTTTCAAAAATCAGCCTCTTCTGCACAGGGAACTATACTATAAGAACCTATAAGGGAAAGGGATCTGAGTTGCTGTGGTGCACAACTGAAAGTACCACAACACTGTAAACCAATATATTTCAATTCAAAAAAGAATCGACCTCTTTAGAAGTACATAACACTAATTGTACTTATCTTTTAGGTTTGTTCTAAGACGGTCAGAGTATATAAAAATTGATGGTTATATTACATAAAAAACTGATTCATGCAGTTTCAAAGAAATCTTAAATAAGTAACAAGTATGTCCTCTCAGTTAAAGGAATAGGAACTATTTTAAAAGCTCTAGTTTTAGTGTTTGAAGTATTCAAACACATTAATGAATGGATGAGTGTTTCCTCTTCCATTCATATTAAATCTTACCAAGTATCTACTATATTTCAAATTGCATAATTTCAAATTAGAAATGCTTTAGGTCTTTTGTATTCCAGAGGGATACATTCTGGGGAAAACTTGAAGGCTAACAATAGGAAAATAAAATTGGAAAACACGCATTAATCGAATAAATGTATATTTGAAGACTTTTTTTTTTGGCCGCACCCATGGCATATGGAAGTTCCCTGGCCGGGGATCGAACCCACGTCTCAGCAGTAATCTGAACCACTGTAGAGACAATGAAGGATCCTTAACCTGCTGTACCACAGCAGGAACTCTATTTGCTTTTTAGGGCCTCACCTGCAGCATAAGGAAGTTTCCAGGCTGGGGGTTGAGTCAGAGGTTCAGCTGCCAGCCTACACCACAGCCATGGCAATGTGGATCCTCATGGATACCAGTTGGGCTAATAACCTTCTGAGACACAATGGGAACTCCCTCTGAAGACAATTTTTAAACACAGCATTTTCTCAAATATGAACACCATCATCAGCAAGCTCATCACAGGCACGGAATGTCCAGTCAGCTTCGACGGGTGGTCAACTCAAATTCTAGACTGAGCAGTATTCGAGTTTGCGGGTTAAATCAAGCTATTTTCAGTTTTGTGAGGTCACGAACATTTTTCTTTGTGATACTCCTTTTTCACAGCAAATTCATAGGGGCCTTGCTCCCTTCCCAAACGAGGAAGTAAACGAAGAGAGAGGAAGACAGAAGATCTGAAAACCAGGGATTTCACTGAAGACCATAGCAAAGGGCGGGGAAGGAGAGAGACCCCCCATAAAATGACAGCTGTGCAGCAGGTTAAAGGGCAGGCAGCCCCAAAGGAGGCAGACGGATTGTTTCTGCAGGGGTTTCTTCTGGAAGATGAAATTATTAGGCAACCTAATGCACCTGACTCCTGAGAGGAGATTCATACAGTTCGAGGAATGGTTTAGAGAGAAATCAGTGATAAATATACAGAAAGCTAGGGAAACCCCCAAATGCCCCAACTCTGTGGAGAACAAAGTGCAGGAAATACAGTCACAACATACTTCATGGCTCAGCCGTGCACGGCCACCCCAATGCTCATAATGCACTTGGATCTTGACATAATTAGGATCTAATGGATGAGGGGACTGGGGAAGGTTCACAGGTGTGGCGAAGATAGGAAGGTGAAAGTACATGGAAGCCTCACCTCCTAGAGCCTGAAGTCAGTGGAGCCCACAGATCATTCTTAAGACTAAAGAAGCAAGAAGTAGCCACGAGAGCATGTAATCTAACAGCATGAAGGTCATCTCTTAAGAGACTCTGCCAAAGGAATTAGAAGCACCTGCTCCAAAGGACAATAGTTGGGGTGGGAAGTGGAGGCGACTTTGATGTTTGTCGCAAGCTTACGAGAAACACTTGCTTTGAAAGCTACAGACAGATGTAATTCTGATAAAAACTAAAACTGCATGTTAAAAAAAAATGTATGAGGAGAGGAAAGAATATTTCTTGATGGTTGGAAATGTCTTCTTTTACTGACAGGGTCTCATCACACCTGAAAACAAAGGAATACCTAGTTTGGAACTGTGCCTCAGTGCTAGACCTCGGCCACCTGCGAATTTCAAACAAGCTAATGTTGGTCCAGAAAAATGACAGGTGGGCATTTATCCTAGTTCCCTGAGTAGCACACACTGACGGCTGACAAAATTGATAGGCTTTACTATACAGCTTAGAAAAGTCGGTACAATAAATGCAAGTACTAAAAATTGAAATCATAAAAAAATAAAATTCTCATTGGAATAATTTGAAAAAAGATTGACATCTATCCATCATTCTATGAGAAAAATCTCACTCTTTCTGCACTCCAGAAAAAGAGAGAATACATGGGCATGTTCATTATAAAATATGCGAAGTCTCTAATCTGTTTCATAAAAGACTCATGCTTGTTTGAATATAAAAAAATATTTCCCCAACATCTTGTAGTACAACTCTCTATAGCCTGCTCGGTTTAAAGTTCAGAGCAATTTCTTCCCCCAAATTCAATGTGAGAACTCCTTGGATCAGTAATCTTTAAGTGTTTTTGATGAAAAGGCAGATAACCAAGCACCACTCCAGAACAAAAGAATCATAATCTCTGACATCTGATAATATACATTTTTAATAAGCTCTTGAGGGCTTGTTATAGTATAGATGTTATCAATTTATACCAGGTAATTCCCAGGGTGTTTGGTTGTTTGCTTGTTTTTCCTTAATCTAAAAGTTATGGAGTTCCCGTCGTGGCTCAGTGGTTAACGAATCTGACTAAGAACCATGGGGTTGCGGGTTCGATCCCTGGCCTTGCTCAGTGGGTTAAGGATCCGGCGTTGCCGTGAGCTGTGGTGTAGGTTGCAGACGCGGCTCGGATCCCGCGTGGCTGTGGCTGTGGCGAAGGCCGGCGGCTACAGCTCCTGTTAGACCCCTAGCCTGGGAACCTCCATATGCCGCGGGTGCGGCTCTAGATAAAGGCAAAAAGACCAAAAAAAAAAAAAAAAAAAAGTTATGACATCCCTCTGGTCTCAACAATTGCCTCTCTTCCTTTTCAAAATCTTACTATAAAATTTATAGGACATATTCACATAGTCTATCTATACAGGTGTGTCTATAGATAGATATACCTATATATAGAAATATCTTCTCCAAAAAAAGGCTAAGATCTCAGCGATACAGGGCAATAGTACATGCGTCTCTGAAATTTCTCATAACAAAATATCTCATCACGTATTATTCCACAAATGTTGAAAGAACTCCCGGGCACATAGACAGGGACATTGGAGAAAAAAATATTTATCATTTAAATTGTAACAAACTTACAGCTAGAGAGCAATTTTCTCCACTGGGTTTAGGTTGTCTGTCAAATCTAAAGTTTTAAACCTCTGTGGCTTTCAACGTAAAATATGAATCAAATTCCAAGCTTTCAATTAGTTGAAATTCTTCTTTATAGCCTACTTATATATCAACTTAAAATGATCTGTCTGCCTTTTACCATTCCTGCCGCAGTGACAACTGCCTTTTTCTTTTTAACTACAAATCATGCCATCTGTGAAATTCTTTCTTAGATAGCTAGGAATTAACTGGAACAAAAAGAATCAGCAGAAATGGAAGAGAGCCCACACTGTCCCCATGAAAGGGAGCACTGTGTCCATGGCATAGAGGCTGGGTGGAAAAATATATTAAATAGCTCTTAGCCAAGGAAGAGTTTAGTCTCTGCAACAATTGTATAATTTCTTTGATGCAGTAAAACACTGTCACTTCAAAACTCCCTGCATAAATATACAAGTACCTTGTATATTTTAATAAAAACTGAATCACTCCAACATGGTTCAGACTTTAGACACACAACTTGAAATACTTCTTCCAATTTCTCTTACCAAAAAATTCTAAGAACAGGAAACGGAAAAAAAAAGGAAATTGAAACAAAATTCTAAGAAAAAAATTTTCTCTTCATTTTCTTTTAAGGTAAAAACAATTTTACCTTGAAAGATTTAAACCTAAATTTTCACATGTTCGAGGCAGTGTCATACAATAATATCGGAATGCAACGCAGTTTGTTATGAAGACCTACAATTCTTAAAATAAATCTTGAGTACATTCTGATACTTTTCTCCTGGGGGATCTGTGTTAGGATATTGCCTAAGTATTTTTACTCCGGCCATGCTGCTTTTTACCCTAAGAAAGTGAGCCAGTGAATCTGATGCTTTGTTGGAGAGATAGCTGGAATTTTTTCTTAATCTGAACATAAAAGAAAATGTGGCCTTCAGGTAAGACTTTTCTTGACATGATAGCAACAGTGATAAACCTACTGGCATATCTAGTAGGGACGGAAAAAATATCCGCCCCGCCCCCTTCATTTCTGGCCCCAAGGCCAATATTCACTGGGCTGCTTTGTTCTCCACATCCTGCAAAATTAATAGCTCCTCTGGCGATCAGTCATGCATTCCTCAATGGCACCTCAGGCTTCAAGTGTCCTTCTGCGCCCTCTCCAAAGAAACCACACACCCTCTGCAGCCAAACCCTCTTCCGAAAACACACAGCTGGGCTTACAAAGTGGCTGCAAGACTCATAGTCACTCCCTCACTTACTTTAATCTCTGGATATAATTTTGCTACTAAGAATTAAAACACATGGGATACCCAACAGGTGCCAGTGATTATATGGTAGAAAAAGAAAAAAGTAAAAATCATGCAAATAACCGAACAGATGAGGAAACAACTTAAAGGAGGATGAGTCTGAAGAGACTGACGTATATTAAAGGGACCTTCAGTTCATTCATCTCCTACTTTCTCCCTTTCAGGCAATAAAGAAAAGAAGACTAAAATATACGGAGTCAAGTGGTTTGGGAGCTCTAATATCTATTTCTGCTCATTGAAAGCGATCTATTCATTGAATTGAAAGTGAGAGCAAATAAACCGTTGAAAATATTCTGCTATTGCTTCTGGTAAGAAAGCTTAGATGAAAACTCTTTAAAAATATAATATTCAATAAAACCACTCTAAAAAAAAGCAGCCTTCACAATGTTAACCAGAGTAAAGGAAAATCTTCCAATCTCATAACCATTAAAAAAAGTATGGATTACAAGTGATATTACACTCAAGAGGAATAGTTCTATATGTAAAGAATAAGGCCACGAAAAATCTTCAGCTCTGCTTTTGTGCATTTTCTTTCAAAAACAGGTAAGGTTTTGCGAAGTAACTCCCTGACAAAATATGCAAAATATTTTACATGAAGGCTGAAATTCTTTTAAAAATAAAACTTTTAATCAGGTTTTTTGATACTGGAAGAAAAGATGCTATTTTTCATCTTTTGTAGGTTTCTGAACCTTTTAAAATAATGGTGCTTACACTACAGTACACAGAGTAAAACATACAAAAACGATTATAAATTACTCCAAAATTAAACAAGAAATTTTCTTTTCTTTCTGAGAGATCTGAAATGTGTGCTGAGCTCTCAGTGTGTGTGGCCTCTAAACAGAAACGAGCTTGCACTGTTTTATTTCAGTTTTGCTTCATTTCTTCCCAAACAATCTCTCCCTGCTAATCTACCGGGGCTTTTCCCCTCTTCTAGCATGAAGGAAACAAAAATCAAAGAGATTATTAACAACTCCTTACGCACCATCATAAAGCTAAATACATATCATTTGGCATCAATCTGCATGGATTTCTTTTCCATTCTTTATTAATGGGGCATGACCAGAGAATATATATGTCCATAAATAATTCTTGAAAATGCACAACAATTCTAAAATTGTAAACTTATATAGTGAAATCTAATACTATGTTTTTTAAAAGCTACAAACACCTAGTTATAATTTCAGGTAGACGTCTTATGCTAAAGTTTTTTCTAAAGTAACCCTTGGCCTATAATGTCAACTGAACATAGCATGGAAAGATAAATTTTATTTATGTCTTATTCTAAGGTATCTGGGAGTCAAGAAAATGATACTGAAAACAAAACATTACAAAGGAAAGTAGATCTGTATGTAAAATACATGTAAAATCGATCAGCATCACTTTGCTCAAAATAGTACACTGATCCCTTGTTTAACTATATGTTCTCTCGTTCATTAGTTTGAAGGAAAAAGAGTGGTTGAATCATACTACAAAGGTGAATATAGTTTTTAATGGCAACATGGGCAGCAAAAGCTGTTTCTGAGCATTTTAACTAATGCATTAAAAACTCTCCTGCTAAGATATACCGTGATCAGAATGACGCTGTCTGAAAGGTAGACTAGAGTCAAATAGTCATTCATAATCCCAAAGAAGGCTGCAGTTCTCTCTCTTATTTGTTGACTATAAACGATATTAAAATAAACTTTCTTGGAGTTCCTTGGTGACTTAGAGGATTAAAAATCGAGATTGGTTACTGCTGTGGCATGGGTTCAACACCTGGCCCAAGAACTTTTTTGCATGCCACCACAGGGACAGCCAAACCACCCTCACCTCCCAAAATGAAAACAAAAACTTTCTCTATCATCGTCCAAGAAAAAAACAAGAAGTGCGATTAAACTCAACATTTCGTCTATCTATGAACCGATGTAAAATATTCATTAAAATAATAAAAACAAAGGTAAGGATAACTACACACATGAATGCTCACAGCATCATAAATAGGCACTCATTTAACTACCCTACATAGTCCAGCCTCCTACAACGACAACAACAAACCCAGGAATTCCCGGTTTAATTCTTTAAGAAGGGCAAGGCTGTGTCCTCGGCAATATAGCCTAATACACAAGGACCAAGGAACTATCTGCTGTCGTGACTGCAATTTTTCAAGTTTTCTGGTTTATGAATCATCCCTGTTGTGCAACATCTAACAAGTGAGAAGTCAGCACAACTCCACGGGGGGTTCAGACAACCCCCAGGGGCGGTGGTGGAGTTTCTTCGGAGACACCACTGAGCACAGCAACAAACCTCAAGGCAGGAAGTTTAACAGGCCACTCAGGACTTGGGGTTGATATCATGTTCTCACTACCAAAGTTAAGAAGCCAGTGACTCCTAGGGACCACTACTTTGCAGGGGTGGGTTTGCAGTCAGTGAGACGATGGCCCTGGGGAGCTGGGCGTGCTAATTATGAAGTTCATCTCTGGCAAAAAAAAAAAAAAAAATATATATATATATATATATAAAAAAGAAAGAAAGAAAGAAAAGCATGAAAGATGAGTCAGGGACTCAGAGGGGCACTTGCCCCTGAGTGAATGTCACAGAACTTTAAAGTCTACTCTCCAAAAGGCAAACTTTCTTCCCTGAGGTTTTCCTTCACTGATAAGACTGATGGATGCTGTTAGCGATGCTGGGCCGGGGCGGAACAGCACAGAGCGCTGCCATTCAGCAGCAGCCAGTGATAATTCGAGACACTCCGCGAGGCTTGCAAGCACCATCGCCTGTCAGATTTGCACTCATCAAATCTTCAGGCAGATTTTCACTCATCAAATCTTACCGAGAGCAGAATGGGCGTGTGTTGCACTGGGAAGAGTGATGGAAATAGGGAATCAGGACAAAGGATTCCCGAAGAAGTGGCAGGTACACTGTCAAAGCTGACTTAAAGACTCAAAGCTCGTGAAACTGAACAATTCATGTGTTGATAATCATTCCAGGAGGCAATCTAGGAAGACTAAAATCACCAAGTCACACTGATTAGGCAACACAGGAACCTACTGTCACGTCCTCTGGTTTCTCCCCAGTCTACTAGTTTTCTAAGCATAAAGCAAATTAGCATAAGATCCCTGTGCTGTTTCCCCAGGGGTCTCATGTTCTGCAGCCAGCACAGAGCAGCTGAGTAACCAAGAAAGACATGGCTCAAGAGAGGCCAGGTGGAGTTCCCGCTGTGGCGCAGTGGTTAACGAATCTGACTAGGAACCATGAGGTTCCGGGTTCGATCCCTGGCCTTGCTCAGTGGGTTAAGGATCCGGCTTTGCCGTGAGCTGTGGTGTAGGTCGCAGACGCAGCTCGGATCCTGCGTTGCTGTGGCTATGGCGTAGGCCAGTGGCTACAGCTCCGATTAGACCCCTGGCCTGGGAACCTCCACGTGCCGCAGGAGCAGCCCTAAAATGACAAAAAGCGAAAAAAAAAAAAGAGAGAGAGAGGCCAGGAAAGCGTCGATTCCTAGCCTCCCCAAGTCCATAATTACAACTTATTAAACTATTTCAATAACTAAAAATGTACTGAATTGAATTTTGATGATGAAACCAGTGATACGCCTTTCACCCAAACTCTCTCAGAGGCAGCTTCTGGCCTTAGTTCTGGTGAATCTCCCATGTCAGATCAAACCCAGCTGGCAGGGCCCTTCTCGGCACAGAGGATGGATGGTCTTGCAATAGATCCTTATGTTTTTGTTTTTTTTCTCTTCTTCTTTTATTTTTAAGGCTGCACCTGCGATATACGGAAGTTTCCGCACTTGGGGTCAAATGGGAACTGCAGCTGCCGGCCTACACCACAGCCACAGCGACACCAGAACTAAAGCCGCATCTGTGACTTACACCATAGCTTGTGGCAATGCCGGATCCTTAACCCGTGTCCTCATGGATCCTAGTGGGTTTCGTTACCACAGAGCCACGGCAGGAACTCCAGATCCTTTTGGTTCTTGATCTCATCTCCAGGCTCATGAATCTGACATATACTTACATATAGCGACACAGGTATCAGTGAGCCCGCTGTTAGTTAAGCTGGGGTGTCGGAGTTGTATGATAAACTCACGGATCAACAATTTCCTGAAAAACCCATCATGGTGCCAGAACTGTGCTAGGCACTGTACATTTGCTGTCTTTTGCTCTTCACATATGTTATTCATTCCATACCACTCCATGGGTTACAGAACCAGGTAATCCATGAGAAGTCATAAAATCAGAAAAAGACGACTGTTGGTGTCGGCATATATGCTCTTAGCTTTCATGTCTTATTCTGTGGTATAAGCACAGATTGCCATTAATATAATATGAAGACGCTAGTTCATTTCAAATACAAATATCTTCGCGGTTTCAAGTTTATTTTCGTCACGGGGTTGGCATAAAACAAACTGTTGCTATGACACAAGACCTACCATTATGTTTTACAGTAAAACGTAACTGTTCCATACTTAAATATTTGAGAACATTAGACGTGTGGAAACCCAAGCCGAATATGGGCCGTATAACTCTGTGAAAGAACCGTGGTTCCCAAGGCCATTTAAAACAATCATTAAACTCATAAATTCTGTGAAGCAGGGTACTGTGAAAGTGTGATAAGCAGACTCTCAGTGGCTTTATTAAAACAGATAATCACACTATCAAAGTGTTTTTAAATAAGTTCATTCTTCTCTACTAGTAACACCTTTTTTCTGGTGAAATTTATTAAATTTTATTCAATTTAAATACAAATGTTAAGTTGTTAAATTGAGAAAAATTTTGGATTTAATAAAAGAAATGAAATCTATACTGGGCAAAGTATTTTATAATGGAATAGAGATACAGATATCCTAAAAAATCTATATAAGGAGATCAATCAATATAAGTTCACAGCATACATGTTAGAGATATCCCCCTTAACTTCAATTGTACACCATAAATTATTCTACGAATAAATTACCGTTTTCAAACTTCAGTTTACATTTCATCGTTTCTTTTTAGCTATATGTCAAATAAGCAATTCCATAATTTAATCACTTGCTTAACTAATATTCCACAAAACTGAATTTGGGCAATCAAAATTGGAAATTTCTGCTTAACATTACAATATGAATATAACATATAAAGTTAAATATGGATTCCATATTTTCTAAGTTGCCTCATGAACTGCTAGCTTGCAGTGCGCCTTGTTTTTATACCCAATAAGAACGTCCGTGGGAATGAATACATGTGGCCCACGACATACTGTGTTCCCAGAGTGTCTACTACCTTGATAAATCTGTTAAAATAACAAATCATTCCAATTTTATATTATTTCATATTCTTTTAAAATAACATGATTTCAATTTTATATTTTAAAAGCATATTAGATAACATATCTCTATAAGTACTTCTTAATTACCGTTACAAGCAAAATATGGTAAAAATGGCAAAAGTTTTCAAAATTTTTGATGTAGTGCAACAAATATACAGAAAATGTTTGAAATAATACATTAAATGAAAGGTTAAGTGATTGTGATACAAATAAAATACAGTAACAATTATAGTTAAAAAAAAAGGCTTATTTCTTAAGTTCCCATAAGAATTTCAAAAATTCCTTTCAGGGCCATGAAGACTATAAATATTATTTAAGCAGGAGAAATACTATGTAGGAAAACTGAGATAACCACTTTTAAAAATATATTTTACTAAACACGAATTTGAAAAGAATATTTCATAAGTTTACTTTTTTCCAAAAGAGATAAAAAGAAAAATATTATACACATGTTTGGTGAGCACAGAAAGGAATGATGACATTTTAATTTGGGGGGGGAATTACATATATAAAATCACAGGTTTTACAGACACTAATTATCTATCGTGACAAATTTCAGTTATTTGTGCTAACTATATGGACATTTATGACAAAAAAAAAATCAAGCAATGGAAAGGTTTTTGGCTCTTGGTTTTCCTAAATTTCTTGTTTAAAAGGAGAAAAAAGAAGTAACCAAAGAAGGAATCTGAATGCATAAGAGGAATCTCTAAGCGGTACTTACTGGTGTGATGATATTGTAGTGGATGCAGAACCCTGGTTCCGAAGGAAAATATTCATCAGATACAAATCTTATCCTGATCTGATTTCCTTTCGAAATCTGTTTTCCTGGCACTGTGCCAGAACCACACCAGCGCCCTAGTATGGTTCCATCACTAGGATCCTCCACCTCTACAAAATCATACCTGCAAGAGATCAAGAGAGAAGAGGCAGAAAACCACAACGTGTTATTTCAGCACTTCAAATCCCATGCCCATGGGGCAAAGAATCTATCCGTGGACTGCAGCTGTGAGTTCCCCCCAATCTAACTGCATAAACAGAATCAAATATTCCCAAGAAGAGATACAACTGAAAATACATTCCCAGTGAAAGAAATCTGAGTCTTCTTTGAGCCCTACTTCTCTAAAGAGCCAGGTCAAAGCTTATGTATTTTGTATGGAGCAACCATCTCTGACATTTAATTCATGAGTTATTCCATTTAACTGCCATTTGGATGTGACAGTTTTGCTCCAATCTTAATTCCCATCATTACTGCCCCTTATCTTCCGGCCGTAACCTCCTCACCCTAGTCAGACTCCTTGGCTCCCTTCCCTCAAGTATGTTTCAAGATTTTATGGAGCCACTTCCCTACGTACACATCCTCCCAAACTCACTCTGTCCTACGCTGCCTCTGAGAGCCCTGTCTGGGTGTTCTCAGCTCACCTCCATCTTCCTCTCTTTAATAAACACACGTCTTCAGTATTAACTACAAATACACAAGTGATCTGTTTTGTTAGATAGGTCGTTAAACCCTTGAAGAAAGGAATCGGTCCTCACATACTTCATTTTGCCCAACACACAGTGTTTCAAAGCTAAGGAAGCAAT
The DNA here is from genome assembly GCA_004024745.2 of Catagonus wagneri. Classification (NCBI taxonomy): domain Eukaryota; kingdom Metazoa; phylum Chordata; class Mammalia; order Artiodactyla; family Tayassuidae; genus Catagonus; species Catagonus wagneri. The sequence goes on along the minus strand of PVHT021183709.1, from coordinate 6,646,455 downwards.
ATTTTTCGAACCAGTGTTGACTTGGGTTTGAAAGTTTCCATCAGTAGCACTCGTCAGGAAGCAGTGTTGCCCCTTGAAAGAATGTGTCGGAAATGCGGAGGCCGAGCTTCCGCTATGGTGCAATGGGATTGGCGGTGCCTTGGGTGCCTTCGGTGCTTTAGGTTCGATCCCAACCCAGAAGTGGGTTAAGGATCTAGCATTGCAGTCGTGGCTCCAGTCCCTACAGGGAGCTCCATATGCTACCGGGTGGCCAAAAAAGGGAAAAAAAAGGAAAATTGAAAATAAATGTGCAGAGGCATTTCAGGTTGTCTCAATGACAAGTCGTGAGGAGGACGAGGTCCGTGGACTTCCAGCAACGGAGATGAGCCCCAGCTGGGTATCTGCCCACATACTCCAGGCCATTCAAATCATTTACCAGACACTCAGGTAGGCAACGTTTCTGCTACTGATCATCTGAGTTTGGAACACGATACTCTCTCACATATAAACACAAATCCGTTTCGAGGGTTTAGAGTAAGCCAAATTTTCCAGTAATTCAACTATCATGTAAGTTGGAGGAAGATTCCATACTTTCAAACTTAAGCAAGTGCTACTATTTTGGAAAATTACATCACCAACAGCAATACGGCTTATATTATTTTGCATCACAATGAAAACAGTGCAACATTCACATTAGTCTACTTCCGCAGCTATCATAGTCACAGGTAAGACTGCTACTTAAAAGCTACAAACATCTGATTAGTTGATTTTCTCTTTCTTGTAATTGTGCTTGTGTATTTATGTACTTAAATATATTATTTTAATATGAATTACTGTGATTATTTTAGCTTTATATAGCATATAGACCTTTATATTTACTTCTTAAACAACTGCACATATAAATAGATGATCGCCACTAGGAATTGCATTCCACAACGCTCAAGAGGACGCTGTAAAACTTTTATTAAGGGAGGTCTGACATGGATGAAAACCACTGGTAGATTTTCTTTTTATGTCTAAATTCAGTAGACACCAGACACCTAAAAATGCATTTTGTACAGTATAGAATTTACAAAAGAAAGAAACTGTTGAAAAGGGCAAAGTGCATAACAAACCAATTATACTTGTAAACCTTTGTCCTAAAGAATTATCCAGAACCCTCTTACGGTATGTAACTTGATCTGTTACAGCCTCCTTTTTCTTGTCCTTAAATTGAGGATAATGCTGCCTGACTCACAGGGACCTTTCGAGAAAGGGAAAGCAGGACAGCACATGCGCAGTGTGTAAAGCGCTGTTGGTACCCCGCTGCCACTCCACAGAATGTGTCCCTCGTCTCTGCCTGGCATCCTGCCCCCACCTCACGGCCACCTTTTAACAGAACCTGGAAAACCTTAATGCAATGAATAAGAAAATTCAGGAGTTCCCGTCGTGGCTCAGTGGTTAACGAATCCGACTAAGAACCATGAGGATGCGGGTTCGATCCCTGGCCTTGCTCAGTGGGTTAAGGATCCGGCGTTGCCGTGAGCTGTGGTGTAGGTTGCAGACGCGGCTCAGATCCTGCGTTGCTGTGGCTGTGGTGAAGGCCAGTAGCTACAGCTCTGATTAGACACCTAGCCTGGGAACCTCCATATGCTGCAGGTGAGGCCCTAAAATGACAAAAGGCAAAAAAAAAAAAAAAAAAAGAAGAATAAAATTCAATTACAGGAGGTAGAGAATATTTCTGCTCTATCACATGACCAGTCCTGGTTATAAATTACAAATGCATAAGCCAAAGGTATAACTAATTATTCCAGGAGTCTTGCTGCATGCGCGTGTGTGTGGCGGGACCCGGAGGGTAGACACGGGGCAGAGGGAGGAAGGTTTGGGTAAAACAGACCGAGTACTTATTTCAGATATACCTGAGACAAAAGTTGATAACTCATATTTTAAATTTTGGCGTAATTACTTTTTTCTTTTTCTGGCCATGCATGCAAGCATATGGAAGTTCCCAGGCTAGAGGTCGAATTGGCACTGCCGCTGCCGGGCTACTCCACAGCCATAGCAACTCTGGATCCAATTCTGTGACCTACACACAGCTTTCCAGCAATGTCGGATCCTTAACCGGCTGAACAAGCCCAGGGATCGAATCCCAGTCCTCACCGACACTATGTTGGGTTCTTAACCCTCTGAGCCACAATGGGAACTCCCCCCAAGGTAATTTTTATGTCCTGATAGGTTACATGTGCAACAAAGTTTCTAGTCATGGAACATCTGTTTATTCTGTGCTTGGGAGGTGAAGCTATCTGGTAACAGGTTTACCACCATGCCTGGTTTGCAGGGAGCTAACAAAGTGCTGGCGGGATTCTCAGGATACAAAGATGAAACCATAGCTGCTGCGGGCTCTGGGTCCATAAAACACTTCGGTGCCTGCTCTAATGAGCGTATGCAGGAAATGCTGTGAAACACTGGCAGGGAGGGGGTAATTCTATACAGCGACATTAGGGTCAGTTTACAAGGAGCATTTGCGCTGTCAATGAGGATCGACTGACTAGGGGCGGGGGAGGGGCGAATGGAAACGCATTCTCTGGAGAAGTTCAAGATGTAGGATGTAACAGAAGAAAGGGGGGGCCGGCATGGACGGTTGTGAATAGAGGATAAGAAACAATGATGTAGATGCGGATCGAGCTGGAAAAACAGGTGTAGGTAAGAAGCCCTTGACATTTCAGAGTCAGATGTTGGAACATGATTTTGCAGGCCAGTGCTGCAAACAGAAAGCACGGTTTGAATATGCTCTATGCTTTAAAAATTTTGAGTCAACATTTCATTTTTCAAATTTGTAGATGCTTCTCAGATGCATAGCTAATTCACAGCATTATGTGAGTTTCAGGTGTACAGCAAAGTGATTCGGCTATATATCTATATAAAGACACATATAAATACACGGACACACACAGACACACACATATATATATGTTTCAGATTCTTTTCTATTATAGGTTATCACAAGAGAGTGAATATAGTTTCCTGTGGTATACAGTAGGCGCTTGTTGTCTACCTATTTTATTTATAGTAGTTGTATCTGCTAATCCCAGTCTCCTCATTTATCCCTCCCCTTCCCCTTGGTAACCGCAAGTTTGTTTTCCATGTCTGAGAGTCCATTTTTCTTGTCAATGAGATCGTTTATATTATTTATTTAGATTCCACGAATAAGTGATATGATATTTGTCTCTAAGTGATTTTAAAAAGTCACACCTCACAGAACAACCTGGATCTCAGCCTTTTAAAAAAAACTGAACATCTGGCATTGCAGCACTCCATGCAATAGCCAGGTAATGGAAACAACCTAAATGCCCATCGACAGAGGAGTGGATAGGGAAGATATGGTACATACACACAGTGGAATATTACTCAGCCATTAAAAGGAATGAAATAACAACATTTATAGCAACATGGTTGGACCTAGAAATTATTATGAGAAGTGAAACCAGTCAGACAGTTAGACAGCAACACCCAATGCTACCGCTTACATGTGGAAACTAAAAAGACACAATGAACCTCTTTGCAGAACAATGACTCACAGACTTTGGAAAACCTTGGTTTTCCCAATAAGACAGTCTGGGGGGTGGGGGGATGCACTGTGGGTTTGGGATACAAAATCTATCAAATTGACTTGTGATGATTTATGTACGCCTATAATTGAAATAAAATCCATTAAGAAAAAAAAAACTGAACATCTGGAAACTTTAGGACGGCTTGGATCTGCAGAGTTGGTATCAGCTCAGGGAAGGGAGATTCCTTTATCTGATTCACTGCCTTCCCCCCTCAGCAGGCTTGCACCAGGCAGAGCGTGTGTAGGACACAGGAGGCCGCCTCCCTCCCTTCACAGAAACGGAGGCTGGGCCAAGTGGAAAGGACTTTAGATGTGACACCCTCTTCCTGGTTTTTAAAGATCCTGCTCTACTTTCTATGCTGCCTTTTTTTTTTTTCTTCATACCCAGATCTTCTTTTATTCCCATCACTTGTCCATGCAGGCAGCTTAGTTTATCTCCCCTGCAGCATACAGAACACGTATTGGGGATTTCGGAGAGGGGGCCCCTTAGACTCGGGATCATAACACATCTAAGAAGGCCAGGAAGCAACAACAGCATGTCTAGCGTGGGCAGGAAGAAAGGCCTTTTTTAGGGGGGCTGCACCCAGGGCATAAGGAAGTTCCCAGGCTGGGGGTCGAACTGGAGCTGCAGCTGCTGGCCCATACCACAGCCACAGCAACTCGGGATCCTAGCTGAGTTTGCAACCTACACCATAGCTCTCAGCAAAGCCGGATCCTCAACCCACTGAGAGAGGCCAGGGATCAAGCCCAAATCCTCATAGGATACTACTCAGATTTATTTCTGCTGTGCACACAATAGGAACTTTTAGTAAAAGCATCCTGAAAAGAGGCCATCAGGCAAGCAGGAGAAAAACTGCTGGAAGGATAGCACAGGACTACGAGGACAGATGGATGGAGCGAGTCCACCTGAGCAAAAGTGGTCAGGCTGTCAAGGGCCAAAGAAAGATCCAAGGAGATGGGGGTGGGAACCAAGCAGCATCCACTGGACCTGGCCGTTACAAAGTCATTTTCAAGAAACTGGTTGGGTGAACACAGAGCCAAAAACTCTCTTCAGACCATTACAAAAATTATTTATTTATCTGTTTATTTTATTGGAGCATAGTTGATTCACAATGTTGTGTGAGCTTCAGGTATAGAGCAAAGTGATTCATTTATATATATGTATATATAAATACATATATGTGTATATAAATATATATGTGTGTATATAAATACATATGTGTATATTTATATATGTGTATGTGTATATGAATATATACTTATATTCTCTTCCCTTACAAGTCACTTACAGAATATTGAGTACCCTTCTCTGTGCTATACAGTAGGCCCTTATTGGTCATATATTTTATATAAAGTAGTGTGTATATGTTAACCCCAACCTCCTAATGTATCTCGTCCCTAGACCATTTTCAAAAAAACAATTACAATCTTTCTTTTTTTTGCCTTTTTAGGGCCGCACTTCCGGCATATGGAGGTTCCCAGGCTAGGGGTCTAATTGGAGCTGTAGCCTCCGGCCTACACCACAACCACACCAAACCCGAGCCGCGTCTATGACCTACACCACAGCTCATGGCAACGCCACGATGTTCCCGTGTTTTTTTTTTTTTTTGTCAATTATAATCTTTCTAACAGAAGCATCTTAAGAGAAACAAATATCGGTTGCAAAGAACCGAAACCTAACAACTGACAGAACTATTTTACTACATATAATTTCCTTTTAATTTCTGTGAAGAAAAAAAAAAAACACGGTGTATTCATCTGATGTGAAATCTCTTTAAAAGTATTTTATTTTATTTTATTTTATTTTATTTCTTTTCTTTTTGCCTTTTTAGAGCTGCACCCGTGGCATATGGAGGTTCCCAGGCTAGGGGTCTAACAGGAGCTGTAGCCACCGGCCTTCGCCACAGCCACAGCAACGCGGGATCCGAGCCGCATCTGCAACCTACACCACAGCTCACGGCAACGCTGGATCCTTAACCCAGGATTCATTAACCATGGAGCCACGACGGGAACTCCTAAAAGTATTTTAAAAAAGTTTTTAAGCACAGCCGGAAATATCTGGATTGTAAATGTTAAGAGCGTATTAAGGAATAAGTTAGTCTTGCTTTATCTAACTTATACCCTGATAGAAAAATCGCTGTCTTGCAGATAAGTGAAGAGTTACAAGTACATGATTACTTTACTTTTTTCGTGAAGATTTTTCTACTGAATATGAGGCCATTAAAAAATGCTACCTTAGGAGTTCCCATCGTGGCTCAGTGGTTAACGAATCCGACTAGGAACCATGAGATTGCAGGTTCGATCCCTGGCCTTGCTCAGTGAGTTAAGGATCCGGCGTTGCCGTGAGCTGTGGTGTAGGTTGCAGACGTGGCTTGGATCCCGTGTTGCTGTGGCTGTGGCGAAGGCCGGCGGCTACAGCTCCTGTTAGACCCCTAGCCTGGGAGCCTCCATATGCCACAAATGTGGCCCTAGAAAAGGCAAAAAGACAAAAAAAAAAATGCTACCTTAATGGTCATAACAATTTCTGGATTTGCAGTTAGATAGCTAGTAATTAATTCTCACCTGCTAGCACACATCTGGGGCACACATTTATCACAGCGTTTTAAGATCTACATAGTTCTGCATTCCATGAAGTTAAATGAAATGAACATCTAAAAAAGCGCTACGTTCTTTGCCTTTCAACCTGTAGCACTTATGTTATGCTTCTAATTGTTTTCTAGTAAATTAGGCATTTTAAGATTTATTTTTTCAAAACTGGTGACTTATGACAATCTAATTCTAAATTTCACCCAATTATTGCATCATTTTATGAACCAAACCAGTAAATCTCCTGGCTAGAGGATATGGTTATAAACATTGCATTTTTTTTGTTTTGTTTTTGCTTTTTTTGCTTTTAGGATCTACACCACAGCTCACAGCAACGCCAGATCCTTAACCCAGTGAGCAAGGCCAGGGATCGAACCCGCATCCTCATGGTTCATAGTCGGATTCCTTTCTGCAGCCTCACAACAGGAACTCCCAATATTGCATTCTTTCATTTACATCATAGCCAAGTTGTGTAAAACAGACCTAGTGAAAATCGACCTGGGAGGCATTCCCCTGCCTCATGACTGCTTTCACATCTTCAAAACACAAAACAAAAACAAAAACCATTGCCACCTATTCCGCATTTTCTTCCCATTGGTTTATAAAGCCTGACTGGAAAAAGACTAACGCGTTAAATCCAATCATCTTCCCCAATAATTTGAAAATTTTCTTGTTTCGGATATAATGCTGTGTGTGGATAAGGGAGTCACTGTGTAAGCTGGTTGGGCTGATATAGACAAATTTCAAGAAGAAAGGGAAGAGAGAAAACGATGACAAAAGATGATCTGTGGGCTTCAGGCAAATGAAGAGTAGAAGAGAAAGCCAGCCACACTTCCATCCATAAAAGTAAAATTACAAAAGAGAATCAGCCTCAGATTCAGAAATCTCCCGTGTGCCCAGGTGATTTTCCTGGAGACACGGCAACCCCTGTAATACACTCTCGGGTATTAATTTTCAACACGTACAACTGCTCCCATCAGTATGTAAGGGATTTACTAACCCTGCTTTATGGGCCAATCAAACATCACTTTCTCACGGCAACATGATACACTGCACATAGTGCTAAGTGGTTTATAATGATCTCTCCCTTTGCCTAACATACCCCTGGGGACCCAAGGAGGATTTATGTCCTTTTATGTTTAACAAACAAGTCTGGTGTTGTAGACAAAATCTGGGTTCTCATGTGGGAATTTAAAATCTGTGAAGTTAGGAGGGCTGCTGGGGGGGTAAACCAAAGAAATAAATTCTCTTGTAAACATAACTGTCCAACACTCAGCTTCCTTCAACCAAAATAAACCAACCCTGCCAAACTGGCTGTTTCTGGTTCACAGGAACTAAAACCCCTCAATTAAACCGACCCCGGGAATGATAGAACCCGATGGTGGTGTGAAACGCTGCCAAAAAAAAATCATCGTGGATCTGAACTGTCAATGGGAGCCTGGGCCTGTTGGGGAAGGTACTAAAATGAATAAGATGACAAAGATGCCTCAGTGCACGCTGGATTATGCTTCAGTTTAACAGAACACAACTCAGACAGAGGGTATAAGTTGTAAGGCCCTGTTTGGATCCCAAAATGAGGTACTGCCTCACATGAGTGAGAATGGCCATCATGAATAAGTCTACAAATAAAAAATGCTGGAGAGGGTGTGGAGAAAAGGGAACCCTCCTTCACTGCTGGTAGGAATGCAAATTGGTACAACCACTATGGAGAACAGTATGGCGGTACCCCAGAGAACTAAATATAGAACTACCATATGATCCAACAATCCCACTCCTGGGTGTATATCTGGACAAAATTTTCATGCAAGAAGATACATCAACTCCTGTGTTCATCATAGCACTATTCACAATAGTCATGACAGGGAAACAACCCAAATATCCATAGACAGATGAATGGATTAAGAAGATGGGGCATATATACACAGTAGAATACTACTCGGCCATAAAAAAGAACAAAATAATGCCATCTGCAGCAACACAGATGCAACCAGAGATTCTCATACTAAGTGAAGTGAAAGTCAGAAAGACAAATACCATATGATATCATATACATGTGGAACCTAAAATATGGCACAGATGAACTACCACTCAGAAAGAGACTCACAGACATGGAGAACAGACTTGTGGCTGCCAAGTGGGAGAGGAAGGTGGTAGGATGGAGTGGGAGTTTGGGGTTAGTAGATGCAAACTATTACATGTGGAGTGTATAAGCAATGAGGTCCTGCTGTACAGCCCAAGGAACTATATCCAATCACACGCGATAGAACATGCTAGAAGATAATATGAGAAAAAGAAAGTTTGTGTGTGTGTGTATATATATGTATGTATGTATGTATGACTGGACCCCTTTGCTATAATTGACAGAACATTGTAAATCAACTGTAATAATTTTTTTTTAAATGAGCACCCATGCTTCACCTTAGACAGAAAATAAATTTAAAAATAATAATTATACATACTTCTTTTTATACAGTCATTCATTTAATCCTCACAAAAATCATAAAAAGTTGATACTGTTATTGTGCCCACTATAGAGATTATAAAATATGGAAAAGCTGAGCACCTGGCCAACACCACACAGTAACTACGTATAGGGCCTAGGCTTCAGTTTTTGTTGTTGAACTCCAGAGCCCCTGCTCTTAAGAGTTAAGCCATGTTGCCTACTATATTTAAAATATGCCTACATAATTATAATTGCTCTCTTCTGAGGCCTAACTGCATAGAATTTATGTGTCTTTGCTCAGATTGGCCATATGATCTTGTTCAATGGCTAGAGAAACAGTAAAGATCATTCAAATTAAGTTGATCAGTCAACCTGATAATTTAGGAATACAAATTTTACAAATATTTATTTTAATTGGCACAGTACTATTTGCTTTTAGGCACTCTAATTCCTTTATGGAGTATTTTTTTTTTTTCCTTTTTAAGGTCATGCCTGCAGCATATGGAAGTTCCCAGGCTATGGGATGAATCGGAGCTGTAGCAGCAGGCCTATGACACAGCCACAGCGACACCAGATCCCAGCTGCATCTGCAACATATGCTGAAGCTTGCAGTGACGCCGGATCCTTAACCCACTGAGTGAGGGCAGGGATCAAACTCGCATCTTCATGGATACTAGTGGGGTTCTTAACTTGCTGAGCCACAATGGGAACTCCTTTATGGAGAATTTTTAAACCTTAGCCTAGGAAATGCGTAAGTCAAACAAATAAGCAGGCTTCAGAGGAATGACAACATATAATGGAGTAATTCTTAGGAAAATATGAGAGTTATTCCTGTAAGAAGTGGATATGCAGGAGTTCCCGTCGTGGCTCAGTGGTTAACGAATCCGACTAGGAACCATGAGGTTGGGGGTTGGATCCTGGCCTTACTCAGTGGGTTAAGGATCCGGCGTTGCCGTGAGCTGTGGTGTAGGTTGCAGACACGGCTCGGATCCCGCGTTGCTATGGCTCTGGTGTAGGCCGGCGGCTACAGCTCCTGTTAGACCCCTAGCCTGGGAACTTCCATATGCTGCAGGTGCGGCTCCAGAAAAGACTGAAAAAAAAAAAAAAAGAAGAAGTGGATATGTGGTGCATGTACATTGGTTGGAAATGAATAGTCTTAAGTTACCTTATTACTAAGTAAAAATACTGCAAACATATAAGCCATGAATTCAATGTACGATGCTAGAAGAATTAAAACAACAAAAGAGTACAAGGTGAAAGCAAAGAGAAACTATAAAAGATACATCCAAATATAAAATTAGAATTCAGAATTAAACCCAAAAGCTGGTTCTCAGAAAAAAGGGAGAGAGAAAGGGAGAAATCAAGAATTTATATATACAGGAAGGAAGAATATGTAATCACAGACCAAAATGTGCTAAGCATCTATAAGAATGCTTTAGGTAACTCTATGCCAAGTAAATCTGAAAAGCTAAATGAAATGAATGACTTGTTAGGAAAACTAAATTATAAAGGTTGACTGAAAAAAGTAGAAAAAGTGAACGAGTCTAATAACTCTAGAAAAAAACTGAGAAGACTGTCAAACATTTATCAAGAAAAAAGAAATAATGGCATTGGATTTATAGAAGAGTTCTATTTGATTTTAAAGGAACTTATAATTTCAATTTTATACAACTTATATACTCAGAGTCATAAAAATATTGAAAAGAGATAGTCAGTCAATTAATAAAAAAAAAAGCGAGCTGGGAGTTCCCATTATGGCTCAGTGGTAATAAACCTGACTAGTGGCCATGAGGATGCAGGTTCAATCCCTGGCCTCAGTGGGTTAAGGATCTGTGGTGCTGTGACCTGTGGTGTAGGCTGCAAATGTGGCTCAGATCTGGTGTTGCTGTGGCTGTGGGGTAGGCTGGCAGCTGCAGCTCCGAATGAACGAATGAATAAATAAATAAATAGTCTAAATTCTATGAATATAGTTAACAGTACTGTGTCATACACTTGAAAACTGCTAAGAGGACAGATCTTAAGTTCTTACCACAAAAAAGAAATAGAATGATGTGATGTGTTGGGGCTGTTAGCTAACATCACAGTGGTATGCATTCTGAAATACATAACGGTTATCAAATCAGCATCTTAAATTTATAACTATCTCAATAAAGCTGGAAAAAATTAAAATTTCCAATTAATATCAAAATTTCCAATTAATATCAAGCTAAATTTCCAATATTATAGTCAAGCCCTTTGAAATGGCAATAATAAACATGAAAAATGAAGACCAACCTCACTCCTCAATTGAGGGAAATGCAAAAATTCTCAATAAAATTTAATCAAATATCATCCATCAGTGGGTTAAAAGATAAAATACTCCTTGACAGAGTATTTAAGAACATATATACTTCAAGAACTTGTGGATTAAAGGCAGAATCTTTTGGAATATTCACAGGAGAAAGACTATATGCTCATATTAATAAATACTGAAAAAACATGATAAAATCAACCACTTAGAGAAAAATTGAGTCCACCGTGTAGCAGGAAGCTTTCAAATCATGTAAAAATTACAAAACAGAAATTAACCTCAAGTATGACATTAAGAAACATTTAATTCATTCTCATTAAAGTGAGAACAAAGGCAGGATTGGCCCTTCCCATCACTATTTTCAGCATTTTGGGAGAAGGCTCTGGTTAATTTAATGAGAGGAAAGCAAATAAATGTAATAGAATCAGAGGAGCGAAATGATCCTTAGTTGATAACAAATTCCCTTAAAGACAGACTGTAGTCAGATCCGCACAGAGGCTGGAAAAGCTTGGACGAAATCCATCTGTGAGTGGGGTGGCTTGTGCGTAGTGGCAAGGCAGAGGTGAAGAAGAGCTCCAGGCTGTGAATATTTTGAAGGTAGATCTGATAGCAGATGATGTGGGTATGAGAGGAAAACAGGTGTTAAAGTGGATTTCAAAGTTCTTAGCTTTTAAAGAACACCCAGAACTAACACAGGATTTAGGAAAGTGACTAAATATGACATCAATATACAAGTATCAAGAGTTTTTCTTTATGAGAGCAACCCCCCTCAAAAAAAAAAAAAAACAGGGAAAATGCCTTTCAGCAAAATTATAAAAAATGTGTAGTCTTAAACTTAACCAATAAAATAGAAATACTATATGAAGAAATGAAAAAAATTATGACTGAATGACAGATGGGCATGCACTGATCGTGATTTTTTACCAAAATCCCAAGTCTTATAAAATATTTTGTGCAAAATAATAATTTTAATAAAGCAAACAATATGGAGTATGCACTATGTACAGACACTATAAATATTAACAGATTCAGTCTTCAAACACAAACCCTATCTGAAGCTTTTTTTTTCTTTTTTATGGCCACACCTGCAGCTTAAAGAAGTTCCCAGGCTGAGGGCTGAATTGGAGCTGCAGCTGCAATCTACACCACAGCCTGTGGCACTGCTGGATCCTTAACCCACTGAGTAAGGCCAGGGATCGAACGTGTGTCCTCATGGAGACTCTGTTGGGTTCTTAACTCACGGAGCCACAATGGGAACTTCTGAAGATCCTATTATTATGCCCATATTACAGATGGAGAAATTGAGGTACAAAGATGTCAGGTGACAAGGCAAAAGTCACACATCAGAGAGTAATAGAGCTGGGCAGGACCTTGCTCTGGGCTTCAGAGCCCATATTCTTAATCATTACACAATACTTTCTTTAGCTAAACAGGACCCAACAGCCTATCCAGCCCCAAAGCCATTGTTGAGAATTCTGATTGCAACTCCTCAGACTTTCTTTCCTTTTTTTTTTCAGGGCCGCACCTGCGGCATATGGAGGTTCCCAGGCCCCCGTGTCTGCAACCTACACCACAGCTCATGGCAATGCCGGATCGTTAACCCACTGAGCAATGCCAGGGATCGAACCCGCAACCTCATGGTTCCTAGTCGGATTCGTTTCCACTGCGCCACGATGGGAACTCCAGACTGCCTTCTTTTAAGTGAAGATAATACTCACCAACTCTCAAAGGCTGCTGTGAAGAGTCAACAAATGAATGTATATGAAGTATTTAGAATGGTGCCTATGGAATAAGATGCTCAAGGAGCGGCAGTTTGGTTTTTTGTTTTTTAGGGCCGCAGCTAGTTGGGTTCTTAACCCACTGAACCACAGTGGGAATGCCTTTATTTATTTATTTTTATTTAAATAATTGCTATCATCACAACCACAATCACTACTTGTGACTCAGGGCAGAGCTCAGAACCAGGCCCCCCCCCGACCCCCCCAGACTTTTTCCTGAAGCACTCCTTGCCTGGAACCATCTAAGCAAATCTATGCTGCTATTGCTGTTAACAGCTGCTCCTTTCACTAGTAGAACACAAACTCATCACAGATTGTGAAAATACCGAACTCTTAAATTCTGTGTCTGTAGTTCACATCCTATGTTATAGGTCTAAGAGCAGCATCCACTTCATGGCTGTTGGGGGCTGAAATGTTTAAGGCATAGCTCAGCATTCCTTCCAAGATGGATCGGTCCTCCAAATGAAGCAAAACCCATCCTCAGCCATCCTTACTGCTTCTGGGTAAGGATACACTTACGGGAGCACTGCCTTGTAAAATTGAGCAGTTCCTGAATTAACGCCAAGATTTAGGCAGCAAGTGTTACCACGTCAATTGAGAGAGGGCTCTCAAGACAGTGTTCATGGTTCTCTCTACGGACCTTCTCTTACTCTTCATTATTATCAGGTAATTATTTTGACAACAAAACTTCGTTAACATGTAAGCCTGCCTAGTGTGACGCTTTGTGGTACGCCGCTATTTATTAAACATATATTGAGTGAGTCACTCTTAGATCGGCAACAATGGAAGATGATATAAGAAAAGGAATGTATATGACTGTTAGACTGCGTCACTTTGCTGTGCAGTAGAAATTGGCACAAAACTGTAAGTCAACTACACTGTAAATAAAATAAAAAAAACAGTTCATGTAAATGATAGACAATGTATTTTTTTTTTTTTTTGTCTTTTTGCCTTTTCTAGGGCTGCATCCGCGACACATGGAGGTTCCCAGACCAGGGGTCTAATCGGAGCTGTAGCCGCCGGCCTTCGCCACAGCCACAGCCACGCGGGATCCGAGCCGCGTCTGTGACCTACACCACAGCTCACGGCAATGCCGGATCCTTAACCCACTGAGCAAGGCCAGGGATCGAACCCGCAACCTCATGGTTCCTAGTCGGATTCGTTAACCGCTGAGCCACGACAGGAACTCCAAGGGCACCAAAATTTAAAGTAAGAAAGAAGAGCAATGCTTTCCTCTCATCCACCCAACACCAAGACCGTGCCAGGCACAGGAGACCCACAGTCCACCACCCGAAGGCACCACACAGACTGATCCTTCTGTGTACTGTTTACCTACCAACCAAATAGGCTCTTTGAATAGCCGATTTCCATTGCCTAGACATATTACCAAAGGCCATGATGTCATTAATCAAGAAATTGTTAAAGGATTACCACTGGTTAAGCTGCTGGTTTTTTATCTATGCCGTATTGCCCTGGCACTTGCACGGACCAAGGTACACTAGATATGGGTTTATCTGAAACCGAGAGCAATATTTAAGTAGTGTGATAAGGAGTTCCCACTGTGGCACAGTGGGTTAAGAATCTGACTGCAGCATCTGCCGAGGGAGGTTTCATCCCTGGCCCCGCACAGTGAATTAAAGGATCCGGTGTTGCTGCAGCAGCCACAGCAGAGGCCACCGCTGTCGCTCAGAATTAATCCCTGCACTGGGTGTGGCCATAAAATTAAAAAAAAAAAACACAAAAAGAGTATTGTGCTAATAAAATCTGGACAAGATTCAGGCAGCATTTATCGAAGTATAATCATGACTTCAGGCTTGATTTTAAAATATTTCAATGGCTGGTCAGCAGCAACAATGCCTTTTAAAAGGCTCATCTGTTTAGATACACAAATTTACTTTTGAGTTATAATGTCTGTGAAAATAAGAAAATGAGTTTGTTTTAGAATACAGCAAAGTGAAATAAAAATATTCTTTCTCTTAGGAGACAGGAGAATTTCAGACACAGTTCCTGAATAGGAATCTTCCAAAAAAAAAAGAAAGAAAACAAACTCTAGGTATTTATTTTGAGCATTTATACTTATTAAAATTAAATTTGATAATAAAATCATTCATGATAAAGATACTCTCAGAATTTAAGAAAAACTTAGGCCAGCCAGCATAATTCATTACTGAAAATTTTAACGTCAGTAAGAACAGATGCATGGTTTAGTACTTTAAAAAATACCAACAGATGAGCAGAGGGCTTTAATCTTGACTCATGAACTGCTTATTTTAAGGAAATAACAGTTCAATAAAAATGACTCTAGATGTCAAGTTCCTCTTGGCAAAATAAAGTACTGAACTAGACAGTCCAGAAGGACTTTTTAAAAATCTTAGCCTTCTTCCCCCCACCCTTTCTTTTCTAGTTTAAGAGCCAAATCACATTTTATTTGATATACATAGTTATATCTACTGTATAAGACAGGGAACTGTACTCAGTATTTCGTAATAGCCTATAAGGGAAAAGACCGAAAAAAAATGTACGTGTATGTGTGACTAAATCTTTTTTTTTGTACATCTGAAACTAACATAACATTGTAAATGAATACTATGCTTCAATTATAAAAAAAAGCAACAATAACAGAACGTGTTATTACAATACACCCACTACCATATTTTCTAGAAAGTTTTATATTTTTCCAAGGTCTGTGGGGCACTGCTATCATCAGATGGTCATTTTCTATGGCAATAATATCCATGGAAACCAACTTGTAAATAACTTGTAAATAGCAGTGTATTAGGAAGCCAAAGAAAAAATGCAGAGTCACGGAGATGCTGCGGGACTGAGCAAACGTGCCAACAAGGAGCCCTGTCCCATGCAGGGCCTGCCCTCTAAGCGGGCAGCCCAGGGACCCTCGGAGCTGCAAGCTCCCCCACCTCTCACCGCAGCACTTTGACCAAACTCTTCCAAGTGCAGCCTGGTATCCGTGCCGATCTAGGGCTCCACAGACTGCAAGTCTGTTTGGAAGGATAAAGTGGTCTTACACCCTCAATAGTGCCGATCACACCTTAAGTCCTTTGGAGCACAATAGCCCATTTCAGAGCTCATTTGACACAGGTTCCCTCTGACTCTTCTGATGAGAAAAAGATCCCTCATTCCTCAACAGATACAGCCAGTCAGAGTGGTTCCCCAGAAGCAATAATAGGATGGGTCTGCTGCAAAGAAGATGCTTAATTTGGAGTTTCCGTGGTGGTGCTGTGGCAACGAACCCGATTAGCATCCATGAGGATGCAGGTTCAATTCTTGACCTTGCTCAGTGGGCTGGGGATCCGGTGTTGCCATGAGCTATGATGTAGGTCACAGACGTGGCTCGGATTCCATGCTGCTCTGTGACTGTGGTGGAGGCTGGGAGCTGCGGCTCCAAGTGGACCCCTGGCCTGGGAACTTCCATATGCCTCGGGTTTGGCCCTAAAATAAGGCTAGGGTTCTAATCGGATCCAGCCACAGCCACAGCCACAGCCACGCAGGATCCGAGCCGCTTCTGCAACCTACATACACCACAGCTCACGGCAATGCTGGATCCTTAACCCACTGAGCAAGGTCAGGGATCGAACCTGCAACAACATGGTTCCTAGTCGGATTCGTTAACGCCTGAGCCACGATGGGAACTACAATGGAAGTTTTTATTATCAAGTGAAAAGTCTATTCATTTCCTAGATTTTCTAGTTTCTCATTCACCTGTGTTGTCTGAACGATAAAAATGGAATTTTACTGATATGTTGTTTGCTTTTTGTGCCTTTTCTTCAGTGATCGCTATAAAGAATGCATGCATGTATTTGTGTGTATACATGCCCCATACATACGTAAATATGTAAAAAATACATGTAGCTATACATATACACATAAACACACATATAGGCATGTGTGTATTTAGGGAAATACTGAGATATAGGTAAAACAGGGAAAATTCTACTTATATCACTTTCATGTTTAAATTACCCTCCAAGAACACATGTATTTAAGTATGTTCATTATAATCTATATTATTAACCTCTAGAATACTAATAAAAACATTTTTTTAAAAAAAGTGTATAAACTCCAGAAACCAAATCAAAGTTGGTATAATTTTTTTTAAGTTGACTTGGCAAATTTGAAGCAATCCATTTTCACTGTGGTTTTCTAAGATCATCACTTTTATTTCCAGGGTCAAAAGATTTATGGGCCACACGGGATTATGTTTTCTACAGAATCTGATTATAGAATGAGGCAAAAGAAAGAAAAAAAAGGCAATTGTCGCTTCTTGAGAAACTAAACAAAACTCTTTAGATTAAAGGAAACATTTCAGATTGTTAGGTGATTTCACACTCTGGTAAGTCCTGCTAAGGCGATTACTTCATATTTTGCGGCCTGAAAAAGGAAATAAGAAAATGCTAGGCTGAACGCCCAATTGGCTCAACTCACCTTTCTGGGCAACATCCCTAGGTTGGGTTTTTTTGGCCCTCGATTTGTTTTATTTTCCTCTTCTCACTTCTAAAATTTTCCTCTCGCTCTGTACTTCTTTCCTCATCCTGTTAAACTTACCCCCTTCAAGGGGCCTTAATATCCAGGATTCCTAGCATAGGAATATTAAAGGATTCCTATGCCTTTAATAGGTTCCTGTGCCACCAGAAAATTCAGCCCTTTATAAGAGTTTCAAAAGTATCACTCGTTTCATTTCGTCTTTTGCTCCAAACGTTTTTCCCTTAGATTTCTCCCTCTTTGAGAGAAGAGGCAGAATAGCTGAAAAAAAAAAATTATCCCGTGATTTCTATTCATGTATTTGGAAATATGTATCTACCTCCTTGGTCCACTGAACTTCAAGTTTCCTCTCTGGAAATGTCAAAAATCCATGACGCTTTTCACGTCTTCATTTTATTAATCTCATACGGAAGAAAACAATATACAGTAGGAAGGTACCAAATCATATATAGTATGAGAAAACTGCTATTAATATTACTTTGGTAATTTCATAGACCCAAATAGAAATTAGACCTCAGTAGTTCAAAAACGTATCCGGAAGTTCCCATCGTGGCCCAGTGGTTAACGAATCCGACTAGGAACCATGAGGCTGCAGGTTCGATCCCTGGCCTCGCTCAGTGGGTTAAGGATCCGGCATTGCCGTGAGCTGTGGTGTAGGTCACAGATGTGGCTCGGATCCCGCGTGGCTGTGGCTGTGGCGAAGGCCGGCGGCTACAGCTCCTGTTAGACCCCTAGCCTGGGAACCTCCATGTGCCGTGGGTGTGGCCCTAGATAAGGCAAAAAGACAAAAAAAAAACAAAAAAACAAAACCTTATCCGAAAAGCTGTGGAGATCGCCCTACGTGTCAAGTAGCCACTTTTAGCAATTTGTGTACTCCGGTTTCAATTCCAAAGATGTTGATATTTTTGACTTAAGAGTTTAAAATATGAAAAAGATAAACATGGAAAATGTCTTTATAACAGGGTATCAGCACAGGATATAAACTTAGAATATAAGCTCTTAGCAGGCAAGGGCTGCGTTACTGTTTTTCAGTCTCCGTGTCCACAGCCAAGTTCATATGATGCCAAGGCATGGACACGGACTCATTCATCCCGTTTGGTTGACAGACAGTTGAGCTCAGGTTCTTCGGGCTCCACAGAAAAGTGAAAGATGAGGCCAAGGGTCTCCTCTTCCCACGCTCACTCTCTGCAGACTTCAATCTGCAGAGGAGACACAGACAGCTTTCTGTCCTCGTGGGCCTCTGGGTGGCTGAGTAATTGTGGGCCACTCAGAGCTTTAGTCATCGATGAGCTTCAACCTGGGCGAGACAGCCCAGTTCACCAGATGGCAAATAGGATCCCATTTTTTTCGGGACAGCAATTGCAGCAGTAATAAGCCCGTCATGGGTCAAGAACGCACTTTAGATCATCAAGTTGTGACTAATGGGTTCCAAGCACACACAGTGGGACGTCTCATTGGATCTTCTCGGGATCTGCCTCATGGCGACTTTGAAAACAGTGAGAACGGAATCCTTTATTTTATTTATTTTTTTTTGCTTTTCAGGGCTGCACCGTTGGCACATGGAAGCTCCCAGGCTAGGGGTTGAATCAGAGCTGTAGCTTCCGGCCTAGGCCACAGCTACAGCAACGCCAGATCCGAGCCACATCTGCAACCTACACCAAAGCTCAGGGCAACGCCAGATCCTTAACTCACTGAGCAAGGCCAGGGATCGAACCCGCATCCTCACGGAGACTACTCAGGTTCATTTTCACAGGGCCACAATGGGAACTCAGAGCATGGACTCCTTTAAAACAACAGATCCCACACGCAACACTTTAAAAGCTGGTTGGTTAAATCTCATACTATCAATGATATTATTTAGCTTCGCCACTTTCCTTGGCATATGTACTCTTCAGATTTCAGCTGCACGTCCTCTTCTCAGAGATGCCTTCTGTGTGTCCTACACGCAAGAAGGCAGCATCTTTTCTAGCATGGCTCACACCACGCCCATTCTCATTTTCAGTTTTATTTTTTGCATGCCTGTCTCCTTTCTATTTAGTGCTTTCTGAAGGCCAGGGGTCCATCTATAATCTTTGTGTTCCCAATATTTATCACGGTGTTTGGTCCACATATAGCAAGAACTGAATGATTGTTGAGTGATGATGGATGGATGGATGGATGGATGGATGGATGGATGGATGGGTGATTTAGTTTACACGTGCATATATGCTAACATACATATTTATATTACAAATCCATGTAGACGGAAGGGTCATAATGACACATGTGGTCTTGAAATATTCCTATGTAGCTAATATTGATACTCTTGAGCAATTTTTTCTTCTTTTCCTAATTCTGGCTCTTCCCATCAAACACAAGCATGACTGACTTTCTCAAAAATAACTGCAAGGGGCTTTCAGGAAATGAGAACACTTCGTTCGGAGTGATAAGATGTTATTTTTAGAAATTCGTATAATGTTAATCATCCTCCATTTTCTCATGGGCTAGTCATCACCAAGATTTGCTGTATACACTCGGCACCCTGGTTACGCAACTTGTTGTGTTTGAACTCCACGTGCCTGTATCTTTTTGAAATGCACCTCTAAGTAAGGAGTCACACTGACACAGCTCAACTTCAAGGGTAGTGCCTACGCTGAATCAAGGACTGTAGGAGGCAGTGGGACTTGGTCACAAGTAAACCTCAAGCCTTATTGCTTTTTTTTTTTTTTTTGGTCCCTTGTCATTTTAGGGCCACACCCGCGGCATATGGAGGTTCCCAGGCTAGGGGTCTAACAGGAGCTGTAGCCGCCGGCCTACACCACAGCCAGAGCAACGCCGGATCCGAGCCCGTATCTGCGACCTACACCACAGCTCACAGCAACGCCGGATCCTTAACCCACTGAGCAAGGCCAGGGATAGAACCCGCAGCCTCATGGTTAATAGTGGGATTCGTTTCCCCTGACCAACAACCGAACTCCCTTATTATCAACCATTCTCTTTGACTAAACATTTCACCTCTTTGAAGGAAATAACCAGCAGGACTGTAGCTAAATTTTTCTGACTCTCCTCACCTGCTTAGTTAAATAGGAGATGAATAAATTATGAAGTGGTCTGTGACTAATCCTTCTTTATCACACAGAGCCCAGCCCAGGAATTGTTAATGCAAGTGTCTTTACTCATTCCCAAATCTTGATGTCTGTGCCCTTTCTTCATGCTGAAATCCATTATTTCAGACCCTCATTAGCATAATCCAGATGATTCCAAGAGCCATCCCTAACCTGTACTTTTTCTCCTCCTCCTCCATCCCATCTTTCTATGCCTGGCGGGGCCTATCTACCCTACCAGAAAAGAATCTGAAAAAAAAAAAAAATGGATGTGTCTATATGCTTAACCAAATCGCTTTGTGGTACAGCAGAAATCATCACAGCATTGTAGTAAATCAACAAAAAACTTCATTAAAACTCACATAAAAAAAATTAAAAACAGCTGCTTTCCTACAACACACATTGGCCCACTCACCACATAGAAACCCACCAAGAGTTACTCACTTGCTTCTTTGTCACATCAGAACCTTGGACACGCTGTTTTTTTTTCCTTTAAAGGTAACACACTTCATTCTGGTTTATAGGTTGGTAGTTTGAGAGTCTGCATCTCATGAGCTTGTCGCCCCCCCCCTCCCCGTTCAATGTGCTATTCAGATCAGAGTTTGAATCATCTCAGCTAAAGGCCACCTTCTAGTGGTGGATTCAACAGTGTTTCCCCTCTGTTGGCCATCCTGCTTAGGACCTCGGGCTGTTCTTTGTTCTGTTCAGACTTCTCTGCTCTGCAAAGCTCTTCTATTATTCACAATGTAACATTTAACTTCCTATTAGCTTGTTTCTTTCCAGCAGGGCATCTCTGGCTGGCGAATGCTTCTACTGTGCCACTCAGACCTCCTTACACTCTGAAGCTGCTCATTCAGCAACTACTTATTCTCTGATCCCAGGAGGGTAAATCCTATCCTCTCACGGCTGCCCAGGAAACCCGAGCATCCATGGACTTGAACTTTGCACCGACTGGGAAGATCTGACGACCATAAATTCCCATGATTAGCAAACAGCTTGGGGATGGAATTACTGAGCTGTAAACCAGTGACTACTCAATTATCAAAACCAGCAGACAGTGGAGTTCCCATCGTGGCGCAGCGGAAACAAATCCGACTGGGAACTATGAGGTTACGGGTTTGATCCCTGGCCTCGCTCAGTGGGTTAAGGACCCGGCATTGCCCTGAGCTGTGGTGTAGGTTGCAGACGCGGCTCGGATCCCGCGTTGCTGTGGCTGTGGCGAAGGCTGGCGGCTACAGCTCCTGTTAGACCCCTAGCCTGGGAACCTCCATATGCCGCAGGTGCAGCCCTAAAATGACAAAACACACACACACACACACACACACACACACAAAAACCCCAGCAGATAGGAAGTAGGTGGCTCCTGTGATCACGACTGTTATTTAACGATTTAGCCAATAAGGTGCTATTTTTATTTAGTGTTATGATGAAAAGGAAAGACAGATAGTGATATTTTCCTTGCCCAGCAAATGATGCAGAGACCAGGAGAACCCTATCCTTGTAAACATCT
The DNA here is from genome assembly GCA_004024745.2 of Catagonus wagneri. Classification (NCBI taxonomy): domain Eukaryota; kingdom Metazoa; phylum Chordata; class Mammalia; order Artiodactyla; family Tayassuidae; genus Catagonus; species Catagonus wagneri. The sequence goes on along the minus strand of PVHT021183709.1, from coordinate 6,624,700 downwards.
CCACCTTAGAGCAAAGGTGTGGATCCAAGCTCTACCATTTATTGGCTTTCTCTACTGGACAGTTTTTCCATCCTCTTTCAGCCTGTATCCTCTTTTGTAAAACTTCAAGCGTGAAGGACTCGTGGAAGATCAACCTAGTTGCGGGCTTTGCAAACAGTAGGTGCTCCATAAGTGCTAGTGATAGGGATCACGTAGGATACTTACACAGGTAGTCGCAGAAGTCCCAGGAGGGGACCGTAGATAAGAGAGGGAAAACCCAGGGAACTTTGGGAGCCCGCTGTAAGTCGATAATGGCTCAAGGAAGCCGTCAGAACATCTTAGAAGAAGCAGGCTGGCGGAACAGTAACACCACAAATAAAAGTATGAGATAGGCCTCCTGTTATTAAGTGAAAGACAAAATGAGGCCTCCACTCAAGTTCAGCAAGATAATGACCTTCAGGACCAAGAACAGGAGTTTAAGGGAGAGAGGATATTCCAAAATAGGAGACCCTCATGCTACGGAAACCTGAGATGATTCAACGCCTCTTAGCCCACGTTGCCACCCTTCTGCTGATTTGAATTAGCGCCAGAACAGTCCTAGTTTGACCTCATAAGTTCACATACTCTTACCCGGGACGAAGGAGGAGCTAGTGATATAAGCCGGTCATCTACTTGAAGAAAAAGGAGGAGGCAGTCTTTTCCCCGCTCCCCACTTTCCTTGGATTCTAAGAACTCAGCCCACCTCATCCTCAGGGCAGAGCCTCCTCGCCTGCCTGCCTGTACCTCTCACAAGTGCCCCCTCTTAATAAATCTACTTCTTGCCCATGACTTTGTCTCTTGCTGAATTCCTTCTATGCCGAGAACCTGAGCCTCGGTAGGACCAGACACTGGGTGAGTAATTCCAAGTTCAAAAAAAAAAAAAAACGGATTCAAGTCCCAACCTGGGTTCAGGCTGAGTTTGAGTCCTTGCACGTGTGTTCAATTCCCAATCTGGGTTCAGGCTGGATTTGAGTGAGTGGTATTTGGGTTTCAGCAGCATCTGTCACAGGGCTCTCTGCCCAGGCTCCCGGGGACCTGAGAGCATCAGAAAACCAACGGCATTGGAAGAACCTTCTCTTTTGTTCTTCCTTCTGTTCCCTTTTTCCTTCTTTTCCTTTCTTTGCAGGCTGTGTGCAAAACTCCAAATAGATTTCTAACCCTTTCTTTTTATTTTTTTCTCTCCTAAGTGATTCCTCATATTTAAGTTCTGGAGAGGTTTAAATAGGGAATCTGAATTTTGCTTAGTGTAAAAAAGGAGTGTCACGATTTACAGACTGACAGGGAACTATTACAGTCACGCATTTGGAAGTTCTTCTTTTTTTTTTGTCTTTTTGCTTTTTTACGTAGAGCCGCACCCGCGGCATATGGAGGTTCCCAGGCTAGGGGTCTAACAGGAGCTGTAGCCGCCGGCCTTCGCCACAGCCACAGCCACGCGGGATCTGAGCTGTGTCTGCAACCTACACCACAGCTCAGGGCAACGCCGGATCCTTAACCCACTGAGCAAGGCCAGGGATCGAACCCGCAACCTCATGGTTCTTAGTCTGATTCGTTAACCACTGAGCCACGAAGGGAACTCCCATTTGGAAGTTCTTAACCTAGATAAATAGTAGGGGAATGATGATTAGAGAGCTTGGGGGGAGGTCAGAATTTCCGAGGATAACATACAGTGCGGGCTTCATTTCCCCTGAGATTAACGTCGATACCTCAGCAAAAACAGCGCCTACCACAATCCCATGAAATCATTTCAGAAGCGATAAAGTATGGCAGGTTCCATTTATACAAATATTTTGGTATCATGAGCTGGCCTGCTTATTCAAACTGACAGAACTGAGATGGAGAGCTACAGATAGAAAGGTCAAGAAGCGGATGATGTTTTTGAAGTTAGTGTGTGTGGTTTCTGCTGAGAAAGGAGTAGGGGGTTAAGTCAGCTGCCAGATGGGAAACGATCTGTGTCTCTTCACAGACGGGGAGCACCCTGTGCTTGAGATTTGAAAAGGGACTAAAACTGGAGTTCCTGTCGTGGCTCAGCAGAAACGAATCCAGCTAGTGTCCATGAGGATGAGGGTTTGATCCCTGGCATCGCTCAGTGGGTTAAGGATCTGGCGTTGTCATGAACTGCTGTGTAGGTCGCAGACGTGGCTTGGATCCCAAGTTGCTGTGGCTGTGGTGTAGACTGGAGGCTACAGCTCTGATTTAAACCCTAGCCTGGGAACTTCCATATGACATGGGTGCGAGCCTAAAAAAGCAAAAAGGAAGAAAGAAGGAAAGAAAGAAAGAAAGGGAATGAAAGAGAGGAAGAAAGAGAGAGAAAAGGGACTAAAACATTTTTCCAAGTGCTTGAAGCAGCTCTGAGGAATTGCTTTGGGGATGCAGGTGTCTTTGAGCAATGGGGTGTCTAAGCATACTGTGTGGACCAGTTAAGTCCTACCTGAAGATCAGCTGTATGGTCAGTCAGCATTGTTGGTCCCATTACATTCAGGGCTT
>PVHT021183709.1:6578186-6618170 GCA_004024745.2 Catagonus wagneri | reverse complement strand
GGGGTGAATCAGAGCTCTCACTGCCAACCTGTGACATAGCCCCAGCAACTTGGGATCTGAGCTTCTTCTGTGACCTACACCACAGCTCAGGGCATTCCCGGATCCTTAAACTCACTGAGCAAGGCCAGGGATCGAACCTGTCTCTTCACGGACACTAGTTGGGTTCCTGACCGCTGAGCCACAACAGGAACTCCAAAGCATTATACCTTGATGCATGAAGAAAAATCCACTCTCGTGGATTTTTTTTTTTTTCTTTTCTTTTTTAAGGCGGCACCTGCAGCACATGGAAGGTTTCCAGGCTAGGGGTTGAATGAGAATGCATTTGAGGCCTACACCACAGCCACAGCCACAGCCACACCAGATCTGAGCTGCATCTGTAACCTACACCACAGCTTGTGGCCACGTGGGATCCTTCACCCACTGAGCACAGCCAGGGATCGAACCCGCAACCTCACAGAGACAACATCGGGTTCTTCACCCACTGAGCCACAACGGGAACCAAGCCTCTGGGATTTTTAAAACAGAATCGGAACTCACAGCTCTGTGTACCAGTAACCTAAATGCCTCTGCCGATGGAGATTAAAGAAGGTACACATTACCTTGGGCAAGAGCCTCTTTCTGTATCTACACGAAAAGAAGCTTCTCTCTGGATTACTAACCATCCTAGCGCTCTGAACAGGAGCTCACAAAGGCCAAGTCCACGTACAAGGCAGGACTTCCACCCTCTGTAAACATTCCGGTCCTTTGAGTAGGTGTTTATGAATACACACGGGTTTTGCCAACTGTATATGGTATCTATAACTGCACCTAATACCTATAATTGCAACATTATGTTTCTGAGAGCTTTACCTACTTCTCTTTATTACGCCATCCTCTTAATGATCATGGTTACATTTAACTTAGGTTTTCTGCTAACCGGATCTTAAATTCAAGAGGAGACAGCAGCATTAATTCCAAAGAAGCATTTTTATACATGGAGGTAGAGATCTGTGAGGGTGTTTCTAGGGCAGTGCACCTGTCAGCAGAAAGTTTCGGGGCTGTGCGCCATGCTGGAGAACAACAGCTTTCAGAGTTTGTCAACTGGAAGGAAAACAAAGCATTCAAATGTATTTTTCTTAAGTACATTGGTGATAACGCAACCATCTATGGGTGGTAAAAGGTTTTTTTCGTTTGTTGAGAATTTGAGCTCTCAAGAGTTTAGTTATTTTAGGGTAACGTATACTTTGAATAACAATTTTCTGGGCATGTTTAACTAAGCTAGGTGAGAAACGTGGTGCTTTTTAATTGTGAATAGATTGTTATAAGCCTGGACCAATACTTGATGTATACAATTTTTGTATGTAGGGTTTTGTGTTTTTTTTTCTTTGTCTTTTGTCATTTTAGGGCTGCACCTGTAGCATGTGGAGGTTCCCAGGCTAGGAGTCTAATCCGAGCTGCAGCTGCCGGCCTACACCACAGCCACGGCAACGCTGGATCCTTAACCCCCTGAGCAAGGCCAGGGATCGAACCCGCAACCTCATGGTTCCTAGTCGAATTCGTTCACCACTGAGCCACGATGGGAACTCCCAACTTTTTGTCCTTTAAAAAAAAAAGTTCCATTTTTCTCTTAAAAAAAGAAAAGCCAGGGGGTGGCTTATGCAAGCATCCATCACGACCAACATTCAATTTCATCTCACCTGCAGGCAAGTCACAATTCCCGCAAACCCTAGCTTTAGAGCACTACCCTAAACTTAGGCGATTTAATGCTTGCTTAATTTAATGAAACGCTTAATGCTTACTGGATTTAATGACACTGCTTCTTTAAATATTTCAGTCCAAGGAAAGAATGTTCTCCCTGGTTTCTACGACATCCTCCACATATGAACAGAAAACCCTTTTTGCCTCTGATCTTTCCATTAATTTAAGTGAACGAAACCAAGAGATAATACTCGTACGGTTCTCATTTCTGAAAATGGAGGTGGACGCGTGGACCACATTGCCAGGAAAGCTGGAAAGGTGGTCTTTTTTTTTCCTGCCTTTTTGCTTTTATCTAGAGCCGCACCCGCGGCATATGGAGGTTCCCAGGCTAGGGGTCTAATCCGAGCTGTGTCTGCAACCTACACCACAGCTCATGGCAACGCCGGATCCTTAACTCACTGAGCAAGGCCAGGGATCGAACCCGCAACCTCATGGTTCCTAGTCGGATTCGTTAACCACTGCGCCACGACGGGAACTCCAAGGTGGTCTTGAACTTCCGTGCTCTACCTTCACATGTGCATCAGGTGCACTGACATCTTCTAAGATTAACTTGAAAGGGTTTTGTTAAATATCCGAATCTGACTAGCATCCATGAGGATGCAGGTTCGATCCCTGGCCTTGTTCAGAGGGTTAGGGATCTGGCATTGCAGTGAGCTGTGGTGTAGGTCATAGATGAGGCTCGGATCCCATGTTACTGTGGCTGTGGTGTAGGCCAGCAGCAACAGCTCCAGTTCAACCCCTAGTGTGGGAACCTCCATATGCCGCAGGTGCGGCCCTAAAAAAATAACAACCAAAAAAGAAAGCTCATGCAGCAAAAAGATATTAATAGTTGAACACTGGAGATTCAACTGCATAAAGCACTAAATACACTGAGAAAAGAAAAAGAGGTGCAGGATTATAATGGTAAATTTAAGATGTGTACAATTAGAAGTCTTTTGGAGTTCCCGTCGTGGCTCAGTGGTTAACGAATCCGACTAGAAACCATGAGGTTGCGGGTTCGATCCCTGGCCTCGCTCAGTGGGTTAAGGATCCGGCGTTGCCGTGAGCTGTGGTGTAGGTTGCAGATGCGGCTCGGGTCCGGCGTGGCTGTGGCGAAGGCCGGCGGCTACAGCTCCTGTTAGACCCCTAGCCTGGGAACCTCCATATGCCGCGGGTGCGGCCCAAATAAGGCAAAAAGCACCCCCCCCCAAAAAAAAGAAGTATTTTATTATTAACGACTGGCACTGTATCGCCCTTGCTGAGTTGATCTTTTTGGGTGAAATTATATGTATGGACAACTAGCTGGCTGGCTGATCACCTGAGTATTTCCTTGGTCCTAGCAGCTGTCCCTGTCTAGGTCACTGCGCCAGTCGGACTAGCAGAAAGCATCATCATCACCTCGGGGGGAAGGCCAGGCAGCAACTCCAAGTAAAGATGCAGCACAGAGAAGGGCCCTCAGACCCTGCCCAAATTCTCACGGAGTGTGAACGGTCAAGCTCTTATAATCCTGTCTACAAAACAGAAACAGATCGTGGACGTGGAGAGCAGACTCAGGTTGTCAGGGGGAAGCCGGGGAGGGAGAGGGATGGATGGGGAGTTTGCGGTTAGCAGATACAAACTATTACCCTGAGAATGGGTAAGCAGCAGGGCCCTACTGCACAGCACAGGGAGCCACGTCCAATCTCTAGGGACAGAAACACGAAGGGAGACAGTACGAAAAAATAAAGAACATACATATATGTACGGCTAGGTCACTTTGCTGTATAGCAGAAGTTGAAGGAACACTGTAAAACAACTATATTTTATTTATTTATTTATTTTTTGACTTTTTGCCTTATCTAGGGCCGCACCCGTGGCATATGGAAGTTCCCAGTCTAGGGGTCTAACAGGAGCTGTAGCCGCCGGCCTTCGCCACAGCCACAGCCACGCGGGATCCGAGCCGCGTCTGCAACTTACACCACAGCTCAGGGCAACGCCGGATCCTTAACCCACTGAGTGAGGCCAGGGATCGAACCCGCAACCTCATGGTTCCTAGTTGGATTCGTTAACCACTGAGCCACGAAGGTAACTCCAAAACAACTATATTTTAATAAAATTCTTTTTAAAAACCCCTCTTTTTAAATCTAAGTGGGGAAGTGATAACTGGGCAATAAGCAGGGAAACTGGGAGCAGGACGGCCAAGAAGAGAGGGAGGTGGTCAGACCAAAGATGCAGGACAGATGTCAGGGGCTGGAGATCACAAACTCTGGGGGAGCGAGACAAGTTCTGGGAGTCACAGGATTCATTCTTTCCCTACTGGAATGTTGATTTTGAACATTTCAAAACATAAAACCAAAACATCTCATTAGCCAAGGGCAGAGTCCCTTGATCTCAGACTTGGTCATATCCCCACCCTTCATTTGAAGCCCTCATGGGAATGATTTTTTTTTTTTTTAAGCTACAAAAGTAATTGCTAGAGAGGTCAAAGGATAACAAAAATTATAAATTATACCATTGAGCTCAACATCCTCAAAAGAGTTGCTGGAAAGGACACCGGCCAAATTTTCATTCTAATAGAACTTTAGTCCACGGCCAGAAGTGCAGGTAGGGAAAACATTAAGTGTACGTTTGAAAGCTGAACCTAACTCCTTTTGGGTGGAGATGGTTATTTTTGTACGACCAGCTCTGTCTGATGGAAAAAGAAAGTTTTGCTTTTGGGAACCATTTTTCTACCGATACAACCCATCCGTTAACTTCAAGATGAGCCGGTTGGAGTTCCCGCTGTGGCTCAGTGGGTTAACCATCTGAGGGCCGCAGCCTGGGTTGCTGCCGAGGTGCGGGTTCAATCCCCAGCCCCCTACAGTGGGTTAGAGGATCTGGCGTTGCCGCAGCTCAGTCTAGATATCAGTGGTGGCTTGGATACAATTCCTGGCCCAGGAACTTCCATATGCCTTAGGTGGGGCCATAAAAAAAAAAAAGGACAGTTAACCCAAATCTTGCCAAGCCTGGTGGCACCTGCTCTTAGCTCTCCCGTCGTAACTGGTCCAGGCATGGACACTTGGCTCAAACTAGACCAGTCAAAACTCTTCAGAGAATTGTTGCAGGGAAAGTTCCTGCCTCCCTCAAAGACTGCAAATGCCCAAATCTTGGCCCTTCCTTGGCTTTCTCTGACATTTTATAATAATTTTATAATAATTTATGAAGTAATTTATAATAATTTATAAAGTAATTTACAATAATTTATAATGTTAATAAATAACTTATAATATACATTATAATATATAAATTTATATAATTTATAAATAATAAATAATTTATATTAATAAATAATTTATAATATAAATCAAAATATATAAATTTATATAATTTATAAATAAGAAATAATTTATAATATGAAATAAATAATGTATAATAATTTATAAATAATTTATAATAATTTATCTGACCCTTTATAATAATTACCTACTCTTCAAGGCCTAACACACACTGCATTCCCACTCCTGAGGATCATAACTCATCTTTCTGTTCTTGCCAGGCACTGTAGGGGCACTATGTGTGTCTTCCTGGCTTCTTCCGGTCTCTCTCCCCTTCTGCCCTAAAACAGTAGTGATCTGGGCAGGTAACCAACCTTCAAAGACCCTTCAAGAAAGTCTTGGGGGTGAATAATTAATTGCTCCAAACCAGTCTTGTTCCTCTACCATTTTCCAGGGCCTAAGGTAGGCACACCAAGGAGAGCAGCCATTCTCTAATCTACAACAACAGGCAAAACTCCGGTCTTACAGCAAGGTTGCACTTTGCACCTTAGTTTCACCAAAGCTTTGCTTGTCATTATGAACAGGACTGAAGTTCTGAATCATAGGTCAACATGTGTTAGGTCAAAAGCTGCTATCTTTGAGCCCCAGTGCTGCAGTCAAGCTGGGAATCATGTAGCTACTGAGCAGCTCCGAGAAATGCCTTTGGACATCTCAGGGCTAAAATTTAAGATCATGTATGCCAAATAATGATTAGTGCTGCCTTTTCCTTCCCTTGGTCATTTTAATTTTTTTTTTTTTTTAGGGCTGCACCCGTGGCATATGGAGGTTCCCAGGCCAGGGGTCGAATCAGAGATACAGCTGCCAGCCTACGCCACAGCCACGCCAGATCCCCTTTCGTCATTTTAAGAGGCTCCTGAAAAAGTGTTTTGCTTTAAAAAATAAATTCTTAGGATGCAGTTCTGGGTTTCAGAGGTCATTATCAGCTAAATAATGTCTTCCTTTTCACAAAATCATTGTTTCCTTAAAATGTTATCACCTATTAAGGAATTGGCTTTGGATATCACTCCATAGTTTCTAAATAGTATGCATATACTATAGTTCATACAGAAAATGTTTCTTTATTTAAGATAACTTATGTGACAAATCCCCCAAGAACCACTGTCAATCCTTTGACGCATATTTGACCATCTTTTACTATACGTAGATTATGTATAAGAATGATTATTTATGCTAAACATACACAGATGAGACTAAACTACATATTTTTTCTGTGGGCAAAAAAATAAATAAAATAAATAAAATAAAATAAAATGTTATCACCTGTAGCTTGCCCTGTCATTGTGAAATTGATGGGATAAATCTCAGCTATGCTTGAAAGTGACACCTACTAGAGGAGACAAAGAAAATACGCATTTGCCTTTTTGAGTTCTGCGGGGGAGAGGTCAATCTGCACAACCAATTTCACCATAATAAATCAGTAACAATTATTTATAGATGGCTGCTGGTAAGATACACAGTCACAGTCTGAATTAGAAAATGGTCAACAAAGCCATCTAAACACAATCAGTTACAATAATAACTGCCTTCTCTATTTACTGTCTCCTGAGACTTGGTGGCCAGTTATTTTAATTGCCTGTTTACTTGTCTGCCTCCGTACCAGACTGTGAACTACTTGGGGGCATAAGGCATTCTCTGTCTTCAACACTGTCGCCCCCACCCCTCCCACAAAGCTCGAGAAGTGCTCCTTGAATTTAAGAGTAAATACGGGAGCAGATAACAAACAATGCCACATTAATTCTACTAGAGACCGCAGGACGGGAGGAAAATATCCAAGAGATTTTTTTTTCACGTTAAAGAAAAACCAGCCGTTTTGATCATCGTCACCTCTATATGTGTTTTAAAAAAATGTGTTCATGTCGTTTAGCAGATTTAGCTTTCCTATCATGCAATTTTAGCTTTCCTATCATGCAATTTTTTCCACGTTAGACTGATGACAGGATGACAGCGTTCCCTCCAAAAGAAATTCAGCTGTTTTGGTGGGAAAAAAAAAAAAGGCACTTAAACGGGACAAGTTGATGAGCCCATCTAGGCTGTAAAAGCAAAAACCTAACTTGCCTCTGACTCATTTTGCTCTTTGTAATAATGTCAATCCTCCAAAACATAAAAATGCAACTCCTCTGTCTCTTTCTTTATAAAAGGTGATCTGAGAAGCCATTAGTGCCGTGGGGAAAAAGTCAAACATCTCGCTCGAGTCTGCCTCCTTTTAAAGATAAAATGGGTATCCACATTTTCTGGACTTTCCTATTTGAAAAAATACTAAAACGGGAGCTATTTAAATTCTGAAGATGCACTTTAGCAGGGACCCATCTGCACTTCAGTTACTCTAGCTCGGTCATGGAAAAGTTGATCTGGCCACTTTTTTAAAAAAAATCAATTGAGACTTGAACTTGGAAGTACTAAGTCTCATTAGGAGAAACTTCCCTGGGCTTGAAACAGTCTGGCTTCCAGTCACGCGATGGATAAGTTAGGCAGAGAAATTCTCATTGGCCCGTTATAAGGGAAGTTGCTGAATGAATGATTAAAAGAAAACCATTGTCCTTAATGCACTATGGAGCTGTCGGGAAAAGAAGAGTTCTCTGGAGAAAAAACAAGAAATCAAAATTTCAGTGAGGCAAATAGGATCTGGGGCGCTGCGGGTACCTGCTGAAGCCGAGGCACAAAAGCCGGGCTAAATGGGCGACAGCTGGTCCAGGAGCTGCCCGGGGCAGGGTCCCAGCTCCGTCCTTTCCTCTCACCCTTGCTGTCACATGTCCCTATGTTAAATGCACCCCTCAGTGGGAGACTACAGAGCTATGCCAGCAATGAACCTGACGGCTGCCCTCTCATCAGCCCCAGGACAGCAGAACGGCATCCCCATGTTACTAAGAAAAACATAAACACACAACCAAAAAGTCTATATCCATTGTGGCCGGTGTAAGGTGGTACCTCAATGGATACAGAATCTTTGGTTGTGTGTTTATGTTTTTCTTAGTTAACGCGAGAATGCCATTCCACTGTCCTAGGGCTGCTGAGGGGTCAGCCATCGGGTTAATTGCCATCACCAAAAAGTCTACAAACAATAAGTGCTGGAGAGGGTATGGAGAAAAAGGATCCGTATTACACTGCTGGTGGGAATGTAAATTGGTGCAACCACTGTGGAAAACAGTATGGAGATTCCTTAGAAAACTAAAAATAGGATTACCATTTGATCCAGCAAGCCCACTCCTGGTCTTACTTTTTTTTCCCTCCCACTCTAGAGAAAACCAAGACTTGAAAAGACACATGTACTCCAGTGTTCATTGTAGCCCCATATACAGTAGACTAGACATGGAAACAACCTAAATATACATAGTGGAATATTACTCAGCCATTAAAAGGAAAGAAATAATGGCATTTGCAGCAACATGGATGGACCTAGAAAATATCACGCTAAGTGAAGTCAGTCAGACAATGAGACACCGACATCAAATGCTACCACTTACAGGTGGAATCTAAGAAAAGGACACAGTGAACTTCTTTGCAGAACAGATACTGACTCCCAGACTTTGAAAAACTTATGGTTTCCAAATGAAACAGATTACGGGGTGGGGGGATGCACTGACAGTTTGGGATGGTGCTATAAAATTTGGTTGTGATGATTGTTGTACAACTACAAATGGAATAAAATTCAGTGAGGAATTAAAAAACTTAAAAAAATTATATATCCAACTTTCTACGTCCAGTTTGATCAGCTTCCATTCTTGGAGGTGAAGTGAATATTCTATATCCAGACTAACCAACTTCCAAGAATGAAGTGGAATAGAGAAGTTTCCAAGTAAATCAGAACTGAGTACTTACTACCAACAGGCTTTCACTTAAGACACGTTTAAAATTTAGAGTGGATAAGTCAACGAGGGCCTACTGTTTAGCTCAGGGAACCATATCCAGTCTCTTGGGATAAAACATGATGGAAGACGGTATGAGAACAAAGAATGTATATATATATATGTGACTGGATCACTTTGCTGTACAGCAGAAATTGGCACAACATTGTAAATCAACTACACTTTAATAAAAAAAAATAAAAGACTGTACTTAGAGAAGTAAAATAACCTTCCCCCCCCCCAAATTCCGCAATGCAAGATGAAATTGTTAGCACCTAAAGTAAACACAGAGGGTCAGCTAAAGAAACACTGATTATGCAAGACAATAACAGCACCATGTTTCACTTGTGAAGTTAAAAAATAACAAAGCTAAAATTGCCAGTAACTAACACAAACCAAACAGGAGTGGCGGGGGGCGGGGACGGGGGTGGCAGACACTGAGGGTTGGGGAGGGGGTAACTGCTGTGAGAACCAAACCGGTTTGGACAATAAGGATGAAACCACTCAGTGGTTTCTGTCACAGGACATTAACAAGACATTACTTTTTAACTGTCTACATTACTGCCCAGGCAAATACCTTTACTGTTCTTCACAGGAACTTCCCAGCCCTGGCCCCCAGCAAAGACCCATTTACTCCTTCAACCAAAAGCAGCCACAGTTTACTCTTTAACACCAAGGAACCCCAGCCCTGAAAATCCATGCTTCCTTCCCACAAATTCGAAACTATCATATCCTAATGCCTACCCAAGCCTTTCAAAGTCTCTGCACTGAAAGATCCATTTGAAACCAAACTTCAAATCTTCGAGGAAATCTGGTTTTGCTTTTCCTGCCCAGATCCTGGGGGAGCTGCCCAGGTGGTCTCCGGGTCACCCACCGCCGTGAGCGGTAAACCCTGCCCCGTCTTATCAGCATAGCCTGGGAGAGCTGGGGTCAGCATTCCGCAGCGGTTCAAAGGTCCTCAGGTAATTTTATATTGCGGGGACGGGGGTAAACATGAACTAGACCTAGGAAGTTCAACACGTGGTTTCTAAGGCAGCCATTGAAAACCCGAAATTGGTGTATGTATTTTTTTTTTTTTTAATTGAAGTATAGTTGATTTACAGTGTTGTGTTAGTTGCTGTCAGGTGTACAGCAAAGTAATTCAGTTATATATATATATATTTTTTTTCTTTTTCAGGTTTTTTCCCATATAGGTTACTATAAGATATTGAATAGAGTTCCCTATGCTAACCTTGTTAGTTATCCATCTTATATATAGTAAGGTTCATCTGTTAACCCCAACGTCCTAAATTAGCAGAAAAGAAAAATGGGATGAGAAGACAAACTGAATGAATGCAGGAAAGGAAATGGAATAGAAAGAACAGTGTGTAGAAATGGAATGTACCAAATCAACTGTAGCACTGAATCTAAGATATGCTAGATAATCAGAACCAATATACTAGATGAAAGTCCCAAGGAAAAATATCAACAATTCTTAACTGAATTTTTCTTTTTAAGGTTGCTCATGTTCCTTTCACAAGAGGCAACCGAAACACACACAGGCACACTAACACACACACACACACACACACACACACACAGAAGGACACAGGAAAGCCGAAAGTAAAGGGATGGAAAGATTGCCAGGCAAATAACGACCACAATTACCCGGTGCAGCTATAGTACTAAGTGCAGTGCTGTACCCACAATGGCAGAATAGCACATCTGAAAACTTGAAAAATATGAAACAATAGACAAAAAGAGGAAAATGCTGATTTTCTGCATATTTAATATATTTGCATTTCATAGAGGTTAATTAAATTTTAAATTAAAAAGTCAAACTCAAAATCTCAAAATATGGAACAATGGTTACAATTTAATAATGAGAGAAGGCTTTGAAATCATCAAATTAAAATCTAGGTGGACAAGTTCCAAAGAAAATCTGAAACAAAAGAAGCCAAGTCTTAAATTTTGAGCAACCACAGACACACGGGCCATAGTCTCTATCCAAAATACAATTAATTTAGAAATCTAATAAAAACATTTAAAAAATCTTATACGTTTAACATAGAAAATGAATGGCATGCTTCTTTATGACCTGTGGTTTAAAAGAAGAAAACAATGGAAATTGTAAAAATCCTAAAACAGACAAAAATAAAAACATCCCATTATCAAAACTGGCAGGATGAATCTAACACAGGATTGAGAAAGCAAACTCATGTGGCTGATAATGCAGAAAGCTGACACGAGTTGTAGTCAGAAGCACTCATGGCCTAGAGAACATTCTGGCCAGAATCTTTCAGCAGGACTTAATCCTGAAGACACACTCAGACATGAAGCTGAGAGACACTCTGCAGAACCAACGGGCTGGACTGTTCACAGATATCAATGTCATGAAAGCCAAGAAAAGGCAAGAGTCAGAATAACCAGATATAATCAGTGATTGATTACTGAATCAAAATATAATAAGGAAAAAAAGCAAGAAGTGATAATATTGTGGGATCATGGGAAACCCTGGAAAATCAATTCCGTATCAGCTAATAGCTCCATACTAATCTTACCTTGCTTGCATGTGACACTAGTATTGAAAATACGTAGGAAAGTACTTAGGAAATAGCTAACACCAAAGTACTTCAAATAATGTCAGAAAATCTTCTTCATCGATCATCATACTCAGTAGCGATGTGTTAACAGCGAAACTTTTACGCCCAGTGGCCAAAGATGAAGCAATTTCAACAACAAAGTAAATGACGATAGCACTGGGTTGTAACATGAATAAAATACATCTCCGTGTGTGTACACTAATACAAATGACTAAAGAAATAAAGAAAGGAGGGGAGAGAGGGAGGAAGGGAGGGAGGGAGGAAAGAGGGAAGGAGAAGGCACAGATTTTCTTTACTTAATAATTCTAAATAATATACGAATATATTCCCCCCTCCAAGGAGATATAACTTAATTACTGTCTCCTGGAACATGGGCTGGACTTGGTTACATGCTTCTAAACAATAGCACACGAAAGGGAAATGCATTTCCTCACCAGAGGAGAAACTCACCCTGCCTAAGGGTTGTTTTTTTTTTTTTTCTTTTTGCCTTTATGTAGAGCCGCACCCGCGGCATATGGAGGTTCCCAGGCTAGGGGTCTAACAGGAGCTGTAGCCGCCGGCCTTCGCCACAGCCACAGCCACGCGGGATCCGAGCCGCGTCTGCAACCTACACCACAGCTCACGGCAACGCCGGATCCTTAACCCACTGAGCAAGGCCAGGGATCGAACCCGCAACCTCATGGTTCCTAGTTGGATTCGTTAACCACTAAGCCACGACGGGAATGCCTAGAGATGTAATCTTCAAAAAGGGATTTTAGCAACAGTCTACAAAGACCATAGAAATAAATCTAAATAATGATGCATCACCTCTTTATAAAGAATATTTTAAAACTGAACAGACAATAAATAAGACCCAAAGAAAGAGAGAGGTATAAAGTTCTCCAGGACAGAAAGAGTCATTGTACCAACCGGATGTCAATTCTTTTCAGAGTGATCTATTCATGCCACTCTATTTCAATAAAAACCACAACAGGAATTTTCAAGGAAGGTGATAACCTATGTCTAAAAATCTATACTGAAAAGTAAAACTAGTGAGGATGGTCCCCAAGGAGAAGAAAATGAGGTGTGTTACTTATCACACAGCTTCTGTAAGTCTGCAGTAACTGAGACAGGTCGAGCTGGTCCATGGGAAGACACCGTGAACCAAAACAACAGAACTGAGAACCTGGAAACACACCAGATCAGATTCCAAAATCTGACCTGCAAGTCAGCTGGATTTGCATATCACTGGAGGAAAGCATGCCTCATCAATAAATGATTTCAGGACACCGTTGGATACCTTAATGCTGCACACTCAAGTAGATGGAGCAAAAGGACAACGGGGACCTGGTGCATAGCACAGGGAACGCTACCAAATATTCAGTGATAATCTATACGGGAAAAGAATCTGAAAGAGAATGGATGTGTGTACATGTATAACTGAACCACTTTTTTGTACAGCAGAAATGATCAAAACATTGTAAATCAAATCTACTTCAATAAAATTTTGAAACACGAAAAAAAAGCTTCACATTAGCAAAATAAATTACAGATGAGTTAAGAACTTAAATACGAAAACCACAATTTAATTAGTCAGAGTCCAATAAAAACTGGGCAAAAGACACGAGCAGTCATTTCACAGGAAAGGAAATATGAGTAGCCAATAACAACAGGGAAATTTCTCAACTTCATTAGGAGTAAGAAAAATGAACAGAAATTAACACCGAGGTACAATGTTATATTTACCATGCCACCGATAATCAAAAATATACCAAATCGAAAGGTTGAGGAGCATGCAAGAAGGCACCGTTTTTTTTTTTTTTTTTTTTTGTATACTGCTGGTGAGAGTATAAATTGGTCACTTAGAAAGATAATTTAACTTACCTCATAAAGTTGAAAATATTAATGTCCGAAGACAGCAATACCATTCTTAGCTATAGATAGGAAGAAAATTTTCTTGCAGTTTTGGACAAGAGGGGGAAATAAGCCAAACGTCCATCAAAGCAGAAGAGACAAGAAAAGTGCCCTGTTCGTACAACGGAATACTGTACACCGTGGAAAGCCAGTGAGCCAAGCTATCTACTTCCACGTGAACTTGAAAAACATCACATTGCTTTGTTTTCACTTGTTCTGAAATGCATATCCAGTCACAAAAGGAGGCAGAGGAATCCCATTGAAGCATTCTTCAAAAGAGGCCAGGAGTTCGCGTTGTGGCTCAGTGGTTAACGAATCCGACTAGGAACCATGAGGTGGCGGGTTTGATCCCTGGCCTTGCTCAGTGGGTTAAGGATCTGGCATTGCCGTGAGCTGTGGTGTAGGTTGCAGATGCGGCTCAGACCCCGCGTTGCTGTGGCTGTGGCGAAGGCTGGTGGCTACAGCTCCGATTCGAGCCCTAGCCTGGCAAACTCCACATGCCGTGGGTGCAGCCCTAAAATGACAAAAGGCAAAAAAAAAAAAAAGGCCAAACATAATTTACCTTTTTTTTTTTAAACTGAAGTTGTGTTAGTTTCAGGTGCACAGAAAAGTGATTCAGTTACACATACGTATAGATCACTTTCTTTCAGATACTTTTCCCTTATAGGTTATTAAAAATATTGAGTTTGGTTCCCTGTCCTATACAGGAAGTCCTTGTTGTCTATCCGTTTTATATACAGTAGTGTGTATCTGTTAATCCCAACCTCCGATTATTTCACCCCCCTTTCCTCTTTGGTAACCATAAGTTTTCTATGTCTATGAGTCTGTTTCTGTTTTGTAAATAACATTTACAAAACAGAAACAGACTTATTCTTAGATTATTCCACCTATAAGAAACATCGTAGCCTATTTGTCTTTGTCTGGCTCACTTCACTTAGTATGATAATCTCTAGGTCCATCTACGTTGCTGAAAGTAATTTCCTTTTCATGGGGTAGTATACAGGCAGATACGTACAGGTGGTAAAGTTATAGAGAAAATCAGGAGACTGAGTTACAAAAGCTTAGGACAATGATTCTCGTTGCAGCAAGAATAAGAATGTATAATAAAGAACGCACGCAGGGCAGCGGTTTCAAAACTCTTGGAAGAGCTGCTTTTCTTGAGTCTCAGACTGAGTGAAGCTGAGTCACAAACTAGGTGAGGCATTCTGCACGATGACTTATGTTTTATGATCTGTCTACTAATATGCATCACAGACTTACACGCATACACCTACAATGCTGCCTCTCTAGTGACAGAACCCACCACGTGTGCAGGTGTCAAGTGGCACTCCCTGGTGGGAGTGGAATTCTCTGGCTATGCCCATTGCTGTCATGAGTCCTCTCTGACCCGGGCGCCTGCTGTTTGCACTCAGCATCCATGAAACTGTTGGAGGCTAACGTGCTACGTTACAAGGAAAGCAGAATCTTAAACCCTTTGCAATATTTACCATATTATGTAATATTCCATGTGAAAAGAAGGCCAGGAGTGCAGTACAGGATGGTGAAAAACCTTTTACCCAAGTGTTAGGAAAATGGCTTTTAGCATGTGTTGAGTTCTAAAATATGAATGATATCTATGGCATCTACTTTATTTCTCTGGCCTGTTTCCTTGTCTACATAATGAAGGGTGAACAACAGCATCTCTAAAAATAGGTAGGATAACTTCTAGTTTCCAAAGTCTAAGATTATAGATGTAAAGAGAAAAATAACCTGAAATGCATAGCCACAGAAAGGAGAAACTGAAAAAAAAAGTAACTATATATAAATGTCAAAGATACACATTGTGATGACAGCAAGTATAAAGTTTATTTCATCTGGATTGCAATATTTATCTGTAATATACCGTAAAGCGAAAATTCTCTTTTAACTTGTATATCAAAGAGAAAGTAAAGAACCCCACAAAGAAACTCAAGTAAAATATTTTCATGATATACAAATGCCACTGAAGTGAAAAATCTTCCATAAGACCACCCAACCTTGACAAGTGTATTCACATAGGATTTAAAGAGTAATATTTGTATGACATACGGTAGGTGGTCTTCTGCATGGGTGAAATACTCCAGCTGACTTTGGTTCATGAAAGCGTCTAGAAGAATTATGATAAATTTCTACCTGGTCAGCTTTAATGTTAACCTAAATTTCAAATTCCGCTTTCTAACTGTATTTCTTCCTTGTGATAAAGGATTTGAAATTCTTAGTTCTGTGTGTGTATGTATCTATATATGTCCCTAAGGATATTGAATACTGTGGGCAGTACATATCCATGGATACTGATTTTTCTTTTAATAGCTTACTATTTCTTTTATTGATTTGGCTATGAGGAAGCTCAACTGTAAAATGTTTTACCCTAACGGTAACTCTGATACAACTACATTCCTTCACTTAACATTTTATTCTCTGTTCCTCATTTTACAAATTGTTTGACTCTACAGGTATCTTTTTTTTTTTTAAAAAAAAACATACCTTACTCAAAATTATTCTCAGAAATAGAATCATAGCTTAAATAAGGTTATACATTTCTTGGATCATCAGAAAAACATAAGGGAACAAAAGATGCCATTTTAAAATCACATCATCAGAAGAAAGCCACCTGAAAGACTGTAACAGTTGTTACTCTTTTGGAATTTCAAGTATGATAACTTACTTGCATATGTCATCTTCTGGATCTTCCAGCCCAAATCTCTCATCAAACGTGAGCTGTATCCATACATTTTCCTCCACTGCTACCAATCTCCATACCAAGACCATATTTCTTGGATAAGTATGAGGAAACCTCGGGCTGTGAATACTTCCATTAGCAGACACAGTAATAACTCTCTCATGCTGGGGGTCTTGTACTCCTGAAAGCAGAACCACAGGCAGAGGCAAACACTTAGAACAGATAGTTCAAAAGTGATTAGTTTCAAAATAACTTCTGAAAAAAGGTATCTAATACAAGTCCAGGGTTTCACATGAACTGTCATTACTAAATGACCTCAGCTCTTAAATGACCTTGAAAAAAGGGAGGTCAAACAACGGTGTCAGTTTCTTGTTGCAAGAGAACCATCAGCACTCAGTGAAGATATGAAATTTTAAGAAAGGCTGCAGGACATTTCAGTGACTTTAAAAGACGAACATGAATTCTAAATTTCTAAGAGACGGAAACTTTTACATTGTGAAATGCCAAAATTACATTGTGAATAATATGATTACATTGTTGGGGGGAGGGATGAGGGGAAGGGTAAACCGGTATTATTGAGACAAAAGTGTTCTTGTCTTTAAAATTGAAAAACCAGATGACAATGTTTCAGGTGTACAGCAAAGCGATTCAGCTGTGTGTGTGTATTCTTTTCAGATTCTTTCCCATTACAGGTTATTATAAAATACTGAATACAGTTTCCTGTGCTATACAGTAGGTCCTTGTTGTTTATCTATTTTATATTTAGTAGTGTAGAGACAAAAGTGTTCTTGCATCAACCCACTTGAGAGTCGATAAAGAGAGGAAACACATAGTTGATACTTGGCAAAAGAACAGCTATTTATCTACACAAAGAAAATCTAAGTACGATTACATTCTTTCAGGCCATGAAAATCCAATCCACTGAAGTATGCTACAGCCCAGTTAAAAAAAAAAAAAAAAACACCAAATTTTTAAACAATTGTTTATTCAATTTCTAAAACAATTTAAAAGTCCTAAACTGTACCATGAACACATGAAATAACATGTGTGGCACGATACCTGACACTTTTTTTTGTTTAAACTTTTATATACTGTTAATGTCAGGTTCACAATTTTAAACTATACCAATACCTCCATGGTTTTCACTATTTAGAGATACACTTCCTAAGACTAAACATTGCATTTGCAGTATTATACATAGCGAAGAATATCATTACTTTATAAGCATTCTTTCCTTTATTTGCCCTTCTTCCAGCATGCAGTCCACACATAGCTACTTGCGGAAATACAACGAATTTCTTACCCTATTTACTCCTTATAGATATGTCCCATCAAACTGTGCAGGGTTGTCTACGGCCTACCAAATCATATGACCCTTTATGCTAAACTACATTTTTTTCTTTTTTCTTTCCTTTATAGTTTTCTGCCTTTTCCTCTTCATTTCTTTCATTTGCATATGCTAATTCCCACCCCTTCTCATTTGAATTACAGTTTTTTATTTTCTTTTTTTGTCTTTTTGCCTTATCAAGGGCCGCACCCGCGGCATATGGAGGTTCCCAGGCTAGGGGTCTAACAGGAGCTGTAGCTGCCGGCCTTCGTCACAGCCACAGCCGCACCCACGCGGGATCCGAGCCGCGTCTGCAACCTACACCACAGCTCACGGCAATGCCGGATCCTTAACCCACTGAGCAAGGCCAGGGATCGAACCCGCAACCTCGTGGCTCTTAGTCGGATTCGTTAACCACTGCACCACAAAGGGAACTCCTGAATTATAGTTGATTCACGATGTTGTGTTAGGTTCCTGGTGTACAACCAAGTGATTCAGTAAAAAAAAAAAAAAAAAAACTAAAAAAAAAAAATATATATATATATATTCTTTTTCACTATAGGTTATTACAAGATACTGAGTAGAGTTCCTTGTGCTACACAGTAGTTCTTTATGGTTTATTTTATACGTAGCTGTGTGAATCTATTCATCCTAATTCCTCCTTAACCAACCAGTTCCCTCGTGCCCCCTCTTCCCCACTCAATTTTGAACTCTATTTGACGACTTCACACCAAGGACCTCACTTCCTGCTCTGGAAGGCAGACTCGAAGGTGACCCCAGTGTCCCCCAGGCTTGAATGGGTGGAAGCTGTGAAAAGGATGGAGGATGACTTCCAGAATTAGGTTCTTTACCTTTGAGTTAATCTAAAGTTAGATGATAGGGCAGGCCTACCTTGGGAGAGTGAGTCCTGGACAGAAGCTGGGCCCTTCGTGAACTCAGAAGTTCAAGGCACGAGGGAGACTCAGCAGGGGGGAATTCTGTGTCCCTGGCCTTGCACAGGGAGGAGGTCAGGTGCTCATGGTGAGAGAGAAGGAACCCTAGCAAGAATGGGGGGGGGCACTCCATCCTGAGCCTGAGACCTCAATGAATCAGAGGCAGATTCTTCGAGGGCCTCCAGAAAGTAATCAAAGCTGGTCAATACCTTGGTTTTCATCTTGGGAAAAGTCAGCCAAAATGCCTAGTCATCCCCTTGCCTGGACTTCTGAGCTCCAATGCTGAGAGCAAACACAGGGTGTTTTAAACCGCTGATTTATGGTGATTTCTTACATAACATTAGCTGAGGAACACATCTGCTATTGTGCACAAAGCTATTTGGAATGCAAGGATTTCTTTCTGCCCCCATTCTTGCACAGCAATTATCGTAATTGTAGCAACTTTTCACTGAGTATCATTTTTTTTCTTCAAATACATATGCAATGTGAGAATACTTTGCTCTAAGAAGCTTCTTGAGTTCGAAAGACAATGTCAAGCGTCATATATTAGTGAGAATATAATTAGGGTTAAAGCATACCTATTTTATTGTTAAAACACCCCAAATAATTTAAACAAGCTGTAGTTATGATTCTTAAAGCGGCTTTCTTGTTCTCTTAAATGTGGCTGCTTCAACAATGAGTCTGGTTAGGTATGATTTTATGTTGCATAACTTAATATTAGGAAGATGAGATAAAGACAAATATAATTTCCTTTGAATATTTTACCATGCATAGTAGGGGGACTATCATATTAGTAAATGCTTTAAGTGCCATGGGCCATGGGATTTTTAAGTTAAATAATTATTTTTTGTAATCATAATTACACCCTGCACAGAAACATGTTTCCTCTTATTAGATGCTAATGCTTAATGTGGCTATTGACTAATTAACATATATTAAATAATTGATACCTCTTCTATGCGTACAATTTATCGCCTGCACACCTTCTACAGACACAAAATGATGTAAAGATATATCATTCTAACTTTATAGAGCTCTCCTTTAAATTGGGAATTCCCATTGCAGTGCAGTGGAAACGAATCTGACTAGTACCTATGAGTATGGGAATTCGATCCCTGGCCTCGCTCAGTGGGTTAAGGATCCGGCGTTGCCGTGAGCTGTGGTGTAGGTTGCAGACGTGGCTCGGATCCCGCATTGCTGTGGCTGTGGTGTAGGCTGGCAGCTGTAGCTCTAATTCTACCCCTAGCCTTGGAACTTCCATGTGCTGCCTGTGTGGCCCTACAAAGCAAAAAAAAAAAAAAAAAAAAAAATTTAGAGTTGTCCTCTATACTCATAAGTGTTTTAAGAAAATGACGTTAATTTACTATTGTTATTAATGTTGTTTTCAAAGACTTTTTACAAAATGAGATACTTCCCTGGTCTCTAAATTTTAATAAAATAATAATCTACCTATTTCAGACGTGTTTTAGAGCAGGTGTTTACATCAAGTCCTTCTCCTTTTGGCAACTAATATTTTTTGAATGCATTACATTTTTCCAATCAGATTTATTAAAATTTATTATTTGCCCCACTCCACCTCAAAAAAAAAAAGCAACAAAAAAGAGATTGCCTTACATCACCCAAGGAACTCTTTACAAATACAGCAGTGTTTCTCTGCTTTCATATGCAGTCTAAAAAAGTACATGGCTACGAAAAGATCTGAATTCTATTTTTGCATATGGTCTCAAAAAAGCTCATGGCTAAAATGTAAATACTTAAATTATGTTTACATCTTTTTTTTCCTTCACAATTCCATTCAACTATAATTCAACATAATTTAAAGACTGAAAATTGAAGCCTTATTTATAGTAAAAGAACTGTAAATTTCCTTTTAAGTTAAATTGCTGCTCCCCAAAATCATCTCAGAATGCAGTGAGGTTTGCCACCAAATACCTAGGATTTATACATGACTGTCAAAGTTTCATGTAAATTTCAAACCACTAAGCCTATAATCAAAAAAAAAAAAGAAAAAGAAGAAGCAACAAACATCAGGGCCTACCGAATTAAGACTCTGCATTTGTAGTTCGGTTGTTTCAAAAAAATCATCCTTCCAAACATATAACTTTACTAGGATTTTAGGGTAGAGACAAGTACATATTTTGTGACTACTTTATTGAACATTTGCCTTTCCTATGTCCAATAGATGGTATATTCAAATAAAGTACCAACAAAATAAAACAAGTGTTTGTAGCCAAATCATTAAAGTATTTGCAACGTGCTCCTTGCAAAGTATCCTAAACAAAATTAAATTTTGTTCATCTAGATAATATGATTAGCATGAAAAATGAAAGCATATGAACAGAAAAATTTTAAAAATGACACACTGTTTCATATTATCCTGCCCATCACCCTTTAAGGTCAGAGTATTGAAAGCTAATATGAAATAAAAATAGAAAAGGAAAAGATATTAATAATGTAAATATTACAAAATTGTTGACTATATATGCCCACATACAATTCAGTTATAGAGTTGCTACACTTTGGTATGTATTCAGTAAGTTCACGTTAAAATCGAAGCAACTTCATAATATCTGCCATGCATTTCGTACTGTTAGTCCCTTTAAAGATATATTTATTATAAATGAAAGAGAGTAGGAATAAGAGAATCCATAGAAAACAATAAAAATTTAATACTTGGAAAAACTATTGTTTTAAAAAGATAACAGCAAAAAAGAAATTTCTGGACAAGACACAATTCAAAAAGAAAGAAAAATCATCCGTGTCCTTCTCCATGCTAATGTTTTAAGTTGACAAGAGCAGAAAAGACCTGCAGGATTAAGAATGAGGTAAAAAGACAAACTTGGTTTAGTTTTAGAGTTCTGAAGAATTGTGTTCTTCTTTACATAGCCAAGGCCGTAAGGATGTGTCACCCATAAATGGGCAGATTTCACAGATGTCTTAAGAGATTTTTGATGCCTTTACTTACTTCCAAATGTACTTGATCTGCCAACTGTTAAAAAAATGTACTTCTGTAATAGTCACTTGCATGGATTTCCAAGTCCTCCCTTGACACATATACATACTTACTGCTCTTATCTGTGCTTTGATTGGATTAGTATCATTTTTTTTTTTTTTTTGGCCTGTGATAAACCTTCACCTTAATCTTGCTAGTTGTTTACATGGCTATTTCCATTTTCAATCTCAAATCGCACCTTTAACAGAAATACAGCTGAAGTCATATTTTACACACGCACACACACATGCACGCATACATACATATATTCACATGTATATATGGCTAGTTTCACTGGCTCCATAAATTGATACCTTTTTGCCCAGAACACCCATAGTAACTGCACCTAACCTTATTTGGTTCTGTAGAGAGAAGGTATACTTGAACTCCACGATGCAAACCAATCTCTCCATAAATTCCGAACCACACAGAAGTACACCAGTTTTGTACTTACTATTTTAAATTCGGACTTCTTTTTTTTCTTCTTTCTTTTTACTGCCACGCCTGTGGCAAATGAAAGTTCCTGGGCTAGGGGTCGAATCAGAGCTTCAGCTGAAGGCTTATGCCACAGTCACGGCAACACAGGATCTGAGCTGCATCTGTAACCTACATCGCAGCTTGCAGCAATGCAGAATCCCTGTTGAGCCCCAAAGGGAGCACCTAAATTCAGACTTTTAATACAAAAGTACAATCATATGCTACAGCAAACTCGGACTCTATTTTTTTGGTTCACTGTTGGCTCAATCTATCATTCCCCATACATTTAAATCAGTAGCAAAATAAAATAAAGACAATACAAAAAGTTAGGGTTGCCTACCTCAAATTGTTTACAGATTGGTAGGAAATGTGTTCACTAAGGAAAAATAAGAGACTGTTCTATTAAGTAAGCCATAAAAACAAATAAAATTACTGTAAATATGCCCACCGAGATTCCTGAATTTATTCCAGGAGACCACCATTTCATTCCTCAAAAGAATGAAGAGTCAAAAATCATATGCTGAGAACCTATTATATGTTTCATGCACTGTATGAAACTTAATAGGCTTAGAACATTACGAGCAAAACAAAGCGCTGTCTTCTTAATGTGAAAACCTCTAGGACTCTAGGGTTATTGCCAGACTAGATATACTGGTAAACTATACATTCGACTATCAAGACCCGCTTGGGATGTTACCATTTTGGGAATGTGATCCTTGATTCCCTTTGTACATATTCCTTTAGGACTGAATCTTTTTCTAAAGTGTATTTCTTTCAAGAATCGGGGATATGCAATACTGTCTTAGTTTCTGCTGTACGGCACACTGATTCAGTTACACACACACACACTGCATTCTTTTTCATAGTCTTCTCCACTGTGATTTATCACAGGACGTTGAAAATAATTCCTTGTGCTATACAGTAGGACCTTGTTGACACATTCTATGCAGAATAGTTTGCATCTGCTAACCCAGGACTCTCAGTCCTCCCCTCCCCATCTTCCTTTCCCTGGGCAACCACAAGTCTGTTCTCCATGTAGCACTGTGTATTTCCAACACCATGTGTGCACCAACCTTTCTTTCTTTCTTATCACACTATGAACTTTTTTTTTTGTCTTTTTGCCTTTTTTATGTAGAGCCGCACCCGCGGCATGTGGAGGTTCCCAGGCTAGGGGTCTAACAGGAGCTGTAGCCGCCGGCCTTCGCCACAGCCACAGCCACAGCCACGCGGGATGCGAGCCACATCTGCAACCTACACCACAGCTCACGGCAATGCCGGA
The DNA here is from genome assembly GCA_004024745.2 of Catagonus wagneri. Classification (NCBI taxonomy): domain Eukaryota; kingdom Metazoa; phylum Chordata; class Mammalia; order Artiodactyla; family Tayassuidae; genus Catagonus; species Catagonus wagneri. Next base: position 6,595,139 of record PVHT021183709.1, on the reverse strand, counting down.
TCCTTAACCCACTGAGGTAGGCCAGGGATCGAACCCGCAACCTCATGGTTCTTGGATTCGTTAACCACTGCGCCATGACGCGAACTCCCACACTATGAACTTCTAGTGAGGCAGAAAACTTTCCAGGCCGAAACTATTTTTGAAGTCCACAACTAGTACCTAGCTCTGTGTCTGCCACATGGCATTACCCACTACATATTGTTAGTATCAAGAAACTTGATTTCCTAGAATATGGCAAAAAACCAATCTCACATATTATTTCGATACTTTATCCTTCATTCCTAAGCGTCCAGAGACATAAATACATATATATATACACACACACACACATATACATGTATGAATCTGTTTTTATAATGTATATCCCTCCCCAATTAAAGTCCCTTAATTCATATTGATATTTTACTCAAAGTTCATCTGTTATTTCCTACCTACATGTATAGATCAGCTGAAGGTGACAGGTATTGTATTACTCATTACTGAGATTCGCTACTTTCTTAACATGCCAACTTCTTTTCTTTTTTTTGTCTTTTTGCCTTTTATCTAGAGCCGCACCCGCGGCATATGGAGGTTCCCAGGCTAGGGGTCTAACAGGAGCTGTAGCCGCCGGCCTTCGCCACAGCCACAGCCACGCGGGATCCGAGCCGCGTCTGCAACCTACACCACAGCTCACGGCAACGCCGGATCCTTAACCCACTGAGCGAGGCCAGTGATCGAACCCGCAACCTCATGGTTCCTAGTCGGATTCGTTAGCCACTGAGCCATGAAGGGAACTCCAGCTATCAAGCTTTTCTGAGGTGAGTGAACAGGAGATTGTTACGGAAATTAAGGCAGAATTGGTCAATATGTATAAGGAATCCAATTTCACAAAGATCAGACTGATGAAGCAAGCAGCAGTCATTTCTTGGCAGTGATTACAAATGTCTGATTCCCTTCTACAGGTTGATTGAAGGACAAAAAACGAATTATGTGGCAGAAATTATGCCATTTCTTTGAACTGACACTATGTTTTTTAAAAAGTTGGATTAATGTTGTATCTAATAAGTAAAATAATTCAGCCAGTTGGCCTCCTAACTATGAGGAATGCTAAGAAAGGAGGGCCCCCAACACACACCACCCACTGCCCAACACACCCAGAAGGATGCCTGGAAAATTAAGCCCATTTCTCTTACTGCATGAGTGACTCTAAGGAGCCAATCAGAGTGAAGCCAATGGCTGTTTTTTTTTTTTCCCCCTCAACAGTTGGGTGTTATACCATGTTGGGTGCAGAACTAAGATTCAGAATTGCCGTAGCCAATAAACTGTCACATCAGAATCCAGTTTGATGGAGAAGTCAGTGCACAGAAGTAGCCAGACACACAGCAGTACTGCAAAGTGGTGCCAGAACCCAGCTTAAAACGCACGATAAATTCAGCCCATCTCTGGGCTTCTCAGGTACGTGACTAAATAAATCACTTTTATGTTTTAAGCCAATTTGAGGCAAGGTTTTTATACACGCCACCAAAATCATTATCTAGTGAACATGTTTGGGTCTGCCCCGAGCGGCCACGGTCCAGGCTCGTTATCACAGTGTGTTTACTAGTGTTCCTTTTTCTCATGCTCAGAAACATCTGTGCTGACATTAGAAAGGACACAGCAAGGAAGATCTATAAAATTCTTCTGGTACAGAGGCATGAACTAGAGAAATGGTAATGATTTGACAGCATGATATTTTAGCTCCAAGGTAATAGAAAATATGGCTCTTTTCAGTTTTATACAATGGAGTATATATAACATTTTTAAATGAAAGATCAACTATGGAAGAAAAACCAGCAATAATCTTCTTACCTACTATGCTTTTGGATAAATAGCCAATTGCCTATAAACACAGACTCTTCTTAAAGCCTCTACTGTATACCAATTAGTAATATAATTGTATACACACACATTACACACAACCACTACAGTGAAACATGTTTAGGCAATGCAATTATTTTTTCTTCTGCATCATGTTGTGCGTGACTTGACACACCACGGGGAGGCCAAACCCACAAAGTAGAACAGAGATAACTGAGGAGTATTTCACTTTACAAAAGAAATGTTCGCTTTAAAGATTCACCACTGATTTCATTTTCGGGGAAGCCAAACCCACAAAGTAGAACAGAGATAACTGAGGAGTATTTCACTTTACAAAAGAAATGTTCGCTTTAAAGATTCACCACTGATTTCATTTTTTCAGTATTTACCCAACTCTTGTTGGACTGCAAATATGATGCAGTGCTGAAAATTTATATTAAGTTGTAGGAGCTCTGAAATATTTTAAGCAGCAGAGTACATTCACATGAAACATTATGATAAAAACTGGCTCACATGCGGAAGCAAGAATTCATATTATGTAACCTCTCAGCAGACAAATACGCTTATTTAAGAAAAAAATATGTTCAACAAAGAATCTCAACTGTTTGGAGACTCAGCACCTATCAATATTCTGTCTGCACTGGATGTATAATTTGCAAGTTTCATCAATTTCAAACGTGGAAAGCAGCAACCTATTTCTTTGTATCTACTGTCTAGATACAGGAGTGACCGTTTGATGGAGAGATGTTTAAAATTCATCAAGGAAAATAAAAATGAAAAGATAATCAATACAAACTTCTTTCCAAAAAATGCAAATAAGGCCATTGGTTTTATGACTGTAGTGAATATTTAAATATGTTTAAAACTCCCTCTTAGGCTAAGCTCTGCATTAAGCAAAATAAATGATTCCGAAGAAACAATAAAATAGGAATCTAATTCAGTCAATATATTCTGCAATCGTTAATGCTGAAAAATGAGACTTTACTGCTTCCTTCTTGTAGTTAGTATTTTATGTTCAGAGAGGAATGCATATAAATTTGCACATGATGAGCCTATGAGATTCTAATGGATGACATCCATGGAGAGGAAAAATAATACATCTGGTCTTTTCTATACAAATCATGTCCTCTTATCGTATGTTTTCAATGTTATTAATTAAATGCTATCAATAACTGATAAAGCTTTTTTCTTTCCATAAGCAATATTTGAAATGTATAAGTTATATCTGTGGCAAGATCCTTGCGTTCAGTAATCATTCCACATCAGGATAGCGGGAATAAATGAAGAGAAGTTACACTGGACGGGACCCCCTTCAGAGGATACATTTATACAAACTCACACTCATGAATAATCTCACCATTCTTACTGATGGAAAACATCCCCTACTCACCCCACCTCCCACCCTCAAACAACTATTGTCAATGTTAAAATCATGTTGAAATGTGCATAACATGTCAATGTGAAATTTTCAAAAGTGGTGAAAGTCACCAATTTATAATAAACCGTCATTTTGTCAGGGAGATAGATTACTTAAATTTTATTGCTCAAAGATACGACATTTTTTGGCCATGCCCACATCATGTGGAAGTTCCCAAGCCGGGACTAGAACCCGTGCCACAACTGGGACTTGAGCCACAGCAGTGACAATGCTCGATCCTTAACCTCTGGGCATCAGGGACTCTAAAGCAAAGACATTTTTAATAATGTCCATGAGATACTTAATCATGTCCATCTATTTTATCTCAGGTTGTGTTATTTTATCATCTGGTTGGTCTAGCATAAAAGAGTAAAATAAACTTGAAGATGTTGATAATTGGCTGGAATATAACCATGTAACAACTAGCAGAATTCTTTAGCCATAGCTAGCTTTCTAACAACAGTTTTTTTTGTTTGTTGGTTGGTTTGGTTTTATGGCCACATCTGTGGCATATGGAAGTTCCCAGGCTGGGGTGAGGGGTGCGGGTTGTTGAATTGGAGCTGCAGCTGCAGGCTTATGCTACAGTCACAGCAAAAGCCAGATCTGAGTAGCATCTGCGACCTACACTGCAGCTTGTGGAAACACCAGATCCTTAACCCACTGAACAAGGCCAAGGATCAAAACCCACATCCTCACGGACTCCATGTCGAGTTCTTAACTCACTGAGCCACAACGGGAATTCCCTGACAATAATTTTACAATCAAACTAAAGACCCAGTGGCAAGTGGTATAAAAAGAGGAGCTAAAACAGAGGATGGGGACAGGTTGCGGAAGATACATATTTTGAATTTTCCATAAAAATTTAAAGCCGGGACTGAACTGAACTTTACAAAGTTCCATTTGTAAAGAGAGATGATTCTCTAACCTGTCATCACCGCTAGTTCTTTCAACGACACCGCAAAAATATCTACTTCCCGATCTTCTGATCTCAGGGAAGTCGCTGAGGGTATGTCCGACTGGACATTGTCAGATGCCACAAAAAAATTTAAGAATTCTTCTTTACAGTACTTGCACTATTTATGTGAGTATAATCCCCCGGCCAGAAAATGCACCAGCTGCATTGGTGACTTCCCAGCAAGTGAAAAGACCTGTCTGAACAGAGCAGTTCCTTGAAAACTCTTGCCCACGAAACCCAGTTTTGATGTATCCATTCCTCTTCCAAAAGCAAAGGAATGGAACATCTTCCAAAGACATAGAACAGAGATATGGAAACAAATGCCCACAGGGTGAGGGGAAGCAGGAGAAAACGTAACAGAAAGAAAAAGTACAAATTATACTTAATTATAGCAACTGTCATAATGCTAATTATCTTGACACGTGACCATTACTCTGATGCTCAAGTTGAGATCAGGCTTTTTAAAAGAAAGATACACATAACGGAAGCCTTAGGCACAGCTACCCTAAACATTTACAGCACGTGACTTGAATTTACAGAGATCTCTTCCTGCACAGCCGCACAAACGATCAACATATTTATTTTTCTAGCCGTTATCAGACGTCCAAGTTTGATTGCGATGTGGGAATCCTGCTAAAAGTCAACCCAGACGAAAAGATTTATGATGGGGAAGCAAAATTTTAAAAACTGACATAAATATCTATTGAAGGATTTTCTGCATTTATGATAATGAATAAGAAGCTTTTATTCAGTAGTTTCTGCCAAAGAAGCTATGCGTAAGTGAAGGATGGAAGGATGGGCCAAAGGTTAAGATACACCAGAATAATCAATTACACTTTTTGAAACATACTTCTCCCTCTACACTGTAATAATCAAGATAATACGCCATGGGAAATGGTCTTTAACATATCAGAGAATGCAGAAATGAGGACTGAGGCATTTCAGTAAGCACACCTCCGTGTTGAGATTATGGGGAATATGAAAAGTGCAATGGGACAACTGGACAGAAATTTAGAAGTACAAGCACAGAAAGATTCCCACTCGCTCATGTTGACGGATCTACACTTGCTCATGCTTAAGAATCAAGTAAGAATAGGGTTACACTTAAAAAAAAAAAGCAAAAATCCTCTCCTTTAATAGTGTTTATTGTACTCCCCTTCATCACAGGAGATGACCTTCAGACTGAATAAGAGAAGTTTAAAAATGTAGAGTAGATAAAAATATATGTTTGGCTTACCTTTTAAATGTTCTTTCTCCTCTTTTCTATGCCAGTCCAGATGCTTGGGTATAGTTCCTCCCTGCCAGTAGACGGAGATAGTAAAATTGAGTCTTTTGGTGACCTCAAATCCTAATCTAGGGGGTTCAGCATCTTCAATTTCAGGTGGTGGAAGTAAAAATAATTTGAAGGATGGGAAAGACACATAAAGCTCGTAATACTTATTGAGTGGGTCAGTCAAATGAACTTTTTATTCACGGTCATTTATCTAACAATCTATCAGGGAGTGGGTCTTGGCTGGCATAGAAAAAAAATCAAAGAAAGAGCATTATTTTGTAGGATAGAATCCCTTGATGCTTCATTCTTTCCAGATTTGTCATTTACTCAGCTAATACTGATTGATTAGCTACTCAAAATTGCAGGTTACTGACCAGTTGTTTCCATATACCTCACTCAATATTTTTAACAGCCCTGTAAAACAGTAATTATTCTCCCCTGATAATTTGCCCCAGAAACTATCGTATCCACACAATGTTCCATGAGTATCTTCTCAGATTTAGGCAGAATTCGTTCTTCTTCTTACTGACAAAGGGATTTTGTAGTTGTTACAAACTGATTTGCTATTGGTAAAAACTGGTTTGGGTTTTATTTTGTTTCAAATTAACCAAAATCCTCTACCAGCTTCTTAGGAAAACATTTTAAAAAGCTATGTTGCGACCATTTTATAGAGATTAAATGGGTGATCTGAAATAAGACAGAGTTCAGGAGTTGAGCCTCAAGAAAATTTCTTTCTTTGAGAAATTGCTCACTTAAGACGAAATTCATGGGGATAATAAGCATTACAGGTTGTGATTACTAAGACTGGCGTAAGAGAAGAATAAAATTATTGTCAGGTAATTACTTCTTGAAGATGATAAGCACTGTAGGAACATTCAAAATTGAACTGAATAGTGATGAAATCATGCAATAATTGGTTCTATTTTCCTCCCTTAGTTTAGTAAACCAATTGAAATGTTAATTATAATAGAATCTACGCTTATTCCTATCACAAGTAAAGCCTGGGTTTCGGTATTTCTTGTGGTCCTGGTCTGTGCCTTGATTTCCTGGTTGAAAACAGGGCATTGTACACGTTCTTAAAAAAGAGTAATACTTATTTGTTCAAGAATGATTGACTAAAATAAAACTCCTCCTCTTTTTTAAACAGTCACTAGAATCATTCTGCTCAAATGAATATAGTAGCACTTATACGTCTCTTTATAGTTCTTATACATGATTTTCAGATTACAAAACATTTTCTTATACACAAGTTTCTCCCGGTTATCACAACCACCTTAAAAATAGAATGTATTTTGCAAACATTATTATTATAAAAATAGAGTTGGTTGGTTGCCACAGGAAGTTGACTGTATAATTTCTTATCCAAACCAACACATTTTTTTCAGAATGAAAAAGAGCAATATTATTCCCTGTGTCAGGAAAAAAACAGACATAAACCATGACGGTCACCAGAAAAGCTGGACACCTGGCTACCCCTAATAGCAAATGACAGCGTTAACCTTCAATCCAGATCTTTTGGGCCTGAATTCTATTCTTTCCAACTACATCGTGTGACTCCAACCTGAATATCTTTCAACCTGAACATCCGTGTAATGAATGAACTGTATATTTTTTTTTTTCTGGTAGCATCTTTGGTCAGCTCAGCACACTTGAGTAGAACTTTCTGTTTTCATAACTTGGTACCGTCTATTCCTTTCACAGAACTTTATTTCTGGACAGGTTAAAACAACAGCCACAGCAGAAGTGACCCTCCTAACAACTTGTTCTCTTTAACCAGATTTTAATGGGTTACTTGTGAAGTGATTCTAAAACCATCGGTGAAGTGGGAGACATTTTTACCAGTTATTACTGAATTGCTGGATTCTGGCTCCATTCCGTTGCTTGCAACCGCATCTCTGACATTAATTCTCCTTCTGACTGCACACATTATTCCAGAATTTGGTACTCTTTAATAAGTGATGCATTTCATATTAATTTAGAGAAGAGAGATCATTTAAAAGGCACTTTGTCGTTAGGGTTAAAAATTACCATAAAAATGATGCCACAGTAAAAGCAAAAATGGATTCTCGTTCACATTGAATGCTGTCTCATGTGCTTGTCCCTTACTTGATAATTGAGCTTTTAAAATATCTGTGCGTAATTTAATTAAAAAACTCTAAAAGATCATGGATTTTGCCTAGGGTTTTGTATTGCTTTGTTTTCATTTTTTTTTTTTTAACTAATGTATCTGCCCAAAGCATAGCATCATTTCACACCCATAGCAGACATATAATAAATATTAGTTGACTACCTGAACTGCCCAGGAGTAAAGCCCATGTTTCAGCTGCAAAACACATTTACAAAGAAAATTCAGGAGGTAAAAAGGATGGCATGGGTTGACCCCGGGCCCACCTCTCTTTCTGAATGTCACTGGTCTAAGTAAGAAGAATTGACCCAAACCTCTCACATTTCATGCAAAGATGCCAGTAACCCACGGCCATGCCATCGGATATGTTTCTATGGAATTGAACCAGACTAAATTCATATTTGGGATACATTTGCCATATCACTGAGCTCTCCAAAATAAGGCTTCAAACGACGGCAAGATTTCATCCAAAGAGCGTTATATTCGGGAAGAAATGATTTTTCCCTTTTTGAAATCAAACGTCAAGTATTTGTTTTAAAAAATAAAATCCCGGAGTTCCCGTCGTGGCTCAGTGATTAACGAATCCGACTAGGAACCATGAGGTTGTGAGTTCGATCCCTGGCCTCGCTCAGTGGGTTAAGGATCCGGCGTTGCCATGAGCTGTGGTGTAGGTTGCAGATGTGGCTCGGATCCCACGTTGCTGTGGCTGTGGCGAAGGCCGGTGGCTACAGCTCCTGTTAGACCCCTAGCCTGGGAACCTCCACATGCCGCAGGAGCAGCCCTAGATAAGGCAAACAAAAGTAAAATAAAATAAAATCCCCGTCGCTTGGTCAGACTTTAGACACATATTTTCCTAAGCAAGGACACATTTGAGATTTTCTCACTTCCCTTTCTTACCACAATTCCAGGATCAAAACATTTTAGTTAGCTTTATGCTTTCATTTGTCTGTGCCAGATGAGAGATATAAAAGCTAATGTTTAGAACTGACTGTAAGCATTATGGTATGGTAACATTACGGTAAAGTGTGTGTTATGGGATGGGCTGGATAGGAGAATATCATAATGTAGGAAGTTGCGGAGACAAAAACAAACCTTGATGAGATTTGCTAAACAATGCCTAAAATTCTCTGTTCCTTTATAATCGCTCCAGTTATAAAAGCAGGCTTCGGAGTTGCTCCAGTATGTTAAACTCATGAACCCAGTATAACAAGAGCTATATTTTTAATCCTTTGAAACCAATGGCTTGTAAAAAGCTTTGAGAATCTGATGAAAGGTATGAAGGTTCAAGCCAGAAAATGATATGCCTAAATACAGACTCTCATAATTTTCACACAATAGCATACAATTGCAGAGTATTCATCCGGACCCTAAAAACTATCCATGGACCCTTTTGTCTATGAAATCAAGATTAAGAACACTCCCCTTAAAAATAACTTGCCCATTATAAAGGAAAACAAACACGGTGCCATTCTGGTAAAATAACATCAGCATAAAAGAGTAACCGATTTAGCAATCAGAGATTAAAAAATAAATCTTTCTGAAAGGCTAATTTGAGTTTTGGAGTATACTGAAAAAAAATATATATACACACACACACAACACACACACACACACACACACACACACACACACACACACACACATACACCCATATATATAGAGAGAGAAAGAGAGAGAGAGAGAGAAAGAGGGAGAGTAATACAGCATGTTTTTTACATAAATATATTGACAATTTTTCAGACTTCCAATGCAACCATATATAAGCTTTTAAAATATTTGCTGGAAAAATATATCTAAAATGTATACTTTAGTACAATCTAAGATTTTTTTTTTTACATTCACGAAAAAATATGATCTTTTCTGGAGAAATTTAAAAGATTTGTTATCAAGAAATGTATACAAAAACAGAAATAGACTCACAGACATAGAAAACAAACTCATGGTTACCAAAGGGGATAGTGGAGTCTGGGGCAGGGCGGGGGTGGGGGTAGAAGGGATAATTAGGAGTTTGGGGTTAACATATATACACTGCTATGTATGAAACAGATAAACAACAAGGAACTACTGAATAGTACAGATATTACTATATTCAATGTCTTGTAATACCCTATAATGGAAAAGCATCTGAAAAAGGATATATATATATATATATAGAGAGAGAGAGAGAGAGAGAGAGAGAGGGAGAGAGAGAGAAATGAAAACATAAAAGAGTATCACAGATAATTTAATTGTGCTCCTATGTTTCAACAAGAAGGATGTGTTTACTATAATAGTTTACAAGTGCAAAGGAAAAGAGCAGATATCAATAACTGAGCACACAGAGCGGACTACAAATTATTAGGCATCCATATACACTCTCCTAAGGCAATACTGTGAGGCAGTGCCAAGGGAGAAAACTTCTAGCTGCATCAAGGCACTATGAGCACAGAGTTGAAAGATGGTACACAAATGTCAAGCGTGCCCCCTTCCCCAGCAAAAATGCAGGCATCACTTGCTAACAAAGCTGCCTTCTTCTGGGGTGGCTGAAATACCCTTGGGGTGGCAAGTAGGGGAGTTCACATATTTTGAAATGGGCCGTAGGTCTCCTGAGCCGTGTAGGGGGTCGGACAGCATGAAATATATCTAATTTGATTCTAGTTCTTTTGTGACCAAGCTGATGGTGATTCACTAGAAATTTTCATCTATTTTTTTTCATTTTTTCAAGTTTAATTGGAGTATAGCTGATTTACAATGCGGTGCTAATTTCCGCTCTGCAACAAAATGATTCAGTTATATGTACATACACGTGTTCATTTTTTAACAACCCAAAAAGCCAGTCAGGTTGAAAAGCAGTAACACAAGGACTGCATATGTTGCTATTTTTTTGGTTTCTAAAGAATCGCTAAAATATAATTAAAATTTTCACTAAACTTTCTGTTTCATAAGAGATTAAAGTCTAAAAATATAACAGTACTATGTATTAAAGTTCTACATACATCATTGCATTTTTTTACTCAATAATCATTACTAAGGCATTTTTTTTCTTGACAAATGCACAATAAGCATGTTCTTTCTTTAGTGAGCATGGTATAGAAAATCTGTGGGAAAAAAGAGTGTACAGTGAGCACATTTTAAATCAGCGTTGGATTCAGGCTCATGGAATGCTCTGGAAACACCGCCATTCTTTAACTGTCACTGGAGAGTGTAAGTGGGATGCAGAAGATAATGAAGTAGCTATTATATCTTTATTTTTTCATTTACTCCTTCTCCATAAAAAGTACAATATAACAATAGAGTATAAAAAGCCCAATACAATAAAAATCCTAAAGAAGAGGTTAAAGTATAACTAAAAAAATTTCTTCACCATCGAATTTTATACATTAGTCAGGAATAAAACAGTTTAGGAGCTGACATTTTTGGTAAATCATGGATAGAACGTATTCTAAGTAGAATGATACTTCAGAACTATGCCTAAATGCTGCAGCCAACAAGTAGCCATTGAGCGCCTACTGAGTTCAGGGAGTAAGATGTGGAGCCAAGTTCACTGTTAAACACCCCGATGCTACTTGCTGGAACCACAAAATGTTGAGCAGTAATGCTGAGTAAGCCTCCTACCTCTTAACTAAGTGATTTCCAAAAATTTATTTATTTTTTTCTATTTTGGCCGCACCCTTGGCACTTGGAAGTTCCCAGGAATCCGAGCTGTGCCTGCAACCTACATCATAGCTGCAGCAGCGCCGGATCTTTTAACCCCCCAGGGATCAAACTGACACCTTCTCAGAGACAAGCCAGATCATAACCCATCGTACCACAGCAAGAACTCCCTAAGGAACTTTTCCAAAAGCATCTCATAAGTCTCCGTTTTCACCATCTTTAAAGTTTCTTTTTACTACAAGAGAGGGTTGGTGGTTGGTGATGGTCCAAGTGTTAGAAAGTGGCAGAAAGCTACCGTGTTGACATCACAGCCAAGGACAAGTGTATCTATTTATCAATTCAGGAAAATATAACTGGCAATTCTCCCACACCCCACAGCGACCTCCAGAAAAGCAGAAACTCATGTACAGACGGCTTAGAGAACTGAAAAATGTTCAATACAACCTTGGAGGTTCATGTCAAGGGATTTGTCTCTCTCGCTGTTCACAAGCATGTGCTTTTAGCTAGTTTTAATATTTTTTCTACACTATTCAGAGATCCTAAAATTAACCCCTAAATACAAAAGAATGGATGGGAGTGCTAGATATCTATGTAAGTGTCAAAGAAGAACGTGAAAGTTAAATTCAAGCAAAAAAAAAAAAAAAAGACCAAATCATCTGACTCGCTGACAAAGTTCTGACACGTGAAGAAATCACGTAAATTAACATTTTGTGACAATAAAGGCAGTATATTAAATGCTATGAATGTCAAGCAACGACCAGCCACACCTGTTACTAAAAGGAAAGAGAGGCATTTGGGAACTTTACAAGAAATATTTTTATCTAACGTAAAACCAATTGTTGAGCTGGAAACCAACGCTTCCGTAGGTCATTTTAAAACCAAATAAAATTTTAGTACTGCAAAAACAAATTGTTCTGAAAATGATTTCTATGCAAACACTGCTATTCTAGGGTTACCTGTCACCAGCACTGAAAATGTAAATGAGTCGGTATATCTATCAGAAGATCAACTTAATCATGTTTTAAAATGAACAAAAACACCAAAGGGAAAAATGTATATGTAACAAAATTAGAAGAATATTTTTTTAAGTTTTATTGAAGTATAATTGATTTATTTTGCTGTGATAATTCCCACTGTACAACAAAGTTATTCAGTTTTATATATATGTGTGTGTATACGCACACACACATCCATTCCTTTTCAGATTCTTTTAGAAGCATATTCTTCTTTCCATTTATTTTCAGAGACTGCTTTTAGAATCTGTTTCTATCAATGAGCCACCAACCAGCGATGGGACGATCTGACAGGTATCGACTGGTCTTTTAACTGCTTCATTTCTATCGTGTTACCTGGTACCACTTTCTGCTTCCTAGCCTACTTTATATTTTATAGTCTACAGAACAGCCTCCTCTGTATAATTAGACTTCGTTCTTCTCCACGGATTTCTTTAGTCTCCTTTCTACCCTTTTAAATCCTTGGTGACCTAATGTACTTCTTGGATTGAAATAAGTAACTTCTGTAAGCATATACTCTTTAAACTTATAGCTATAGCTCAGACCTCTCTTTGAAGTCACACAATCAGATCCCCAAGTCTCTCCTTAGCCCTTTAAATCAATATATCCAAACTCATTTAGAAGGTCTGGTTCCTCTTCTATTTTATTTTTCTAATTTTTTTTTCGCACTTTTTAAATTTTTATTGAAGGGTTGTTGATTTACAATGTTGCGATAATTTTGGGCTGTACAACAAGGAGATGCAGTGATGCATGTCCACACACCCGTTCTCTTCCAGATTCTTTTCCCGTATGTATTTTCACAGAATACGGGGTAGAGTTCCCTGTGCGGCGGGGTCCTCGCTGGTCAGTCTTTATTAATGCAATCACCATTTCACCAGCCAATTAGCCTCAAAAATCCCATAACTTTTGTTTATGGCATTTCATGGCCAATCTGATACAGCTGAGATGATTATAAAATAAAACATGGCCTAGGACATGGCTAGTGCTCAATACCGATTGGTCATTGTTGGTTTTGCCGCTGTCTTCAATACGGATTATTTAATTTGCTCAGATGGCAATCTTCCTCTTCCTTAACAAAGGTTCAGTGTTCCAGCCTTGTGGCCTAACAGAGTTTTGCCATCTTCAAGCAACAATATATTTGTGGGCTACTTGGACACATCTATAAGTGAAACAAGACTTTTATGTTAAAATGAATACCGATAACCCCATCCCTCCTTGAGGAACACATTTAGGACGTAAATATATTTTACTAAATGTGCCTATTCATGTTTGCTTTTACTAGAGTGAATTTTTTTTTTTTTTTTGTCTTTTTGCCTTTATGTGGAGCCGCACCTGCGGCATATGGAGGTTCCCAGGCTAGGGGTCTAACAGGAGCTGTAGCCGCCGGTCTTCGCCACTGCCACAGCCACGTGGGATCCGAGCCGCGTCTGCAACCTACACCACAGCTCACGGCAACGCCGGATCCTTAACCCACTGAGCACGGCTGGGGATCGAACCCGCAACCTCATGGTTCTTAGTCGGATTCGTTAACCACTGAGCCACGACGGGAACTCCAACGTTAGCTTTCTGACAACATACCATATCCAAACCAAAAGCTGGGAATAAAATAGATGCATGGTGGATAAAGTCACCACTTCCATATTCCTTAGAAATGCCAGTTGTTAAAATTTTCTCAGTCTTGGTTCCCTCTGCCATCACCAGAAGAGGCACTATCCCCTTTAAGTCTGCACGACCCTTAAAATTCTACAGCAGCTATTTCAGAAAAGTTTCAATTATCTTCACAAAGATCTTTCGTGTCTTTTTTTTTTTTTTTTTTTTGGATGAACTAAAAGGTAGCAACTGCGTAGCTGTCAGGAACAGGATAGTTTTTTCACACTGTTCATCCAGGGCTCTTCATCACATCATTTTCAGTTTTTCCTCAGCATTTATAACTCTGAAATGATCTCATGTAACGTACATTTGCTTTATTTTATTGTCCCTTTCTCCTTTCCAGAGGTGAATTCCTTGAAAGCTGGCAGAATATCTGTACTGCTTGCTCTTACATTCCTATCAACTAGAATAATACATTGTCCTTAGGAGGTGTATGATATATATTTAAGCATTAATAAATTCATACTGATCTAAAATGTAACTACGAGAATTCTCTGGTGGCTCAGTGGGTTAAGGATCAGCTGGCCCAGAACCTCCTGATTTCAGGGGCCAGGCCAAAAATAAATGAGTAAATAAATAAAAATTAAATGTAACTATGCATTCGTCTTAAATGCAACTGTACGCTTCATTTTAAACGTAACTATACCACAGGCAGAGTGCCTTAATGGTTTTAGGATTTCGTAATCCTGAAATGAGTACAACAACGTAAGTCAACTATACTCCAATAAAATTAAAAAAAAAAAAAAGAATCCTCAGATTTTGTAATCCTGCTATTAAAAGGGTACCAAAGGGACTGGTATCACAGCCAAACTGGAAGAGTCTCGTAAACAGAAATCAATGACTTCCTTCCCCATTTCATGTCTTCTATTTCTTCCCTTCAGTTCTTTCTACACATTCACTGCACTTTAACAAGTCTTCTTTTTTTGCTCTAACTCAGCCTTAATAGTATTCCCTTTTTCCTGTCCTCCCAATTCCTATCAAGTTATCTCACCCAAAGGAACCTCATTAGATCCAAAGTTTAGATGGTTTCAGTCTGATTCCATCGCGTTGTAAAGTCACCAGCCTGAAGTGAACTTAAAGAAATGGCTTTGTCTTCAATCTTGAATGAAAACCCGAGCACAATATATTATGATCATCTAACAACCTTCCCCCTCCAGGATGCTGTCTCCATGAAACTAACTCTTCCCCATAATCTTCTTGAAGAAGTTATCCCTGCCGTATTTAAACGGCTTTTATCCTCTTCACTTATAAATCAACTGATATTAAAAAGTTGGGTCCACCAGGTTTATTAATCCAAACTTACTTTTTTAGAAAAAGAAATCCGGAATGAGAGCTTCAAAAGAAGGTTCAATCCCTCTGCAGCTGATCCGTAAACATCATGAAGATTAAGAAATCCTTTAATACAGAGCTATTTCCTACCAGGAACCTGATGACCTTCTCATCAGTACATGTTCACACAGTATTCCAAAGTTAAACCCAATTTAAATGCCATCTATTTGTCTATTATATCTTTCTGTGGTTATATGACAACAGCAACACTTTATAAAAGTGTTGGAAAGTTCCTTTAAAGGAACTGTACAAAGGAAACAGTAAAGGGGGGAGATAATAGAAGACACTGAATGCTGAATGACTCAAAATACTAAAAGTCAATGTGGAAGGGAAATCCCATAGGTAAATAGAATAACCATTCACAGGCAGCTTTTCCTTGCAGAATGCATGGTACAAAGAAAACCCATGCAGGGCGGAAAAGGCCATAATCCTTGGGATTCCTTCCTATTAACTGCTCAGCCTGCGGTAGCAGCTGCAGCTTCTCTTAAGTAGATGCCAACACAGGGGTTTAAATCAGCTTCTGATGGGGAGTGTGTAAGAAATTCCCTGCAAACACAAGCACTAAAAAAAGAGAGAAATGGAAGGAACTGGAGTGAACTGCGACAATTTAGAGATGAACATGCCTAAAATGGTTTAGTTTTAAAAATCTTTTCCAGGAGTTCCTGTTACGGCTCAGTGGGTTAAGAACCTGACTAGTATCCACAAGGATGTGGGTTCAATCCCTGGCCTCCCTCAGTGGGTCAAGGATCCGGCGTTGCCCAAAACTGCAGTACAGGTCTCAGATGCAGCTTGGGATCTGGTGTCGCTGTGGCTGTGGTGGAGGCCCGCAGCTGCAGCTTCAATGTGACCCCTAAACTGGGAACTTCCACATGCTGTGAGTGCGGCCCTTAAAAGAAAAAGAAGAAAAAAGAAAAAAATCTGGCAAAGACTAGAGATCAAGACAACCAACAAGCAATCACAAGGACTCAAGGAGTCTAACCAAAAAGTTACTGTGTCATTCTGAATTGATGGTTGACAAGTCTGACTCAGGATAAGAAATGGTGCAGGTAGGAGTTCCCTTCATGGCTCAGTGGTTAACGAATCTAAGAACCATGAGGTTGCGGATTCAATCTCTGGCCTTGCTCAGTGGGTTAAGGATCCGGCGTTGCCGTGAGCTGTGGTGTAGGTTGCAGATGCGGCTCGGATCCTACATTGCTGTGGCTGTGGCGAAGGCCGGCAGCTACAGCACCTGCTAGACCCCTAGCCTGGGAATCTCCATATGCCGCGGGTGCGGCTCTAGATTAAAAAAAAAGGCAAAAAGACAAAAAAAAGGAAACGGTGCAGCTAAAACGATTTTTTAAAAAGTGAATGAAGAGCGTGACTCCTTCAATGGCCTGTGGATAGAGAACTATACAATTGCCCTTTTTATTTTCTTTTTTAATTTTCAGAATTGCACCTGTGGCATATGGAACTTCTTACGCTAGGGGTTGAACTGGAGCTGCAGCAGAAGGCCCACACCACGGCCACAGCAAAACCAGATCCAAGCTGCATCTGAGACCTACATCTGAGACTTGCAGCTTGAAGCAACGCCAGATTCTTAAAACACTGAGTAAAGGAGTTCCCTTCGTGGCTCAGTGGTTAACGAATCCGACTAAGAACCATGAGGTTGCGGGTTCGATCCCTGGCCTCGCTCAGTGGGTTAAGGATCCGGCGTTGCCGTGAGCTGTGGTGTAGGTTGCAGAC
>PVHT021183709.1:6485441-6577186 GCA_004024745.2 Catagonus wagneri | reverse complement strand
AAAAAAAAAAAAAAAAAAAAAAAAAAAAAAAAAAAGCACTGAGTAAGGCCAGGGATTGCACCTGCATCCTCCTGGATACTGGTGAGGTTCTTAACGTGCTGAGCCACAACAGGATCTCCTGTCACCTCTTTGAAAGCTTTCAATTATTTTTGCCCAATATGTGTAAACTGAGGTTTTTGTTTCTGGATTAATACAAAGTGCACTTAACTACTTAATTCAAATGAAAAATGAGTTAAGACAGACTCCAGAAAACTGTACTAGAGAGAATATACTGCTTAAGTTCTTGAGTCATGAGCTTAAATAAAAGTTTTGCTTTTATTTTTTAAGTTATAGGCTAGGCTGTAATGCTTCAGCATTATTGTAAATCACCGCCGGAACCCTGACCGTGTGTTATCCACAGAAGGACAAAGGTGTCACCAGGGATGTGTCAATTTCAGGCTTTTCACTGGGTACTAACTACTACCTGCTGTATAACTCCAGAGACTAGTTCTCAAATAGTTTTTCTGCTATTTCTCTATTTTCTTAGTTCTCCAATAATAGAATGGCACGTTTTAAAGAAATAAAACTGTTTAAGAATGAATAACCACCATGACGAAAAATAAGATTACAAAAGCAAACCTCTTAAACCACACATAAGATCACTTAGATTAAAAATAACGGGAGTTTCTCCTGTGGCACAGTGGGTTGAGAACCCAACTGCAGCAGCTCAGTCACTGCAGAAGCACGGGTTGGGTCCTCGGCCTGGAGCAGTGGGTTAACGGATCCAGCACTGCTGCAGCTTTGGCGTAGGTCACAGCTGCAGCTTGGATACAGTCCCTGGCCTGGAAACGTCCATACGCCTTGGGTGCAGCCATAAAAATAAAAATTAAAAAAAAAAAGGAAAAATTAGGGACTTCCCAGTGTAGCTCAGCAGTAAGGAACCTGACTAGTATCCCTGAGGATGTGGGTTCGATCCCTGGCCCTGCTCAGTGGGTTAAGGATTGGGCGTTGCCGTGAGCTGTGGTGTAGGTCTCAGACGCCAGCTCAGATCTGGTGTTGCACTGGCTGTTGGCTGTGGGCTGGCAGCTGCAGCTCTGATTTGACCCCTAGCATGAGAACTTCCATATGCTGCAGGTGCAGCCCAATAAATAAATAAATAAATAAATAAATAAATAAAGTTTTAGGAAATTTAAAAAACAGCTCTTCCCGTTTGGGTTATACCTGGTCCACTTTAACAGGACAGTCAGGGCCGCTGTCCTTTATGATAAATATGATAATATAATTAAATTTATTTGTATACACACACACACACACGTAAAACAACATGCCACAGGTACTGATTTCTGGGAAACCAAAGCAATGAGTCTATGACTTGAAAGAAATGCAAACAAAGCCAGGTCTTCAAATCCCAAAACCTGATGATCAAGGATTTGTTTTTTCTAGCACACACATCAGCAGATGTGACCGCTGGTATGGCTCTGATGCAGTCCAGCTGGATGCTCTGTTGACTCAAGGCTTCAAAGGGCCGGTGGCCAGTGGGACCAGCACACAGCCCTGGACCCAGAGTTCATGATGACCTCATTTGAAAGCTCGGGGCACATCTGTCAGACTCACGCATTCTGCAACCTAAGCGTAGAGGCCTTCACTGTTCTCTGAGGATATATTCAAGTTTTTTGTCCTCAACTAGACTGGAGACTACGTAAGGCCATACGGGCTACCTATGTTTTCCTTTTCAACATTCCACATTACGGGAGTTCCCGTCGTGGCTCAGTGGTTAACGAATCCGACTAGGAACCATGAGGCTGCGGGTTCGATCCCTGGCCTTGCTCAGTGGGTTAAGGATCCGGCGTTGCCGTGAGCTGTGGTGTAGGTTGCAGACGCGGCTCGGATCCCGTGTTGCTGTGGCTGTGGTATAGACCGGCAGCTACAGCTCCTGTTAGACCCCTAGCCTGGGAACCTCCACATGCCACAGCTGTGGCCCTAAAAAGCAAAAAAAAAAAAAAAGCATTCCACATTAATGCTACTGAATACAGACTTTCAAATGCTTCCATCTTTGAAGAACTGTTCTGCACAGAAAAAGCATTTCAGTACACGTGCATTTTAGGATTGCTATGAATGTCAAAATTCATGTGGACTGTTCGTCTTTTGTTTAAAAAAAAAAAAAACCTTACACTGAAAGAAAGTGTATGTGTAACACCAGATCAGCTTTACATTGCCATCAATGCATCATGAGATTTACAAATTACACAAAAGATTTACCATTTAGTACCACTGCCCCCCAGCCAAGATGGGTTTTTCTAATTACTTTCAACCATCAGTATTAGCAGCTCACCAAGGACAGTTTGAGCAAAAAAGAGTTTGACCACAACTCTCTTTTTGCCTTTTTTTTTTTATGTAGAGCCGCACCCGCAGCATATGGACGTTCCCAGGCTAGGAGTCTAACAGGAGCTGTAACCGCCAGCCTTCGCCACAGCCACAGCAACGTGGGATCCGAGCCGCGTCTGCAGCCTACACCACAGCTCACGACAACGCCGGATCCTTAACCCACTGAGCGAGGCCAGGGATCGAACCCGCAACCTCATGGTTCCCAGTCGGATTCGTTAACCACTGAGCCACGTAGGGAACTCCTGACCACAACTGTCATCCCATCCGTTGACCCCAGCTGCCAAAGTGAGTCTGAGGGGGTAGCTGCGTTCCAGGAGAGCCAGTTTAAGACCCTTGTTCTAAAAGCACAGTAACTAAAAACATAGCAACTAAAAACATAGTAACTACATCACTAGTATTTCTTAACAGGATTTTGGCCAGTGCATTAAAAGACATGTTCCTTAACAGTCGATAATTCACCCTAATAGGCTTTAAATCTATATAAATTATATTCTGTTCCCATGGACACTTCCTACCGATTCTCTTATAAAGTCTGTTCAATTCAGAGAAGAGTTGCTCGATGTTAGGAAAAATATTTACGGTGTCTTTGAGCGAATAATACAGTGAATAACAGATGAGTATAGTTTTTGGTAAACATTGTGAAAGCAGGTAAAGCAGTGTCAAGGCTGGAACAAAGGCTGTAAGGTCATGAAGACAGAATGAAGGCTGATGTGTTCTCCCTTTCATACTAAGGGCCTAGCACATTCTTTGGACGTACTATGCTCTTACTAAACATTTGTGGAAAGCCTATAATGCATAGGTTTTGTCACTTGATTACAAAAATGAGAAATATTAGCTTTGAGCAAAAGACAGCAAAATTACTATGCAAGTAATTCAATGAACACTAAAGTTCTGTACTAGGAAGATCTTTTGTTACACGCTGAACTGAAATTATCACAAGTCATTCTTGGTCAAAACCCTGAAGGTTTGTCCATTAATTACAACTATTTAACAGACTTGGTGTTTGTCCTTCTATATGCATACGTCATCACTTGCAGCAGCAGTTCTCTGGAGATTTCTAAGACTGAAGAGGGTATGACACAGCCAAATTCCAGACATGACATCCCTTTTATATTAAGATCAAAATTAACAGCTGAACAGCCCTTTGGATATCAGCTCTGAGACCTGAAAATATGAGACATTCAAAAAAGGTGATAACTGGAATTCTAATTGTGGCTCATTGAGTTAAAAACTCAACATAGTGTCCGTGAGGATGTGGGTTTGATCCCTGGCCGCACTCAGTGGGTTAAGGATCTGGCATTCTCCAATCCCATGTTGCTGTGTAGGCCTCTGCAGCTCCAATTCATCCTCTAGCCTGGGAACTTCCATATGCCACAGGTGTGGCGCAAAAAGGAAAAAGGTGATAACAATTATATAACTACCCAACTTGGGAATTGTAAAAATGTATAGCTGTGTATTACATAATTAATAAATTGCCTTAACATGAAAAGAAACATTAATATATACAAAAATATTCCATTTTCAAACAATTTAAAATTAAAATATTACATGGCATTGACTGTACATCAATATTTATTTCACTATTTAAGACATTTATTAAATATCCAGTTTGAAGAGTCAACATAAGAACAGCTTTAGAGTGGGTTTCTAAGACAGACCCTGGGGAATACTAGAGAAGAATATAAAAAAATTTTGACTAGCAAAACAGATCTCACACAATCTGGGGAGAATTTCCACACACAATAAAGTCAGCGTAGCTGAAATTAAAAATAAATCAGTAGTTTACCTAAGATTGAGCTCAAGAAATTTAAAAAACCAACCGCCTGCAAAAAAAAAAAAAAAAGAAAAAAGGAAGAAACTGCATTTCCCCCCCAGGTGCCTCTTGGTCAAAAATACTGAATATATGTCAGACAAAGTAAACATTTCCCTATTTGATAATTTATTTTTAAAATGGCCAGGGTCATTTTGGGTGTAGGCACTGCCTTTTATGAAGATAACTATGTAGATATTGCAATAATCAGAAAACAAAGCAAAATATGTGAGATCCACATGGGACAGAGAGTTCATCAAGAAAGGATGTAACGGTGTAAAATGAATGGATAAAGCAGATTTGGTACATACATACAGTGGAATATTACTCAGCCATTAAAAACGATGAAATAATACCATTTGCAGCAACATGGATGGACCTAGAGATTATCATACTAAGTGCAGTAAGTCAGAAAGAGAAAGACAAATACCATTTGATATGACTTACAGGTGAAATTTTAAATATGACATAAATGAACTTGTTTACAAACCAGAAATAGACTCACAGAGAACAGACCTGTGGTTGCCAAAGGGGAGGGAGCTGGGAGAGGGATGGATTGGGAGTTTGGGATTAGCAGATGAAAACTATTATATACAGGACGGATAAGCAACAAAGTCCGATTATATAGCACAGGGAACTCTATTCAATATCCTGTGATAAACTATAATGGAAAAGAATATGAAAAAGAATGTGTATATAGGAGTTCCTTTTGTGGCTCAGTGGTTAACGAATCCGACTAAGAACCATGAGGTTGCGGGTTCGATCCCTGGCCTTGCTCAGTGGGTTAAGGATCTGGCGTTGCCGTGAGCTGTGGTGTAGTTTGCAGACGCGGCTCGGATCCCACGTTGCTGTGGCTGTGGCGAAGGCCGGTGGCTACAGCTCCTGTTAGACCCCTAGCCTGGGAACCTCCATATGCCGCGGGTACAGCTCCACATGAAGGCAAAAAGAAAAAAAGAAAAAAAAAATGTGTGTATAGATACATGTTTATATAAAAAAAGAAAACAAAGCAAAAATAACTGATGAGGACAAGAATAATTAAGAGAGATGGCAGGTGTTAAAATTGCCATCCAGAGAAGTTCCCGTCATGGCTCAGTGGTTAGCGAACCTGACTGGCATCCACGGGAACATGGGTTCGATCCCTGGCCTTGCTCAGTGGGTTGAGGATCTGGTGCTGCCGTGAGCTGTAGTGTAGGTTGCAGACGCAGCCCAGATCCTGCGTGGCTGTGGCTGTGGTGTAGGCCGGCAGCAACAGCTTCGATTAGACCCCTAGCCTGGGGACCTCCATATGCTGCAGTTGTGGCCCTAAAAGAAAAAACAAACAAAAAATTGTCATCTGGAAGGTTAAACTGTTTTGAACCTAGTACGCCCAGGAACACATCTGGTAAGTGCACAGGGTAGAATTTACAGGTATCTGTGATGTCTTCCTTTGGATCAGAAAGAATAACAGAATCGGAGACAACAAAGATTAAAGACAGCCCGACTCACCGGAAACTGGGCTGGATCTAGAGCTTAACCTTCTCTCTAGTTACAGAGTTGAAGAGGGACTGTCACCATCATCCAAGTGGATGGTGAGCCCTTAAAAGTCCATACATCCTAACAGCTGCCTGTAAAAACCGGGTCTACTGGATGTCCCTTCACTCAGTCAAGGTAAGTGGAGGAGTTCCCTGGTGGCCTAGTGGGTTAAAGATTCATCATTATCATGGCTATGTCTCAGGTCACTGCTGGGGCGTGGTTCAATCCCTGGCCCAGGAATTTCCACATGCTGTGGGCATGCCCCCCCCCAAAATGGTGAAATAAATATATGGAGCGTATGAAAACCTTACTGCAGCCCAAGCAAAAGGTAACATTATCTTGACAAATCAGAGGAGAATGTACCTCTAAAGTGACGTAGCACAGAACCAGGAAGAAATCATTTAAAGCTGTTTCCCATTATCAGTGAAATGCAGAAGAACCGATATCCTGAGTGTGGGAGAGGCTGATGGACAGGGAATACAAAGAAGTGCAGATTCCACCTAAGAATGACAGATGCTCCTGAGGAAGAAAATACAAAGTCAGAACAGAAACAGAATCAAACACTTAGGTGTGGTGACAAAAATACAAACAGAACAAGACGGTGAGGTGAGCAAACACCTGAAAAGTCGCCTTATGTCTTTTACAAACTTAATGCAAGAAGATCTATTCCTAATCGCTTCTCTACAATATTTTATTTATTTATTTATTTTACATTATTTAATGAATTTTATTTCAATTACAGGTGTACAAAAATCATCACAAGTCAATTTGATAGCATTTGCACCTATATTAAATGACAGCAATATGGGGGACATTCTACAGTAAGCTTCAAAGAGTACGTATTCTGTCTATTCTTCCCAACACACCTCTGAAATAAGTACTATTTTTTTTGTCTTTTTGCCTTTTATGTAGAGCCACACCTGCGGCATATGGAGGTTCCCAGGCTACGGGTCTAATCGGAGCTACAACTGCAGGCCTACACCACAGCCACAGCAACATGGGATCCGAGCCGCGTCTGCAACCTACACCACAGCTCACGGCAACACCGGATCCTTAACCCACTGAGCGAGGCCAGGGATCGAACCCGCAACCTCATGGTTCCTAGTCGGATTCGTTAACCACTGAGCCACGACGGGAATTCCATATTCCAAATATTCTTGCGGGGTTAATTCTACTCTCCTTCAGACCTCTGGACAATTTCTCCGTTCACAGGGACTTTTGTCTTTCCCCACGCGAGGACAGGACCCCTCTTGCCGTGGGCTACACTGAACTTGTTTTTCACAACACATACAGTCTGGGCCAACTAGACTATTCAGATCTTTGCTGCCTGCCCTCCCACTCAGAAAGCACGTTCCTTAGGCACAGAACTGGGTTTTGCCCGTCCACCACTCTACTCCAGCGCTTATCACTGGGCAGCATATGTGGAAAGCACTTCAATGTCGTGGGGAGTGTGTTGGTGGTCTAGGGTGGTTAGGAGTTGGCACATTCACCGCTGCGGGGCCCAGCTTCAATCCCGGGTCCGGGAACTGAAATCCCAGGGAAAGCCGCTGCACATGGCAGTCAAAAAATACATAGATAAGTAGATAGATAAATAAATAAATCTTCGTGAAATTAGCAAATGGGTGGGACAGACTGATAGTTACCTGGGATTTAGATCTATGAAAGGAGAAGGTAAAAGTGCAATTTGTTGGTGAGAGTATAAGCAAGGAGCAGTCTGATCCAGTCATCACGAAATGGTTGAGAAAAGTAGGATGCAACCAAAATATGACAGAATGACTTTTACTAGTGATAAAATGCACCACCAAAAAATGATTTAAACACTATAATTAATTTTTGTTATCTCTCCAGATAGTTTGAAAGACTTACCTACCAGGATACAGTAGTGGCCTCTTTTGCTTACCCTCTTAAAAGCCCTCCCCTTCAGTAAAAAACCTAACAGTGACACAGACAACAACAACAGCAAAAAGAATTCTCCAAAGGCACAATAAAAACCAAATAAGCGATGTCACCAGCAAATACAGTGCATTAATAATAAAGAATAAAGCTACAGATCAGTCTTTAAGCCTTTAAAGAAACAATGGTGCACTTACCCCAGATCCCAGCATGCGAAAACATGACTTACAGACATTTTCTAGCTATTTAACAGAACAGGCAGATTTTCACTGTTTTGATTTTAAACAATACCACACTGTATATTTCTTCTCCTGAAGTAAATCTAGTTCTTTTAAAGAAGCCTCTAGTAATCTGCAAAGTAAAACGATCAATTACTTTCATGACCATGTACGTCATGGTTGTAAAGGCAGACTTCCCCAGCTAGATTTTTAAATCTGAAATAGTTAAGTTTTTCAAGTCTCATGTTCTGCTATTCCACAACTGAAAAATCCATTTTTTTTCACTTTGAAAGTTGAGTCTTCAAACCTCGGCATGCGTTGTCTGCCATTTAATTCCTTTGCAAATTTTAATCAAGGAATTTTCTGACAGAAATATTTTATTTGTTTGTTTATTTATTTATTCATTTATTTAGATTTTTCCATCCTTACCATGCTACCCCATAAACACCCAAGAGGTCTAGCCCCAGAGTTGTACAGGAAAGCCTCTCTATTTTTCTCTACTCCTAAGAGAGCTTAAAAAGCAAAAGGAGTTGAAAGAACGCTGGTAGGACTGAAGAGCAAGTGTCCTGAGAAAGATGCAGAATAATCTGCAGGACTCTCAGATTCAGGGCAAATAGCCGTAATCATATATGTCATCGTCCTAAAGAATGAATCCCCCCTCAGTAGTGGAGGGTGAGGGACCACCAGTAATCGTCCATGTGATTATATCAGCTGAGACTGCAAAGGGATTTGACAAAATTCAATATTCATTAATAACAAAAATTCTCAGAAAAAAAAATAGTAGTAGTAGTAGTAAACTCCAACTTGAGAAAGAGTAGTTACCAAAAAACATACAAACAACAACAACAACAAAAAAACCCTGCTGCTAACATTGTACTTAATGGTGAAAAACTGAATTCTTCCCTCCTAAGACTGAAAATAATGCAAGGCTACCAACTCTCACCACTATTGATCCAACACAGTGCTGAAAGTTATAATTAGCGCAGTAGGCAAGAAAAGGGGTGGGGAGGCATGCAGATCCAAAGGGGAAAAAAATATAACTGCCCCTATTTGCACCAGTCATGACTGTCTATATATAAAATTCTAAAAATCTAGCAAAAAATTTTGGAACATATAAGCATTTTCTGCAAAGTCACAGGACCCAAGAAAAACACACAAAAATTAGTTGTTCTTCTCTACGCCATTAATGAACACATGGACACAGAAAAAATATAATACATTTGCAGTCACTCAATAAAGATTAAATACTAGGTGTCAATCTCACAAAACATATGCAGACCTGAAAACTACAAAACGCTAATGAAAGATAACCAAGTTCTAAATAAATGGCGAGCCACACTGTACTCATGGATTAGAAGCCTCCGCATAGGAAAGATGTCACCCCCCCCGAAATATTTTAGAGAAAACAAACTGTATCAAGACTCAGAAATCTTAAAAGAATCGTCTCTTGTTATTTCCAAGGATTCGCGATAATACAGAAATAAAACTAATCATGTAATCCACTTAGTGTGAAGATACATTAAGGCAGTTATCCTTAAATGTGCATTTGATGCCTGAAACATAAAACAAGCTAAAAAGACTCCAGAAACATATTCTCACAGAGTTAAAATTACCATCTTAAATACAAACACATTCAGGGTTCAGAAGGCTACGATGTGCCACACATGATGTCTATAATTACAGAAAGTTGCATGTTAATAAGGATTAATCTTCTCTCTTCTTAAAATGCTTCAATTTCACTCAATGGTAATCTTTTCACTGAAAGTGATCAGCAGTAGATTTTGAGACAGATTTCCCTAAAGCCACCTGAAACACGCGTTTAAATGACTTACTGCTACATGGTTAAGATACCTGCACCTTTGAGGTCCACGATATAACTGAGGAAATGACACTCGGTAACTCTGGTCTCGACCTAATATTATTTCTACGCACTTCTCTGAATGTATCTTTGTTGGATCAAACAATATGGCATTCTTTTACAGACTGTTGTATTTTTTTCCTATCATTTCAGAATATTGTGCAGTTGGAAAAGACCTAGGAGATCAGCTCCAACTCTTGATGGATAGATGAGGACTATTTGACTGAAAGCCATGATATGACAGGATCAAAGTCACTGGCTGAAAACCATCCGGGTTTTTCAGACACTGAAACTGAAAACACAGCCAGGCGATCTTCAGAGCTTAGTCTACATCTGATCCTAGCCCACTGTGTTAGCCTCTCTCACACGTGCTTACAGCCAACCCCAGGGACAATCAATTTCAGGGATAGGGGCTCTGCTTTTTGGAAACACCTTAAAAATGCCAACATTCAAACACAGTTGCTCTGGTCGATTACACCGCCCACATATCATACGCAGAAGAAAACGAAGTAGCTAGAATAATTCCAGTGAGCATCTGCTATCACGTCCCTGAATTGCAGCGGTCTGAACGTGTGCTCTTAGGTGTCTTCTAGATAAAGATTAAGGACATCTTTGATGATATGGAACTTTCTTTTCTCCCTCTCAGTATCTTAAAGAAAAGTCAAGCAGCTGCTTATCTAAACTGTGATTTTCTAAACTGTTATTTTTAATGCAGATGGCAAATAAATACATGAAAAGATGTTCAGCATCGCTCCTCATTAGAGAAATGCAAACCAAAACCACTATGAGGTACCACCTTACACTGGCCAGAATGGCCATCATCAAAAAGTCTACAAAGAGTAAGTGCTGGAGAGGGTGTGGAGAAAAAGGATCCCTATTACACTGTTGGTGGGAATGCAAATTGGTGCAACCACTGTGGAAAACAGTATGGAGAGTCCTCAGAAAACTCAAAATAGAATTACCATTTGATCCAGCAATCCCACTCCTGGGCATCTATCCAGAGTAAACCATGACTTGAAAAGACACATGCACTCCAGTGTTCATTGCAGCACTCTATGCAATAGCCAGGTCATGGAAACAACCTAAATGCCCATCGACAGAGGAGTGGATAGGGAAGATATGGTACATACATACAATGGAATGTTACTCAGCTATTAAAAGGAACAAATTACCAACATTTATAGCAACATGGATGGACCTAGAAATTATCATGTGAAATGAAACCAGTCAGACAATTAGACAGCAACACCCAATGCTACCGCTTACATGTGGAAACTAAAAAGACATAGTGAACTTTTTGCACAGGAGACAATGACTCACAGACTTTGGAAAACCTTGTTTTTTCAAATAAGACAATCTGGGGGGTGGGGGGATCCACTGAGGGTTTGGGACGCAAATGCTACCAAACTGACTTGCGATGATTTTTGTACACCTATAATTGTTAAAATTCATTAAGCAAAAAAAAAAAAAAAATTTCCTATGGGAAAAAAAATAAAAAATAAACTGTTATTTCTAGCCACTGAAATTTTGATTAACATTATCATCATCTCTGATGGGGCCCCTTTAAAGCTTTCACTTGTACTAAGAGTAGCTGCCTAAAGACAAGCACACCCTCCAGATATCTGGGGTCTCGCAGCAAACACTACTCAGGCACTAATCTTGAAGGGGAGGTTAAGGATGTCCACCCTATAGGCCATTTAGAATTAATCCACCCTGATTTTTAGAAGAATTAAAGGTGTGAATTCTACTGAGGGCCCCTAAAGAGTCCTTCTCCTCTTTAAGGGCGTCCTCCTTAAAAACTGTCTCCAAAAAGGAAAGCTAAGCAAGTTTAGGATGTAACCCACAGGAAGGCAAAGCCAGAAGCTAGTTTTTACATTCAAATATATTTAGATCACCCAACAATGGCACACTGATTTGTTTTATATTAATTATATAAGATCAGCCGAAATAATGTGTATTTAACATTTATAAAATTTGAAGGAATCTCCATCCTTCTTTCCCCCCCTTTTCCTTGTAATAGAAACAGATCATAAAACCCAAGATCGTCATAATTATTTAAAACACATACACATTTAGGAAAATATAATACCCTATGCTCCACTTGTAGCGTGCTTAAGTATTGGTTTCTGTAGTTTATTTAAATATATATGTATACCTTTATGGATGTGATTTTTTAATAGGGGAGATCTGTCATCTAGCGAAGGAAAGTGTATTTAGAGAAATAACCATTGCTGATGGCTTCGTCCTGTCTTGTAAGATACGTAAGCTACATGATGTATACACCTCAGATCAATATAAAAAGTTCCAGCTTTCTCAGAAAATGAGAGAAAGAACCCAATGAGTTGACTCTAAAAAATTGCGCTTGAAAAAAAATTTTTGGAAAAAAAATTTTTTTGATTAAAAAAGATCATGCTGACTTTGCTAAGTAGGTATCTGACTGCTGGAGGATAAAGAGATGCTTATCTGATGCAAAAATCAAATGCAAAGAAGCCAAGGTTTGGCAGACAGGAACCCAATTTCTCCACAGCAAACATTTTATGTGACATCGACTTGACACATGTGCTTGTACAAACGAGTGGCCTTGCTCTCACGAACCACCCTTTATCACCTAATGAATTCTACAAAAGGAGAATCTTACCGTTTTCTCAGAAAAGGATGATGGGCTCTGCAGGCCTTGAGTTGCGGGGGGATTCAAGTTAGGCTTATGCAAATCTCATAAAAAAGAATCTTTCCAGTCCCTCTATATGTACAGTTAACCTTTAGATGAAAGACACTTTCATAGTGCTCCTGGCACTGCTGCTTCAGCTGGTGCCTATTTGGCCATACCGTAATAATAATACTTCTTATGTTAGACATTTCAGAAGGAACGTCGTACCCTGAGCTGAAATAACATAGGAGCAGAAAAACAGACTCAAGCCTGCACATCACACATTCTGACATAAACATCTAATGTGTAAATATTTTACCAAGAGATCTACTCCACAAACAGAAGATATATGTGTGCCTACTTTATCTAGTCTCATCCATGTTCATAACATCCAGTGAAATCTTGCATTACATATATGTTTTAAAACAAATGACTGGCATGATATTTCATAAATGGAGTGGTGAAAACGAAAGTTTCAAAATATTCTAGGCTCTATTTATTATTATTATTTTTGCTTTTTTGATTTTTTAGGGCCACACCCATGCCATAAGGAAGTTCCCAGGATAGGGGTCAAATCGGACCTGCAGCTGCCAGCCTACACCACAGCCACAGCAAAATGGGGTCTGAGCCACGTCTGCATCCTACACCACAGCTCACGGCAACGCCAGATCCTTAACCCACTGAGCGAGGCCAGGGATTGAACCCGCATCCTCACGGATACTCAGATTGTTTCCACTGAACCACAGCAGGAACTCCCTCTAGGCTCTAGTTATTAATTAAAATATGCATGTGATAAGGCATAGAATATTTGTGAATCCTTTTCAAGGCAGCATGTGTGGCTTTATGACTTCCTATTTCCATCAGTTTAAGTAGCAATGCCATATAAAAACAGAAATTTCAACTGATAATTCAAAATAAACACTCATTTCTGTCAAGTGGCTGCCATGTCATTTTGTGTCCTAAGATCTAGGCATCTGGATTCCTTATTCTCAGCTTCCAATATAACTAAATAATCTTGGCAATCATTTTGGTAACCTAGAACACTCAGAGGAATATTTAATATTACACCACATTTTATCGCCCTGGGTTGTTCATTATCACTTAGAATTTTTGTTCAATTATTAAAACGTTGCATTGCAAACGCTAAGCTATAGCCAGTTTAGCAGGAAACAAGATTTGAGAGTGGGTGGAAATGAAACAGGGACTTAGTTGGGGATAAGAACTGGGGGGAGGTTATGTCACAGCAGGAGAAGCTTGTAGCAAAGTCTCTTACATAAAACTATAACCACTGATGTAAGTATATCTGTGGGGACATTTTTTAGAGACATAACTTATCTGTCAATAAAATGCCAATGTGGGGAGTTCCCGCTGTGGTTCAGCAGTAATGAGCTTGACTAGTATCCAAGAGGATGTGGGTTCGATCCCTGGCCTTGATCAGTGGGTTAAGGATCTGGCATTGTCCTGAGCTGTGGTGTGGGGCGCAGAAGTGGCTTGGATCCCACATTGCTATTGTTATGGTTGTAGTGTAGGCTGGCGGCTACAGCTCCAATTCGACCCCTAGAATGGGAACCTCCATATGCTGGAGGTGTGGATCAAAAAGGAAAAGAAAAAAAAAAGGAAAAGAAATAGCTGTGGAGAAGCTTCCTTTTTCTGTGTCCAGACACAGCTATGTGAGGAGGTGATACACACGGATGAGGCTGAGGTCTAATGTCTAAAGGCTGAGGATGATGGACAATAAAGTTTTAAAGAGCTGGTGATGACGGCACCTTAAGAAGCCTGAACCTGCCCAAAGGCTAAAATGCTTGTTCCACGAGACAGTAAGTTTAATAGAACCACGAGTTGAATGTTTTGCTACTGGCAACTGTTAGTATCCTAAAAGATGACCCTATATTAGAAATTATGTATACGTATATCCATAATATGCATCCTGAAACAAAGCCATATGACCTACTATTTTTTTTTCCCCCTGAATTCACAACATATGGAAGTTCCCAGGCTGGGGATTGAGTCTCAGCTGCAGCCACAACCTTCACAACAACTGCAGCAATGCTGGATCCTTCACCCACTGTGCAGGCTGGGGATCAAACCCGTGATACCGCAGAGACATGCCAGATCCTTAACTAGCTACGCCATAGTGGGAACTGCAATATTAAGGAACTTCTGTCCATGGAGTTCCCTGGTGGCCCAGTGGTTAAGGATCCAGCATTGTTACTGCAGCTGCTTGGGTCGCTGCTGTGGCACAGGTTCAGTCCTTGGCCCAGGAACTACTGCATGCTACAAGTGCAGCCAAAAAAAAAAAAAAAAGGGATGCTAAAAAAAAGAAACTTATTTCTGCATTCAGACATTCTTAGATCATATGTATCTTCATCAGAACGTGAGGAAGAAGATTACCAGGAATGTTTCTTATGATCACAGTTTGGCAGAGGTGTGAAAATCTGATTTAGGAATGCCTTTATAGCAATTATTTATTTTTTCCAATTATTATTATTATTTTTTTGTCTTTTTGCCTTTTCTAGGGCCGCACTCACGGCATATGGAGGTTCCCAGGCTAGGGGTCTAACAGGAGCTGTAGCCGCCGGCCTTCGCCACAGCCACAGCCACGCGGGATCCGAGCCGTGTCTGCAACCTACACCACAGCTCACGACAACGCCGGATCCTTAACCCACTGAGCAAGGCCAGGGATCGAACCCGCAACCTCATGGTTCTTAGTCGAATTCATTAACCACTGAGCCACGACGGGAACTCCTCCAATTATTTATTTAGAAGTCTGTTAACTACATGGAAAGATTTCCTCTAGCTGTGCTGATTAGTGACAAGCAAGACAGGAAGACACAACTCCTTTTGGTGCTACTGTGCATTCTCCACTTGTGATCATCTCATTTCTCTTCCAGGAAGAAGAACAGATTATGCAGGTAATCAGCCAACAGGAGCATGAATATTCTGAGGTCACCTATTTTATCTTCCTTAGTAATGGGTTCACTGGCACCACCACCGAAGTAATGACATTTTAAAAAGAAAAAGAAATCAATCAATTTTTAAAGGGAATGTTTGAATCCATGCTGGTCTCAGGACAAGGAGAATGGAAAAGTCCATATTCAAGATCAAGCTACTAGAGGAAAGGCAGAAACAGACAATTTATTTCTAGAGTAGTTCAAAGAGCTGTCGGTTAGGAATCTCCCTTAAAATAATACTCTTCGGAATCTCTTCTCAATACCCAACAGGAAATTAAAGCATGGTTACCACGTATATATGAACCCCCGGTCAAACAGTCCTAAGAGGTTATAATGTCCAGCCATGGGGGGAGGAGGGAGGAAAGGTCCCTGAGTCAGTCAACAGTCACCCTTGTTCCCACAAGCACAGGAGGGGTAAGTGATGAAAATGCAGCTCTGCTCCAGAGCCCCAGGTATGTATTATTCGCTTTGCTATGGATCATCAGAACCATCCCACTCATCTTGGTACTTAAACCACATAAAGAAGGAAACAATGGAAGTTCCCGTCGTGGCTCAGCGGTTAACGAATCCGACTAGGAACCATGAGGTTGCGGGTTCGATCCCTGGCCTCGCTCAGTGGGTTAAGGATCCGGCGTTGCTGTGAGCTGTGGTGTAGGTCGCAGACGAGGCTCGGATCCCGCGTTGCTGTGGCTGTGGCATCGGCCGGCGGCTACAGCTCCTGTTAGACCCCTAGCCTGGGAACCTCCATATGCCGCGGGTGTGGCCCTAGATAAGGCAGAAAGACAAAAAAAAAAAAAAAAAAAAAAAAAAAAAAAAAGAAGGAAACAACTAACTAACCACTGTGAGTCATTTAAGTTTGCAATTAGTTACCTGGCCTCCTCCGAAACAGCGTTTTAGAATTCAGCTTTTGTGGATAAGCAATGAGGTCCTGCTGTGCAGCACAGAGACCTATATCCAGTCTCTTGGGATAGACTGTGATGGAAGACAGTACGAGAAAAAGAATGTACACAGAGGTATGAGCGGGTCACTTTGCTATGAAATTGGCACAATACGGTAAATCAACTATAATCAAGAGATTAATGCAAAAAGGAATTCAACTTTGTGCCCATGCTTATACTTATTTATAACTTAATTCAGTTCGAGGATCCCTTAGAGACACAAGATCTGTGGTGATCACCAATTCAGACATCATTACCTTTGAGACCAAATACTCTCCAAAGGGCACCCCCAACCCCATCACACACGGCTGCTGCTTCTTCTTCTTGGTCCATCACTCAGAAGATCCTTCATTGCATAGTCTCCCTCATTTTTTTACTGATGGATTTTTACCTGTTACTTGGATTCCTCTCACACACCACTCAATCTTGTTCCATCTTTTATTGTAATTCATGTCCTTCTTTCTTAGTGTTTTGTCTGTTTTTCCTCTGATGCTCCCCACAAAAGTGTTTTGTATCCTTTAGCAATTGGTATTCAAAACTTTAGTAGCTACTTGCACAATATATTGGGGGATAAAGGGCACATACAACTCTGCCATAATGACAGATGACAGGGACTATTCATCTAAGAACTACAGGCTTGAGAAAAAAACTTAGTTTTTTCAAAGTCAATCTGTTCAATCCCTTAAGTTACTCTTTAGGGCTAACGTAACATTGAACTGCATGGCATGAAATGATCGCTGTGTGAACCGCCCTCAGAACTCCAAGAGAACAAACACATGGTGTGTTACAACTGTGATGAAGAAATCAGACACCCATTTTTCTGGGTGATTACAAACCTCCCATTTTTCACTCAAAGCTATTATCTTTAGAAATCTAGTTTTCGTGCCCAGACATGAACCTCAGTCGTGATTTCTTAAGTCTATTCATGGCTATTACTTGTTCCTCATCTTTTCATCTACCCAGATACCCAGCTGTGTCTGCAAGGGCTCACATACACATTGGGTAGTTTCTCTAAACAGCACACCTTGATATTATACATCCAGCCCGAGGCGCATGGCACCCTAGGCTTTCCCAGAAACATACACACACTCAGATCTTGGTATCCTTGGGCATTGGTCCCAGGATCCTCTAACATCAGCGAATGCTCAAGTTCTTCAGGTAAAATAATATAGCATTTGCATATAACCTACACACATCTTCCCCTATACTTTATTTTTTATTTTTTTATTTTTTATTTTTTTATTTTTTATTTTGTCTTTCTGCCTTATCTAGGGCCACACCCGCGGCATATGGAGGTTCCCAGGCTAGGGGTCTAACAGGAGCTGTAGCCGCCGGCTTTCACCACAGCCACAGCAACGCGGGATCCGAGCCGCGTCTGCAACCTGCACCACAGCTCACGGCAACGCCAGATCCTTAACCCGCTGAGCGAGGCCAGGGATCAAACCCACAACCTCATGGTTCTTAGTTGGATGCATTAACCACTGGAGCCACAACAGGAACTCCTTCCCCTATACTTTAGATCATCTTTAGAGAACTCACAGTGCCTAATACAATGTAAATACTGTGTAAAGAGTTGCTGGTGATTGGTAAATTCGAGTTTTGCTTCTTGGAACCTTCTGGAATTTTTTTTTCTTCCTCTGAAGATTTCTGATCTACAGCTGGTTGAGGCAGTGGGTGTGGAGGGCTAACTGCAGTTACCATTTTATCCTCAGAGTGTCCCAGAATTATTGAGAAAGGACAGCCATTACTGCTACAGTCCGTGTAAGGATACTTAGTCTTAAGAGAAGTAAGTTACTTGCCCAAGTGCTACAACAGATTCCAACACGTGTAACTTCCAAGATCAATGCTCTTCACTGCCATACTGCCTATACCATTCCTCATCTCCTGTCCAGATGTCTACGATGTCCATTTCATAACCTGGAGGTCACGTGTAAAATATGAGCCTTTTGTTCACTAGCCCAAGCTCTAGGCCAATAGAACTCCACTCCACACACCCGCGTAGGGCGTGAATGGACTGGCTTAATATGGCAGGCTTCAAAACTAAAAGGAGATCTGAAGCTTCCGGAAACTGTGTTGCTTTTCTTGAATCTTGGTATTTTCCCAGTTCTCCACAGCAGCCCACTGGCTTACTCTGTGAATAGAATTCTCATTCATGTGTGTATGAAACAGTGGCTTTGCGAGCCTTATCCGTAAAGGTTTCATAAGCTGCCTACATACAGCTATTATTTAAATGCTGAATGCTCCAAGCACTGGTTTATCGGGGGAAAAGGTATGTGGTAGCTAGAAGTGGTGTGAGAACTGTCTTCATTGATTAATCGATGCATTCCTTATCATGTTATATGTGTATTTAGTTTTACCTAAGCAGGCAGTCTGAGTCAATAGCGCTGAGGGCTCTACATTTTGTTAGCTCCAGGGATTACAAGGAGGGGGATCCTGGTGTGGAAGTGACCTGAGTCAAGCAAAGTGACTGAAACATACAGGAAGGGGGAGTCAATTGGAAGCTCTGAAGCTCGCCCCTCTTCACCTGGCAGATCAGGGCAAAGTCTCACCTTTTCCAAAGAACCCTCCCGACACAGTCCCAAATTTCAGCACCATATGCTTTCTTTTTCTCTCTTTCTTTCTTTCTTCCTTTCTTTCTTTCTTTCCTTCCTTCCTTCCTTCTTTCTTTCTTTTTCGTTTTGGCTGCACCTGCAGGACATGCAAGTTCCTAAGCCAGTGACAGAATCTGAGCTGCAGCTTCAACCAACAGCACAGCTACTTCAATACCAGATCCTTAACCTACTGTGGGTTAACTTAACTCCTCCTTTTTTTTTTTTCTTTAACTGAAGTACAGTTGAATTAACAATATTATATTAGTTTCACGCACACAACCTAGCAATTGAATATTTTTTACAGATTATATTCTATTAAAACGTATTATAAAATATTGGCTATAATTCCTTGTGCTGTACAATATATCCCTGTTGCTTATCTGTTTTGTATTTTGATTAAGAGTAGTCTGGATCTCTTAATCCCCTCCCCTCTCCATCCTTCCCTCCCCCACTGGTAACAACTAGTTTGCTCTCTGTATCTGTCACTCCGCTTCTGTGTTGCTATAGGACTTCATCTGTTGCATTTTTTTTAGATTCCACATATAAATGACATAATATGTCTTACTCAATCTTATTTATTTCACTAAGCATAATGCTCTCCAGGTTCATCCATGTTGCTACAAATGGCAGAAATTCACCCTTTTTTGTGGGGCTGAGTAATATTCCGTGTGTGTGTGTGTGTGTGTGTGTGTGTGTGTGTGTGTGTGTGTATCTCACATTTTCTGAATCCATTCATCTGCTGATGGACATTTAGGCTGCTTCCGTATCTTGGGTATTGTCAATAGTGCTACATGTACACTGGGGCAAAGCATATCTTTTCCAACCACTTTCCATCTTTACCAGCTATATGCTCAGAAGTGAGATTGCTGAATCACAGAGTGTCTCTATTTTCAGTGTTTGAGGAACCTCCATACTGCTCTCCATAGTGGTTGCACCAATTCACATTCCCACCGAGAGTGTGGGAGGGTTCCCTTTGCTCCACACCCTCTCCAGCATTTGTTACTGGTAGACTTTTTTGTGGATCACCATTCTGACCAGTGTGTGGTGATAGCTCAGTGTGGTCCTGACTGGCATGTATTCTTTTTTTTTTTTTGTCTTTTTGCCTTTTGATGTAGAGCCGCACCCGCGGCATATGGAGGTTCCCAGGCTAGGGGTCTAACAGGAGCTGTAGCCACCGGCCTTCGCCACAGCCACAGCCACGCGGGATCCGAGCCGCGTCTGCGACCTACACCACAGCTCACGGCAACGCCGGATCCTTAACCCACTGAGTGATGCCAGGGATCGAACCTGCAACCTCATGGTTCTTAGTTGGATACGTTAACCACTGAGCCACGAAGGGAACTCCATGATTGGCACGTATTCTTAACCTGCCAAAAGTTCAG
This sequence comes from Catagonus wagneri, assembly GCA_004024745.2. Classification (NCBI taxonomy): domain Eukaryota; kingdom Metazoa; phylum Chordata; class Mammalia; order Artiodactyla; family Tayassuidae; genus Catagonus; species Catagonus wagneri. The sequence continues at coordinate 6,557,022 of PVHT021183709.1, read as the reverse complement.
GCTGCCTCCTCCCCATTTTGCCGAAGCGCACGCACCCCTCTTGCTTACCTGTCTTTGTCACTAAACTTGAGATCTCCCTGAAGCAAGAGCAGGATCTCTTCACTCTCTTTACTGGATTTATAACACAGAGTAAATAAATGCTCAATGAACGTGTTGAATAAAAAGCTAACATTTAAAAACCCCAATAAACTGTACAACGTTTCATGTAAATATTGCTATGGCAAAATAGTAGCAAATATAAAATTAAAGAATACCTTTTATAAACAGAATACCCCCCTAAATGTATCATTTCAATGTTTAAAACATTCTATTCCCCATCATATACATTATTTGGCACAATATGCATATATATTACATTTTCACTGGGGATTGTCAGAGCTGCGGACTTGGCTGGTGGCCAAAGACAAATTGAAATGACCTCAGATTAACCTTTCAGCAAACTTTTAGAGTGCTCAGTTAAATAAGTTAAGCGCAGATGCTGGCAGACAATATAAAACTCCTCCCCCCCCCCCCCGAGCACGTGTGTTAAGACACAGTGGTGAGTAAAGGTAGCTGGCTTTATGGTCAAATAATTCGCCCATCACTTCTAACAAAGGGAGTGCTTTCATGAGAAGTCTGATCATCTATCTCCCACTAAAAATGACTTTTCTAATAGCATCAATGCACACTGAAGATTTTAATCATTGCACAACTTGAACATCAACACCAACTGGTACTCTTACTCCAAATGCCTTTGTAGTGATGAGCAGGGTGTTGTATTTTGCCTCGACTGAAGTATTCACGGGCGGTCTACCCAGCACTGTCCCCTGACATGTGGATTCAGTCTTGTACAAGCCCTGAGCACAGTCAAGACTGGGCTCAGCGCCACCTCTACCAGCTATGTAACCTGGGCCAATTAAATTCCCTGACCTTGGAGCCCCTACCTATGACAAGGGGGAAGATAATATCCATCTTGTAAGATGGATGTAAAACAGTATATCAAGCACCAGTAGATGCCAAAAAACACTGAGAGGCATCAGCAGTGGCAGATATTACACAATCATGATAGGCACTATCTTTAGGTCAATTACACTCTAGTGGAGGCGTAATTAACAAAAGTAACATGTTTCTCAACGCTAGTGGCACATGGAGGTTCCCAGGCTAGGGGTCAGATCGGAGCTACAGCTGCCGGCCTGCACCACAGCTACAGCAATGCCAGATCTGAGCCATGTCTGTGACCTACAGCACAGCTCGCAGCAACGCGGGATCCTTAACCCACTGAGCGAGGCCAGGAATCAAACCCACATCCTCATGGATGCTAGTCAGATTTGCTACAACAGGAACTCCCCCCAGAATCAGTTCTTAAACGCAGTTTATTTTTTATGTTGTTGCAATTTTTTAAAATTACTTTTTCATTTTCTTGATGATGCTGCCATTATTTTTTCTTACCACAACTCTCAAACGAAAATGAAAGCATAATCATAACAGAATAACGTCCCAATCTTTGACGAATGGTCAACTGGGAGTCCAAAAGAGCACACAAAAATCCTGAGAGAGTTATGATGAGGAAGGTTGGAGAAAATTCTAAATAGATAATAAAATACGGATGGAAACTCAAACGTGCTTTTATTACAGGAATTCCATAAATGAATTATGCAGCCAAAGGATTCCAACTGAACTAATAATGTCTCAGGAGATGATGACACTGATGACATGAACTGAACCGCACATGCACGCTGGACCACAGTACTGTTTGCTAAGGGTTGGCCAGGCAACGGCTATGGCTCCAGCTATGTAGTTACGGTGTCAGATGCCTGAGACAGGGGTCTGGGTGGGTTCTGCTGTGTACTTGCTGGTGTGTCTGAAGGATGTGACCTTCCTACTAAGTGCACTGAGGTGAATTATAAAGAAATCTGCCATAGGCTACAAGCTCACCACCCCTCACACCACACAGATCTCTTGCGTAACCTCAGATCAGTCTTAACAGCACCTTACAGCCTCCTTTCCCAGTCTTTCGTATTGTAATACTTTTCATTTGAAAGCAGGATGACAGCATTTGCTGCAATTCTTTTAAACTATTTGGAGGGTCAGCAAGAGAATTTTAGTGAAAAAAAGGCTAAGATGAGAGTCCAGTTTTCTTTTTTATGCATTTTTACCGAAGTATTGCTAATTGCTAACACTGCTAATTTTCAATGTTATGTTAGTTTCAAGTGTACGGCAAATTCATTCAATCATAAATACACACATACACATATTTTTTCAGATTATTTTCCCGTATAGGTTATTACAAGATACTGAGTACAGTTACCTGTTCTATACAGTAAGTAGATCTTTATTGGTTTTCTATTTTATACATCATAGTATGCATGTGCTTATCCCCAAAGCCTAATTTATCCCCACCTCCTTTCCCCTTTGGTAATCATAAGTTTGTCTCTTAAATCTGCAAGTCTATTTCTGTTTTGTCAATAAGTTCACTGGTACCATTTTTTTACGATTCCACATATAAGTGACAACATATATTCTGAAAGTCTAGTTTTCTTTTCTTTCTTTCTTTTTTTTTTCGGCTGCACCTGTGGCCTATGAAAGTTTCCAGGCCAGGGATCGAATCTGAGCTGCAGCTGTGACCTACGCCGCAGATGCAGCAATGCCAGATCCTTAACCCTCTGTGCCATGGCAGAAACACCAAGTCTAGTTTTCTCAATGTGAAAAGAAGCTATTCTGTTCAGAGTACACAGCAGTAGCACTACACATTTTAAACCTCAGTCCTGTGTTTTAGGGTAAAAAGGTACCCATGGATACAGCCGATAAAAAGAGCTCAACTAGATCCATTATTAAGTCATTCACCACCACTATAGAAAATCTTCATGATGACGGTGTCCTGAGGACACTTACAGCTGCACTGGTCTGTGAGCTTCCGTGCTCGGTTAACCAGCTGCAACGCACACAAACTAGCTCGAGGAGCAAGCAAAACACACATAATTTGGAGATGCAAACTGTTTTCACATCTTAAGATGGAAAATATATATATATATATAAATATTACATTGCAAAGTCTGCCATAAAAATCACGCCAAAGGTTGCATAATTTTTTTTTTGCCTTCAGTAATTTTTTTTTCTCTCACACACTAGACTTTAGATGATGCATTTCCTGAAGTCAATAGACAACTAAGGTATCATTCACTTTTTATTCCTAACATTCTCTACGGTAACAGTTATATAACAGGTGTTCAAAACAATTTTTAAACTAATTAACCATATAGTCACATTTTTTTTTTTTTTATTGGCCATGACTGTGGCATGCAGAAGTTCTCAGGCCAGGGACTGAACACTCACCACAGTAGTTTTAACACCAGATCCCTAACCCACTGAGCCACCAGGGAATTCCTATATTTTCATCTTTATCCCATGGCTAAAAGAACATTCATGCTCAAATGTGTTACTTTATCACCACAAACACATCAGCCAAACTTTTGGTGTATTAACTCCCCCCTTTACAATTTTGATGAACTATATTTTACTTTACTAATCCCTTTTTTTTTTTTTGTCTTTTTGCCTTATCTAGGGCTGCACCCGCGGCATGTGGAGGTTCCCAGGCTAGGGGTCTAACAGGAGCTGTAGTCGCCGGCCTTCGCCACAGCCACAGCCACGCGGGATCCGAGCCGCGTCTGCAACCTTCACCGCAGCTCACGGCAACGCCAGATCCTTAACCCACTGAGCAAGGCCAGGGATCGAACCTGCAACCTCATGGTTCCTAGTCGGATTCGTTAACCACTGAGCCACGGCGGGAACTCCCAACTAATACTGACTTTTTAATTGGAGACTGTTTTCACATCTTTTGAGAAATAGGAAACCTAATTATATTCTAAATATAGAACGTAGAATTTCACAACTTTGATGATCACTGTTACTTCCTAACTGGGCAACTTAATTATCTAGTTCTCTCCCAAATTCATGCTAAAGCCAAGGCTTTAAGACTCTCCTAAAGGAGTCACAGACCTCCCCCCAAACAGTACAGTATAGTTCTCCTTTTTATGAACAATCTGCTCCAGCAGGGCTGGTGCCATCAATGCCAAAATGTACACAATAGTTATTTAAATATACATTTTTAAAAATCCAGCAGATAATCAATAAACCTGACCAAACAGTTCAACCTCCAAAACCTAGTGTCCAAAACTAATTCATTCTCTAGTTCAGAGGCAGGTTGGAAACAGGAAATCTGTTGCACAGAAGATAAAATTACTGCATGAGGTTGCAGAGTAATCGCGACTCCACCACATAGGAAATGAAAAGGACTCTGTGGTTAATAAGCCAGAAGACAAAGATCCTGTCTGAGAAGGTAACAGAAGAATGAACAAAAACCAAGCCACAAGCTCTTCACTCACTGTAGTCCCCCCTTTTATAGATTTTGATCCATCCCCATATCTTTCAATCAGGCTTCTGTGGTGATGACCATCCTCAGGGATTTGCACAGCCACTGGACATGCTACTTACTAATTCTGTATGCAAACTAGTGCACAGTTACATACACCTATGAACTGTCCACTTTGTATAGGTGCTTCTCTTGCCTCTGCATGTGAAGGGGCAGTTCTGTGAGTTCAGATGACATATTACATTTGCCTGTCCCCTCACAGGACCCGCCAAGGGGTGCGCCCTGTAGAGGCATTCCACAGAATGACCACAGAACTTATTGTCCAAACAGAGATCTGTGGTTAGTAAACGTGGCCCTGACTAAGTAGGAATAAGGTGAGACCACAGACCCAGCCATCACGTAGGTTCCTCTTAGACCCTGAAATCTTCTTTTTCTAAGAAAAGTAATTTTAACACAAACTACTATAGATTACACAAAAAAATGTAAATGCTTTTATATCTAATTTGGGATAACAAATCAATAGAAAAACACAGGTTCATATAGGTGATAAATATCCATCTTAATTCCTTGAAGAGATACGAATCCATGTACATATGCATATGTCTGTGTATATGTAATAAAATAAACATGCACAACACAAGCGATTTTAAACAAAATCATGAAACTAAAAGAAGTCAGACAGAAAGGCAAAAGAGAGTAACTAGAGAAGGAAGGATGAAATAGAAGGAGGTGAGTTCGCAAGTTCCCGTCGTGGTGCAGTGGAAACGAATCCGACTAGGAACCATGAGGTTGCGGGTTCAATTCCTGGCCTTGCTCAGTGGGTTGAGGATCCAGCGTTGCAGTGAGATGTGGTGTAGGTCGCAGACGCGGCTCGGATCCCACGTTGCTGTGGCTGTGGCGAATACCGGCAGCTACAGCTCTGATTCAACCCCTAGCCTGGGAACCTCCATAGGCTGCACGTGCAGCCCTAAAAAGCAAAAAAAAAAGGCAAAAATATAATAATAAATAAAATTAAAAAATGAGAAAAGTTAGTAAAGTAACAGAAGAGCTGGAAATGCTGATTTACCAGGAAAACAAACATGACTAATACATTAAACGTTAACATTGCTACAATAATAATTAATCCACTTTCAACTGAGTGAATCAAAAGAAGGTAAGAGTTAGTCAAACCTCAACAACCATTAAGTTCTAAAAAGAAAATTAATAATAACAAAAACCTGCTATCAAGGTTAAGGAATTCTGATTAATTAAACATTAAAGCAATTAATGTCTCAAACACAATGTACCTTTTTAGCAAATATACAACTCAGAAACATACGGGGCATAATTTGCAGAAATATCGATGGACCTAGAGATTATCATACTAAGTGAAGTAATCCAAACAGAAAAAGACAAGTATCATATGATATTACTTATACATGGAATCCCCCCCCCAAAAAAGATATAGATGTACTTATTTACAAAACAGAAATAAACTCACAGATGTAGAAAATAAAAAGGTTACCAAAGGGGTAAAGGATGGAGAAGGGATAAATTAGGATCTTGGGAATAGCAGATACAAACTACTATATATAAAATAGATAACTAACAAGGTCCTACTGTATAGCACAGGGAACTATATTCAAAATCTTACGATACATCATAATAGAAAAGAATATAAAAATTATATGTATATACACATGTTTATATATATAAATAGATATCTAACTATATAAATATATATGTATATAACTGAATCACTGAATCACTGTGCTGTACACCTGAAACTAACACAACACTGTAAATCAACTATATGTCAGTCATTTTTTTAAATAAAGTGGGAATACTAATTTTTATAAAAGAAATATATAGGATATAATTTGATTTTTCTCTGGATAATTCAAAAATACTTCATAACCTTATAGGGTCTAAAGATTAGATATAAAAATCATTGTTGCCTTGAAGAAGTTTCTGAGGACTAACAACCCTCCACCACCGTCTATGAGTATCTGACCTAAGGATGGAAAAGTGCTGGAGGCTTTCATACCCTCACTGGATGCTTTCATTCACTCCCCAAAATGGCCCTAGGAGGTAAGTGAAATCTTCATCCTACAGCTTAGAAAACTGGGGATCAAGCAGTTCACGTGCCCCTAGACGCACAGGTCTACAGGCAAGGCTGTCAAGAGAAGTGCCATCAGACATGGAGTCCCCCAGCCATCTACCTCAGCTACTACTTTCAAACTTTTTCTTTTTTAACTTTTTACAGCTATACCTGTGCGGTATGGAAGTTCTAGGACTAGGGGTCAAAACAGAGCTGCAGCTACAGGCCTATGCCACAGCCACAGCAACACGGGATCCGAGTCACATCTGTGACCTATGCTGTAGCTTGCAACAACACCAGATCCTTACAACCCACTGAGCGAGGCCAGGGTGCAAACCTGCATCCTCACAGAGACAGTGTCGGATTCTTAACCCATTAAGCCACAACGGGAACTACAACACTGTCCAGTTCTGATCTCTTTTTCATATGTCTCTTCAGTGACCTGCCTACAATACAAGCACAAAACTCATAATTGGCTCTCTGTCCGCTAAAAAATAGCACCTTTTATAAAAGGCTCACCTCATGCCAGATACCTATCTATGTGTTATACTAACAAGACTCTGGACCTGAGGTGGTCTAGCCTCAGGACCACCACCACTTGAAGGAACAAGCATAAGTAGATTGATGCGGATAAACTTGTGGAGTTCAGTGGGTAACAGGTAAGACTGGAATGAGATGCTACTGTGTTTAAAGGAAGAGCAAGGGAGTTCCCTTCGTGTCTCAGTGGTTAACGAATCTGACTAGGAACCATGAGGTTGCGGGTTCGATCCCTGGCCTCGCTCAGTGGGTTAAGGATCCGGCGTTGCCGTGAGCTGTGGTGTAGGTTGCAGACGCGGCTCGGATCCCGCGTTGCTGTGGCTGTGGAGAAAGCCGGCGGCTACAGCTCCTGTTAGACCCCTAGCCTGGGAGCCTCCATATGCCGCGGGTGCGGCCCTAGATAAAAGGCAAAAAGACAAAAAAAATAAAAAAACAAAAAAAAATAAAGGAAGAACAAGAATGAACCAACTAAAGGACAGGTCAGGGCTGTGTAATGGCCAAGTCTGCTTTTAGCAGCCCTCTTTAGAAAGAGAAGGGTTTCTATGCAAAGTGAGTCCAAGGGGCCACCAGCAAGGACACTCCAGCAGGCCAGAACAGGGGTACTGGGGCCCGACTCAGTTAATGAGGGCAAGGATAGAAAGCGAATCCTAATGCAAATCCATGGCAAATGGAACAGGTAGAACAGGTGACGAGGGAGAAATGAGAATAATAACCAGGTATCTAGAATAAAGTAAAAGAGGTCACATTTGGGGCAGGCTGTATTCACAGTGCAACCGGGACAGGGGAAGCGGCATACAAAAATATGCTGAACTCAAGGATTTCGGAGTCATCAACAAAAAGATGACTAACAGAGATGATAAAAGTGGATACAGTCATAAGGCAAATCTAAAATTTAGCATGACATATAATACACTTTATAATGTGTAACTCCTGCCTACTTCAAACTTCTTATTAGTTTAACTGCTGTCTGCTACTTTACCTTGTTATGAAACATGTTTGTGATTTGGGTTGTAGTTCAAACAAAAAGAAAAGTTCAGAAAATACGACAATGAAAACTTAGTATTTACTCTCCCAACTTTAAAAAGTCTCTCTTTTTTTTTGTCTTTTTGCCTTATCTAGGGCCGCACCCGCGGCATATGGAAGTTCCCAGACTAGGGGTCTAACAGGAGCTGTAGCCGCCGGCCTACACCACAGCCACAGCAACGCGGGATCTGAGCCGCGTCTGCAACCTACACCACAGCTCACGGCAACGCCGGTTCCTTAACCCACTGAGCAAGGCCAGGGATCGAACCCGCAACCTATGGTTCCTAGTCAGATTCATTTCCGCTGAGCCACAACGGGAACTCCTCATTGTCTTTTTAATTACATTTATTTTTTATTACAATAGCTGATTTACAGTGTTGACTCGATTTCTGCTGTACAGTATAATGACCCAGTTATATATTTATAAACATTCTTTTTCTCCTATTATCTTTCATCATGGTCTATTCCAAGAGAATGGATATAGTTCCCTGTGCTATATTGTAGCGCCTCATTGTTTATCCATTCGAAATGTCATAGTTTGCATCTACCAACCCCAAACTCCCCATTCATCCCACTTCCCCCCACCTCCGGCAGCTACAAGTCTGTACTCTATGTCCATGAATCTGACACTGCTTTGTAGTTAGGTTCATTTGTGCCATATTTTACTTTAAAATTTTTATTATAGTTCATTTACAGTGTTCTCTCAATTCCTGCTGTACAGCAAAGTGACCCAGTTATACATACATACAAATTCTTTTTCTCACCTTATCCTGCATTGTGTTCCATCATAAGTGATTAAATATAGTTCCCTACGCTATCAGCAGGACCTCATTGCTCATTCACTCCAAATGTGATAGTTTGCATCTACTAACCCCAATCTTCCAGTTCATCCCATTCCCTCCCACTCCCCCTCGGCAACTACAAGTCTGTTCTCTAAATATCCAAGAGTTTGTTTCTTTTCTGTATATAGCTTCATTTGTGCCATATATTAGATTCCATAAATCAGTGATATCATATGGTATTTGTCTTTCTCTTTCTGATTTACTTCACTTGGTATGAGAGTGTCTAGTTCTATCCATGTTGCTGCAAATAACATTATTTTGTTATTTTTATGGCTGAGTAGTATTCCATTGTACATCTGTACTACATATTCTTAATCTATTCATCTGTTGATGGGCAATTAGGTTGTTTCCATGTCTTGACTATTGTGAATAGTGCTGCAATGAACACAGGGGTGTATGTACATTTTTCAGTGAAAGTTTTGCCTGGATATATGCCCAGGAGTGGAATTCCTGGATCATATGGTAGTTCTATATTTAGTTTTCTAAGGTGCTTCCGAACTGTTTTCCATAGTGGTTGTACCAACTTACATTCCCACCAAGAGCGTAAGAGTTCCCTTTTTTCCACACCCTCTCCAGCATCTGTTATTTGTGGACTTATTAATGATGGCCATTCTTAGTGGTGTGAAGTGCTACCTCATTGCAGTTTTGATCTGCATTTCTCTAAGTTGACCATTTCTTCATGTGTCTGTTGGCCATCTGTATGTCTTCTTTGGAGAACCGTCTATTCAGGTATTCTGCCCATTTTTTCAATTGAGTTGTTTGCTTTCTTGATGTTGAGTTGTATGAGTTGTTTGCATATTTTGGAGATTAAGCCCTTGTCGGTTGCATCATTTGAAATTATTTTCTCCCATTCTGTAGGTTGTATTTTTTTTTTTAATGGCTTCCTTTGCTGTACAAAAGCCTGTTAAGTTTGATTAGGTCCATTGGTTTATTTTTGCTTTTATTTCTATTGCTTTGGGAGACTGACCTAAGAAAGCATTTGTACTATCGATGTCAAAGAATGTTTTGTCTATGTTCTCTTCTAGGAGTTTTATGGTGTCTTGTCTTTTGTTTAAGTCTTTAAGCCATTTTTGTGCACGGTGTGAGGGTGTGTTCTAGTTTCACTGATTTACATGTTTTCCCAGCACCACTTGGTGAAGAGACTTTTTCCCATTTTATATTCTTGCCTCCTTTGTCAAAGATTAATTGGCAATAGGTCCCTGGGTTTACTTCTGGATTCTCTGCTATGTTCCACTGGTCTGTTTTTGTACCAGTACCACACTGTCTTGATTACGAGAGCTTTGTAATATTGTCTGAAGTGTGGAAGAGCTATGCCTCCTGCTTGGTTTTTGTTCTTCAGGATCGCTTTGGCAATTCTGGGTTTTTATGGCTCCACATAAATTTTTGGATTGTTTGTTCTAGTTCTGTGGAAAATGTCATGGGTAATCTGATAAGGACTGCTGTGATTCTGTAGATTGCTTTGGGGACTATGGCCATTTTAATGATATTAATTCTCTGAATCCAGGAGCATGCAATTTCTTTCCATTTCTTTAAATCTTCTTAATTTCCTTGACTACTGTTTTAGAGTTCTCAGCATATAAGTCTTTCCCCTCCTTGGTCAGGTTTATTCCTAGGTATTTATTTTTGGGGGTACTGTATTTTTATATTTCTTTTCTAATATTTCATTGTTAGTATACAGAAATGCAAACAGTTTCTGAATTTTAATCTTGTATCCTGCCACTTTGCTGAATTCACTGATCAGTTCGAGTAGTTTTTCTGTGGATTCCTTATGGTTTTCTATATATAGTACCATGCTATCTGCTTAGGGTGAAAATTTTACCTCTTCTCTTCCAATTGATACCTTTTATTTCTTTTGTTTGTCTGATTGCTATGGCTAGGATTTCTAATATTATGTTGAATAAAAGTGGTGGGAGCACACATCCTCGTCTTGTTCCAGATTTTAGGAAGAAAGCTCTTAGTTTTTCTCCATTAAGTATTACATTGGCTGTGGGGTCATTTGTGCCATATTTCAGATTCCACATATGTGATATCATATGGTATCTATCTTTCTCTTTCTGACTTATTTCACTTAGTATGAGAATCTCTAGTTGCATCCATGTTGCTGCAAATGGCATGACCTTTTTCTTTTTATGGCTGAGTAGTATTCCATTGAATACATGTACCACATCTTCTTAATCCATTATTCTGTTGATATTCTGCCATATTGGCTTCAGAACTTTCAAAAGAAATTAATTATTGAGGACTCAGTTAAAGCTCCCATGTTCCCTTTTATAATCCTACATTCTTCCTTGCATTCCTAAAAGATCATTTTTGTGCTACATTTGGTTTTAATTATTTCTTCTATGTTTTTATACTATCCCTAATATGTGTATATCCTATTGTTTGGCACATTTCTACACTTTACATATATTCTTCAAACTCTAAGGATTGTCTATAATTTACTTTTCTTAATTCAATACTATGTTTCTGAATTCAACCATGTAAAATAAGCTCTAGATTACGTTTTTTTGTGGGTTTTTTTTTTTAAAAAGAGCCGCACTTGCGGCATATGGAGGTTCCCACGCTAGGGAACTAATCAGAGCTGTAGCTGCTGGCCTATGCCACAGCCACAGCTACGCGGGATCCGAGCCGCGTCTGCAACCTACACCACAGCTCACGGCAACGCCGGATCGTTAACCCCCTGAGCAAGGCAAGGGATCGAACCTGCAACCTCATGGTTCCTAGTCGGATTCATTAACCATTGAGCCACAACGGGAACTCCCTAGATTACGTATTTAACTGTTGTACCTTGTATACGTTCACCATAGTTTATTCATAAAATTACATCTTGAGCTTGCAGGTAGGTAGCAACGCATCTGCATTCTTTCCCCAGCCAAAACAACCACTGTGGTCCCTGAATCTCTTTTCCTGGTTTGTTTCCTTTCTTCACCTGAAATACCCTTCTTGGCTTCAGCATCAGCAACAGTATTTTTCCTTTTTGGTTTCCTTCAGACTTTTCCGTCTTCAACTATACACAGCAAAAAAATAGGGCACTCAATGATTCTTTACTGTATGAATAAAGTATCTGGTTCCTGGAGATTTATTTATAGAATTCCTACTATGCTTCCCTTGTTGGAATCACAGTAAAGTTACTTCAAATACTTCCTACCCCCTGGCTCTGATGATGAAGAAAGAGAGCAACTACAAAGCAACCAACCAACAAGAAGTGTGTGTATGTGTGCTATAGGGTGCATATGTATCAGATATTGAGATGTATGTATATGATACAGTGAGAAGGCAGTTACTTAAATCCTAAGTTTTTTTAATGACATGACATAGTGGACCTACATACCAATAAGGGGCTATGATTATGAAATAAAATGATTTATGAAACTAAAATTAAAAATCAATTTTCTATAATAAAAAGATGCACTGATGAACTACACCATTCATGTGTAGGTGTGCATTTAAGTCTACACAGGAACACATACTCAAAGGAAACAACAATCAGAAGACCATACCAAACTAAGCAAAGCTGACAGAAGAGCTTATCACAACAATTTATATTGTTCACGTATGTACCACCTCTACATCTACATTTTTACACACTAGCAATAGATAGGACAGGTTTCACCTATGAACAGTAAAAAAACAAAACAAAACAAAAAAACAACAAAAAAAATTTAAAATAAATGTTACAAAAAATAAAATGTAAAAAGAGTTCCCATCATGGCTCAGTGGGTTAAGAACGCAGCTAGTGTCCTTGAGGATGCATAGTCAATCCCTAATCTCATTTAGAGGGTTAAGGATCTGGCATTGCTGTGAACCGTTGTGCAGGTCACAGATACAGGTCGGATGCCGAGTGCTGTGACTGTGGCATAGGTTGGCAGCTGTTGCTCTGATTCAACCCCTAACCTGGGAACCTGCATATGCTGCAGGTGCAGCCCTAAAAAGCAAAAAACAAAACAAAACAAAACAAAAAACAAAAAACAAACAAAAACCAGAAAAAGATATTAAGAATGAAAGTGACTCAAAAATGAAAGAATGAATGTGGACTGATAAGAATGAATGTTGACTGGAAAGACAGAGCAATTCAAGACAATATCCTTGACAAATCATCGGAAATAGAAATAAAGCCTAATGTACAAATAGTGAGACTTACCAAACAACGGTAGAGACCACACAATCCATTTTTGCACGACAAGCAATTCAGGAGGGTCTCTTGTCATAATTTCAAGCTTAACTTTAAAATATAGCAAAGCATTCGTGGAGAAAATAAACAAGTACACAGGTTGGGCCGAAAAAGGAAGGAAAGCAAGTCTCTGGACTCAAAGATGGTGAGAGGATTTTTTCACAGCCAATTTTTTTTTTGTCTTTTTGCCTTATCTAGGGCCGCACCCACGGCATATGGAGGTTCCCAGGCTAGGGGTCTAAAAGGAGCTGTAGCCGCCGGCCTTCGCCACAGCCACAGCAATGCGGGATCCGAGCTGCTTCTGTGACCTACACCACAGCTCACAGCAATGCTGGATCCTTAACCCACTGAGCAAGGCCAGGGATCGAACCCGCAATCTCATGGTTCCTAGTCGGATTCATTAACCACTGAGCCACGACGGGAACTCCTTCACAGCCAATTTTAACCTCACTTGTGTGATCAAATGTTCAGGGTGATATTTGCCCTTAAGAAGCTGGTAAATCATGCATGCCTCGTTAGTAATCCAAAACCAGGTTACCTACACACTTCAAATAACTACACAAAATGTGATAACCAACATTGCAAAAATGAACTTACCTGTCACTCTGCTACAATGGAATCACTACATACAACTTAACAGGTAAAATTAGATTAAATCGGGGTTCAAGTGGAATGGTGGAGCCAAGAAGGATCACTAGTCTTCATTTGAACAGAAAACTGCCAGCCTTATAACCTGACTTAGATTTTCAGTCTTTTTCCTGGCTTATAATTTATCGTGTGAAGTAATGGATGAAAGCTCATGCAAAGGAAAGAGATGACTGAAATGCTTGTTCCATCAGTCATAACAGTATGTGCCCTTAGGCAAATTGTTTAATTTCGGTGAGCCTCTATTAGCTCAAAAACAGGGCTAATTATAACTTCTTAAACCATAGCAAACATTAAATAACACAGAAAGGTGTCCTGTATTTATTAGTTCTTTACCCATAAAAACTCATTATGTCCTTATAAAAAGAACCGCTATATTTATCCAGCTCTTGAAACAGTAGTACCATCATTTATAAGATCAAATGAGAATTAATTATCTCTTAAGATGTTTGTGTGACATAGAGATTAGGAGATATAGACAAGCTTTAAGAAAATTTCACCTGTGTATGCATGTATTTTACAGCTATTCCAACCATCTGAAGCTCAAAAGCACCTCCAGTGTGAAGCCTTCCCTGACTACTAAAAAATAGCACCTGTCAACAGGCATATCTCTCTCTCACTAGTCTGTCACTCCTGCTTTGCTTTCCTTCCTAAAACTTCCCACCCCCTGACATAAGTACATTTATAGATACATTGGTGGTCTACCCCCCACTGGAATGAAAGTTCAATGAGAACAAACTGCAATAACTGGCATAACAGGTGCCCAATTAGAAGGTGCTGATTAGAAGCACAAGTTAAAAAGAAAATTATCTTCAAATCAAACATCAGAAGAGGAAAATCATTCTGGCTAAAATTCCTGGTCTTCGAGCAGGAGGATCTGGGCACCATGAGGCTGGCAGAACCCGGGTCTGTGCATCCCCTACACAGAAGTGAAAGATAAAAGGATGGAGATGCTGAAGCTGATAATGCCTAGGAATAGGCTTAGACCCAGAAACAAACACTGACCTCAGACGTAACCTTCAAGCTTCATGAATGAATGAATTCATTTCTTAGAGAATCAGAACACAGCAATCTGATCCTCACAGCTGGATGGTGAGGATCCATCCACCACATGCCAGACACTGCTGAAGATATTTCACACCTAGGATTTCACTGCCTCCTCACTAAAGCTTTGCGTGGCTTTGGTATCATTCTTGAATCCTGTGCCACCTTGAGGAGGTATTTCGCACAATGGCTTATGTTCACTTTATTTCTCCATGATAATGCGCAGGTATGGATGCTGAAATGTGACTCAAAGAGATCAGTAAAATTTACCCAAACAGGAGTTCCCATCGTGGCTCAGTGGTTAACGAATCTGACTAGGAACCATGAGGTTACCGGTTCGATCCCTGGCCTTGATCAGCGGGTTAAGGATCCGGCGTTGCCGTGAGCTGTGGTGTAGGTTGCAGACGCGGCTCGGATCCTGCGTGGGTGTGGCTGTGGCGAAGGCCGGCGGCTACAGCTCCTGTTAGACCCCTAGCCTGGGAACTTCCATATGCCGCAGGTGCGGCCCTAGATAAGGCAAAAAGACAAAAAAAAGGAAAAAAAAATTACCCAAACAACATAGAGATTTAGATACCAGAACCAGGATTCATACTCCAGTCTGAGACTTCAAAGCTTCTTATTCTGTCTAAAATACCTGAAAGTCCACTCCAAACTTTTGTAAAACAGTTGTTGAAACTATGAACCATTTAGAAATACTCGCATCCAATCTCTGATTCATTCCCAAAGGAGTCTTATTTGCCCAGATATTAAAGTCAATCTATTTAGAGTTTAAAAGAGCTCAGCTTTACTCTAATTACATAAGAAAAACCTTTCTGTATTACCCAAGAGGCCCTCAAAGCATGACTTCCACCTCTGAACTGCAGTAAAGGAGCAGAGCTGGCCTCCGCTATCTCACATTTAATTTACTGTAGATACATCACCTCAAACACACGTATTAGCTCTATTTCCACGTCCATCAGGCCGATGTATATACATACACTGAGCAAAAGTAAAACACGAAACCCAGTATTATTGGGAGAAAATACTCCCTCCTTTGTTGGCTTGTGTTGTGGTGTGTGCATGTGTTTACATATATAGAGAGACATACATTTGTAATCTATGCATTTAATGTTTATGTTTGTACACGCGTAATATTTACATAAAATATATTTTATATGCTGGTACTTCTGGAATTACAAGGTCAGGGATTTTAAAAACAAACAATAGAGTATTTCCTATGCTCATTTTACCCAAACACAAATGACTTAAAAACATTCCTTCCTTTGATTCCTTTATGTCCTAAATTTCAAAAACGGTTAAGTTTAAGCTTTTTCTACTGTTTTCGTTACAATTATATCCAACTGTTAAAGACAGTAATTGAAATTCAGTTTCTTTGTTTTTGTTGTTTTGTTTTGTTACCGTTTTCTTACTGAAGTATAGTTCATTTACAGTGTTGTGCTAGTTTCTGGTGTACAGCAAAGTGATACAGTTATACATATATATACATATTATTTTTCATGTTATCATTTACAGCAAAGTGATGCAGTTATACATATATATACATATTATTTTTCATATTATCTTCCACTCTAGTTTATTACTATAGGATATAGACTATAGCTCCTTGTGCTTCACAGTGGGATCTTGTTGCTTATCTATTCAATTTTTATTTCCTTGCTTAAATTCTAGAACGTTTATGGCTCATATGGTCATGGGTGGTTTGGCCTACACTTTTGCAGGAATAATTACTTTATCTCTTTGACCTACTGCATTTTTTTAAATCCCTTGTAAAGCGTGATATAATGGAATGTAAAAACTATAACTTAAGAACAGACAAATGAGTAATGGGAGTTGACTTTCTGGTTCTTCACGCTGTTGTTACTAAGAATTCTTGGAAGGTAGCTCAGGGGGACAGCTTGAAAAAAGAAAAAAAAGATTTACGATGTACTTTACAGAAATTCTGAGCATGGACAAAGGTTTCTCTTTGAAGTCTGGGGATATAATTAAAGTGGAAATAGACTTCTGGTTAATACTCTGATGATTTCCTCTTTGCAGAGCTGGTTTCTGGGTATCCCTCAGCACTGTCAGAGAAACAGGGAGTCCTCGATGGGTTCTACTTGTAGTTCGGTGACACTTGGTAACTGGAATTTCTTCTTCAATTCCATGTAATTCCATGTACTTTTTAAATGAACTTGTTTTTTATTTTTGAAACGTTTGAAATTTACAGAACAACTGAGAAGACAATACACGGTCTCCATTGACACCTAAATCTTATCTCCCCATTATTAACCTCTTAACATTCCTAGGGTGCATCTGTCATAATTCACGGACCGAGACTGATACTGTCATTAACAAATATCAAAAGTTAATTCACGTTTCCTTAGCTTTTACCTTTTACCCTTCTCTCTCCTGGGATATCCCACTTATAATTAGCTATAATATTAACTTGGACTTCCCTTTACTGTGACAGTTTCTCAGATAGTCCTCATTTTTGCTGACCTTACCAGCTTCGAGGAGTACCAGTCAGGCATTTTTTTGTTGAATGTTCCTTCCCTGAGACTCTTATGAGTTGACTCAGGTTATGGGTTTTTAGGAGCAAGATCACAGAGGAAAAAGCCATTCTTTTTTTTTTTTGGTCTTTTTGCCTTTATCTAGAGCCGCACCCGCGGCATATGAAGGTTCCCAGGCTAGCGGTCTAACAGGAGCTGTAGCCGCCGGCCTTCGCCACAGCCACAGCCACGCGGGATCCGAGCCGCATCTGCAACCTACACCACAGCTCACGGCAACGCCGGATCCTTAACCCACTGAGCAAGGCCAGGAATCGAACCTGCAACCTCACGGTTCTTAGTCGGATTCATTAACCACTGAGCCACTAAGGGAACTCCTCACGATATTAATGAAAGGAATAAGTCATAATCCTAAGGGAAAAAGTCAGACTCAAGAAGTATGTAAGTGTACTGTCAATATTCTATAAATATTTACATTTTGCTCTGCGTTAGAGGTAGTCAGTTGGATGACACACAGGCTATACATATATTTTGTTTTAATTATAGACTATCAAATAAAAAGAATGTTGCTAAAAAAGCTGGAGGGGTTTCAAAATAACTTGAAGAGGTATTTTTCCCTTCACTTTTCTGATTATAGGTTTTTTGAGACACAACCCACATTCTGGACACTCGCTGCCAGTTGGGCAGTTGACTCCAAGGACCCACTAACAGAAAGACCCAGATGTAAAATTCATTTAAAAAAAAGCCTGCCCTGGAGTTCCCATCGTGGCGCAGCGGTTAACAAATCTGACTAGGAACCATAAGGTTGAGGGTTCGATCCCTGCCTGGCCTTGCTTGGTGGGTTAACGATCCGGCATTGCCGTGAGCTGTGGTGTAGGTCGCAGACAAGGATTTGATCCTGCATTGCTGTGGCTGTGGCACTGACCGGCGGCTACAGCTCCAATTCGACCCCTAGCCTGGGAACCTCCATATGTTGCAGGTGCAGCCCGAAAAAGAAAAAGAGAAAAAAAAAAGGTCTGCCTTGTAAGGGCAAGCCTCCACGTAGCTCCCCTCTCTTCAAAGAGCAGAGACCCTGAAAGATTTTTTACACACCCTGAGCCTCTCTGGGTGCAGGATTCTACATCCAAACAGTTTCCAGTTCCAGCCCCACCCTCACCCTTCAGCTAAAAAGCAGGATACCAGGATCCTAATAATTTCCTTTCCAGCTTAACTGAGATATAATTTGCAACCACACAAGTCACCCACATAAAGTGTATAGATCAATGGTTTTCATATATTCATAGTTGAATAAATCAAAACTTTTTTTTGTTTGTTTATTTTTAGAGCTGGACCCACAGAATATGTTGCTTCCAAGTCTAGGGGTCGAACCAGAGCTCTAGCTGCTGGCCTACACCACAGCCACAGCAATGCCCGATCTGAGCCACATATTCAGCCTACACCACAGCTCACAGCAACGCCTGATCCTTAACCCACTGAGCGAGGCCAGGGACCAAACCACATCCTCATGGATACTAGTTGGGTTCGTTACCACTGAGCCACAACAGGAACTCCAATACAAATTTTTGGCCATGACTGCACCATGTGGAATTTCCCAGGCCAGGGATCGAACCCGCACTGAAGCACTGACCACGCCAGTTCCTTAACCCTCTGAGCCACCAGGGAACTCCTTACCACATTTTTAACTAACTAATTTGGTATTTAGCAAAGGGTTACCTTTCAAAGTGATCATTTATGGGGTGCCTGTTGTGGCTCAGTGCGCTAAGAACACAACATAGTGTCTGTGAGGATGCAGGTTCAATCCCTGGCCTGGTTCAGAGGGTTAAGGAGCCAGCATTGCCTTAACCTGCAGCATAGGTTGCAGACATGGCTCAGATCCCACTTTGCTGTGGCTGTGGTGCAGACCTACAGCTGAAGCTCCAATTAGATCTCTATCTGGGAACTTTCATATACTGCAGGTGCGGCCTTGGTAAATAAATAAATGAATAAATAAATAAAATTACCATTACTCTTAACATTTCATAAAACAAACTCTTAGAATACTGTTCATAATCAGTTAGGTTAGAGGTGTATATAGACACAAAAGAAACTGTCAAATTCTCTATTCATGCCTAGGGTAAACACAAACACTATAATAAAGGCTCCCATAAACTTAATTCAAAAAGCGTTTTTACATCACTTTAGCACTGTTTCCTTTGTACACCAACAATGCTGAAATTGAAATGTAAAGTTAAAAAGTTCTACTTAAGCCCTGAGTCTGATTTTCACTCACATATTAAAAAAAACAGATATATCAAAAAGAATCTCCTGTGTGGGGTTGTAAAACAGAAGCTCCAAAATGCTTATTTTGCAAAATCTTTAATGAATTAAGTTAATCCAACTGACTTACCTGAGTTCTATTCAATGGAACATTTTGCTTATACGTGGGGTTTTTAGCTTTCAAACTTTTAGAATATTAAAAAATTCTAGAGTTCCTACTGTGGTTCAGCGGGTTACGAACCCAACTTGGATCCATGAGGACGCGGGTTCCATCCCTGGCCTCGCTGAGTGGGTTAAGGATCCGGTGTTCCCAAGAGAGCTGTGGTGTAGGTTGCAGACGCGGCTCGGATCCCACATTGCTGTAGGCCAGCAGCTGTAGCTCGGATTTGACCCCTAGCCTGGAAACTTCCATGTGCTGCAGGTGCAGCCCTAAGCATGAACCATAAATAGCACTTTTTTTTGTTTTGTTTTCATTAGTTTCTCAAGTAGATTCATACTTAAAACCACTTGTCTCCTCCAATATTCAGAGAGTTTTGTCTCAAATCTAATTAAATTCCATTAGTGAGAAAAAAAGTACTTTTTAAATTTTAAATGTTTGCTTAAATGCATTTAGGTTTTTGGGTTTTTGTTTTTGTCTTTTTAGGGCCGCATGAGGCATATGGAGGTTCCCAGGCTAGGGGTTGAATTGGAGCTGTAGCCGCTGGCCACAGTTACAGCAATGCCAGATTCGAGCCCTGTCTGCAACCTACACCGCAGCTCACAGCAGCACCGGATCCTTAACCCACTGAGCAAGGCCAGGGATCAAAGCGGTGTCTTCATGGATACTAGTCAGATATGTTTCCACTGAGCTACGACGGGAACTCCTGCATTTAGTTTTTGATATCAGTCTCTTTACCAACCTGACACTGCTCAATAAATCACTTCTACCACATCATCTTTAACTCAGCATTGAAGACATTTCATTATTTTTTTGCTTTATGGGTCGTTTTAAAAGTTGGCTTCTTTTCTTTTTTTTTGCTTTTAAGGGCCACACCTGCAGCATATGGAGGTTCCCAGGCTAGGGGTTGAATCGGAGCTGTGGCCGCCGGCCTACACCAGAGTCACAGCAACGCTGGATCCAAGCCGCATCTGCAACCTACACCACAGCTCACGGCAACGCTGGATCCTTAACCCACTGAGTGAGGCCAGGGATTGAACCCGCAACCTCATGGTTGGATTCATTTCCACTGCGCCATGACAGGAACTCCAAAGTCTGGCTACTCTTAAACTACTGTTTATCCTTAGAAATAACTGTTATTGGGGAAATTATAATTATTTTAACACTGATGGAGTTAAACAGAATATATATTCCATTTAGGGTGAATAAAAAGGAGAAAAAAGGAATTTAAAAGGTTGTATCAATGAGACCATGTCCCTCAGATAGGTATAAAGTATTTTTACACTAATTTGTTATGGTGAACATCCTTGAAAGGTACACTTCATGAAGTTATCAAAAAGTATTACCATATTTCCTTAAAAGAACTTCTGAATATATAGTTTATAATGGTACCTGCTATTGTATCAAGTTGTAGAGTAATAAAGATACTGCCATGATGACTTACTAAATATGAACATATTCCCAATGCTGTTTATTAGTATTTAGTAGCCTCTTCTCAGGCCTACAAAGACACTCACTTTTTTTCCAAATATTCATTCAATCTGATGTATTCAAGTTTGTAAATAAAGAAATAGAAAGTACACAGTACAAAAATTGTTTATAGCAGGATATAAGTAATGGGGAAAGCAAAGCAGGCTGGCTTTACAAATCGTATTTTCTCACTAAATGTCATTACAAGACTCAATGGTCTGTGTTAACCTATTTGGGAAAAGAATTTGAAAAAGAATGGACGTGTGCATATGCCTAACCGAATCATTTTGCTGTACACCTGAAAGGAACACAACTGTAAACCAACTCTGCTTCCATAAAACTTCAGAAAAGAAAAAAAAAAAATGGGAAAACTAAAAGTTCATTACTGAAAAAGGCACATCCTTTTTTCTACCTACAGGTAATTCCAAACCTTCCTACATGACCCCCAAATTGCATCATCTTAACTTGAGTGGAGAATTTGTTGGAATAGAAGATGGAGCAGACCAAAGAATTGATTGACTGATTTACTTATTTTTTTTCTTTTCTATGGCTGCATCTGTGGCACATGGAAATTCCCAGGCTTGGGGTCCAGTTGGGGCTGCAGCTGCCAGCCCTACACCACAGCCACAGCCACAGCAGATCCAAGTTGCGTCTGCAACCTGCACCACAGCTCATGGCAACCCCGGATCCTTAACCCACTGAGCAAGACCAGGGACTGAACCTAGATCCTCAGGGAGTCTAGTCAGATTTTTAACTCACTAAGCCACAAGAGAAACTCCCAAGGAACTTATTTAAAAATTTTCTGCAACTCCCCACTGGAGAGTGACTCCAGAGCAGGAAAGCAGGAAGCACAAAGGACAGCCTGGTCCACGTCCTCGAGAGCATCCTAGCCATTTCTCTGCATCCCCTTCTCTCCCTCGGGCAGATGCATAACTGCGCTCTGTCCTCAGGGGTGGGGGCAGCACACTACGCGAAGCAAAGCTGAAAACACAGCCCTCTAGGACATGTCACCAACCCCCCACCCTGGGTGGATAACAGATACAGAGATGCCACCAGCACCTGAAGCAGCTTCATCTATGACATCTGCTGTCATCTGAAAAATAACAGGAGAGTATTAATTTGGACAGAGTCACCTGTACGAAGCTTAACTGGATTTTCAAAATATCTTGGCTCTCCAAAACACAGTTATTCTTCTTGATGCATAAGTTTATGGTCAATTTCTTCGTTTCGATTTTTTTCTTTTTTTTTTTTGGCCTCGCCTGTGGCATGTGGAAGTTTCCCAGGCCAGGGATTGAACCCATGCCGCAACAGCCACCCAGGCTCTGCGGTAACAATGCGGGATCCAGAACTCACTGCACAACAAGGGAACTTGTTAAATTTTTAATACAGCTAAGAGGTGCATGACAAAGGCCATAAGGCCATTGCCTCAACCTTGTCCCATTTTTACCCTTTAACAAGTCTGTGGGGTGGATATTATCATCGTTTCTACAGATGGAAACCATTGAGGCTATAGATCAAATAACTAAAAAGAGCAGACCAGGGTTTGAATACAGAAGTATTTGGCTCCAAACTCTATACTCTCTCCAAATTTCTGCACTACCTCAAGAAAAATGTCTCTAGTTTCAAGATAATTTATAAATTAGCTTAAATCAGCAGCCTTCTCCAGTTAAAAGAAAAATTACATGATCTGAGAAAATGTTTGGATTTTGAGAGCACATAACTTCTGCTTTAGAAAAATCTTAAAAGGGAAAACTCACACTCTCATAGCACACACACACACACACACACACACACACACACACACACACTGTACTTTGTCCCATAAGTGGGGAACAGATCTACCTAAGAATTTCCTCTGCCCCAACCTAAATGAAAACTGTAATTACAAACCTTCTCCTACTGTTTTTCTGGTCCTAAAAGCATATGGCCTGGTACACGGTTCTTCTGTTTGGGAAAGTGTAAGGAATCCTGTTGTGTGCGCCAAAGTATATCAACACCCAGAGGCTCGAGGTTAGAAGTTAAATTCTTCTGCACAACAAAGTCACAAATTTGTTCTATCACAAGAGATTGGATATAGTTCCCTGTGCTACACAGTTGAACCTGAACATGACGAAAGACCGTATGAGAAAAAGAATGTATGTATATAAATACATACACATTTATGACTGGGCCACTTTGCTGTAGAGCAGAAACTGATACTATCACATTGTAAATCAACTATACTTTCATAAAAAATTTTTTTTAAAAAAGCACAAATTTGTAATTGGAGGGAGACAAGCGGAGATGTAAGTTTGGTTACAATGGGGCATGGGCCCCTAACACAATAAGAACATGACTCGAAGCCAAGCAAAGAATAAGGTGTCTCTACGAAAGGAGCAGCCAAGCAAATTTCAGATTCGTAAGCAAGTCTAAGTTCTTTCCTTTGGACACTAGGCTGAGTCCACCTTTCTTATTTAGTTCTAAGACTGCAGCTAAAGTCTGTAAGACGAAACAACCTTTTGCCGGCAAAGAGGAAGAGAGCTGCTGGATAAGTGAGCAGAGATACAGAACACAGAGTGATCAGGAGATGAGTGGGGACCAAGCTTCCAGTCACCTACGACCAGGTATTCAGAGCAACAGATAACTGAAGAAAAAGGATTCATTCACACACCAACCTCCAAGATACAGAGAAGGGTGGCGAACATTCCATAATAAAGAGATGGGAATGTTTGGATGTTCCAGGAAAGGGATCTCTGGGGTCTGGGGAATTCGGCGAGCAGGTAAGAATTTTCAAAAAGAAGAGAGGGTGGGAGAGGGCAGGAGGAAGGAAGGAGGTAAAAAGATAAAGACTGAACTAGAGGATTTTTTTTCCCCTTGGTGATCAAGCTGAGGGCCGGAAAGAGATTTCCAGAGTGATGTCTGAATTTTGGAATTGAAAATGACCCTCTGAACTCGGGAGTCTTACCGCCACAATCAAAGATGGCGCAACATCGGAGTCTATCTAGTTCAACCCTCCATTCCATCAAAGAAGAGTGATCTCGGAGTTTCCACTGTGGCCCAGCAGGTTACGAACCCAACCTAGTGCCCGTGAGGTAGCAGGTCTGATTCCTGACCTTGCTCAGTGGGTTAAGGATCTGGCGTTGCTGCAAGCTGCAGTGTAGGTTGCAGATGCAGCCGGGATCCTGGGTTGCTGTGGCTGTGGTGTAGGCTGGCAACTGCAGCTCGGATTCAAACCCTAGCCTGGGAACTTCCATATGCCACAGGTGTGGTCCTAAAAAGGAAAAAAAAAAAGAGTGAGCTCTAAAGAAGTAGACACACTTGCCAATGTCCCACAGATCTTCACCAACAAGTCTCCTGTGTCCTATTTCAATGGACTTTGCTCTCCAAGACTGGTTTTTGGAAGCCTCTCGTAAAAAAATTTAACTTAGGAAAAACCCTCTCAACTCACTGCTTCTAAGCCTGCTGGGAACTGTTATTAAAAGAAATAGTCAGAGTTCCCATTGTGGCTTAGCAAGAAACGAATCTGACTAGCATCCATGAGGACGCAGGTTCAAACCCAGGCTTTGCTCAGTGGGTTAAGGATCCAGCGTTGCCATGAGCTGTGGTGCAGGTTGCAGATGCGGTGCGGATCTGATGTTGCTGTGTCTGTGGCGAAGGCCGGCGGCTACAGCTACAATTCCACCCCTAGCCTGGGAACCTCCACATGCCACGGGTGTCGCACTAAAAAGACAAAAAAAGGGAACTGAAGATATTAAAGACTGATTGAGAGGAGCTCAGAAAGGAATCAGCCCCCAGGAGGACAGCATAAAAGGGACAGGCAGGGGAGAAAGGCTGGCTAAAGCAGTGATGTATAAAGTGAAACTTAAAAGACAAACACAAGAAAACACCAAGTAAGAGCTCAAAGGGCAAGTGAAGTATTCTAACCCAAGAGGATAAAATATTTTCATAGCTTCAGACTGATATTAAAGCCCACAAGGAAGCATGCATGCTCCCAAGAAATGAAGAGGAAACCCTGACTGCGAAATACTAACTCAGTGAGATCAGCCCTACAATGCTCAGGTCACCAGTTGAGCAGCTGAAAATAGCATGTCCTTCTACATTAGTACAGGAGTATTTCTAAGAAATGTCCAGCATATAACAGAAGTTCACTAAATGGCTACTGAATGCTAACACGCCAATGTATCATTATTCTAAAAGACATGTCCCATTTACAGACTGATACAACAGCAAAATTAAAGGAGTCCTCTTAAATCATCTAATCCTTCTTTCTTTCAATCCCTCAAAAATCTATTGAGCACCTACTATGTACCAAGCAGGGCACTGATGATACAGTTAATATTATATTAATATCTATGTTAATTCCTTGGAAATGATCACAGACCTCTTCTCTCCACTCTAAGAATAAATGTTATAAAGAGCCTTCTGGAAACAATGCCTTCTGATTTCTTTTTTTAAAATTTTTATTGGCATATAGTTGATTTACAATGTTATGTTCATTTCAGATGGATAGCAAGTGATTCAGTTATTCCTATACATATAGGCATCCTTTTTCAGATTCCTTTCCCATACAGGTTATTACAGAATATTCAGTATAAGTCCCTGGGCTACACATTAGGTCCTTGTTGTTCATCTGTTTTATAGTTAGTCATGTGTAGCTGTTAACTACCGGCCCTAAGGTGAGGAATTTCAGGCCTTTCAGGAGGGGAAGATGGGAGCACCGGAGATTTTTGGTGCAGGCAGAGGTTTGCAGGTCTCTCCAGCCCTGCCACGTAGGTAACTACCACCTGCTGAAATTAAACACGTTAATGTCTAGTAACAGAAACAACCCCCCACAAATGTAGAATCTACCCGAATGACACTCCCTCCCAGGTGTCGGAAAGATTTTACTACCAAAGTTGGAATTAACAAATAAAGGCAAGTTCCGCATGGTGTGGACCAAGATGCATTCCTATTGTCTTACTAAAGACATCTCTTCACAGTGGCTTTTAAGCTTTCAAGGCGATTGCCTAAAACTATCAATGTAGCTTCCATTAGAATGTCCAGGATGACAGGCAATGTCCTCACTGTCCAATACTACTAGCCATTCCTGGTGACTGACCTCAGAGCGACCACAGTCACTGAGAAACGAATTCATTTGATTTCACTTTATTTAGCTTTAATTCATTTAAACGTAAGTAGCCCCATATGGCTAGTAGCTTCCATGTCGGTCAGCACCATAAGGGCTATAGTTGTGGTCCTAGTTCTCACTAATAGAAGCTGGTATGTAAGAAATTATATTGCTAATTTCTCTTCCACCAACAGTGAAATGAGAATTTCCCCCAAGCCAGCTGACGGTTAAAATAGTATATTCTTTCAAAAGGGCTCAATAATAATACTGAAATTCCCCTTACTCTACTCACAAAAGTATCAGTTGTTGGACTTGCAATAACTCTTTGCGTTTCTCTGGACCTCAGCTGCTTTATTAGGAAAATAAATGACTGGGAACTAGCGAGTCATCTGATGCTTTAAGGGCTTTTTCCATATTAAACACATGTGATTCAAATCAGGATACTTCACACTTTGAAAGGGCTACTCTTTATAGGTAATTAATATGCCTAAAGTGTCATCAACTAGAAGATGCATCATTGACTTAACAACAGCTCTGAAGGAAAAACAGAGGACATTAAATGAATTCTAACTCCAAGGTCTATTATAATTTCAACAACGGAAATTTGCAAAAGATGTGCATCTTGGAGTCAAGGAACTATACATACTCAATAGAGGCCAATAAATTATTATAATACTCTAGCAGTTTTCGTTTTATTAACTCTTATAATTTAAAAAGTACAAAAATATCCTATTAACCCATGACAGTAATGCCCAGCAAAAGTAACATATATCGTACACAATAATACATAAAAAGAATAATTGGTAATGTTTTATATATATATTTATGTGTGTATGTATACATAATTTTTTTTCTTTTTAGGACTGCACCTGCAGCATATAGAAGTTCCCAGCCTAGGGGTCAAATTGGAGCTGCAGCTGCTGGCCACGTCACAGTCATGACAACACCATATCCAAGCCATATCTGAGACCTACACTGCCACTTGCAGCAACCCAAGATCCTTAACCCACCACGTGCTGCCAGAGATCAAACCTGAATCTTCATGAACATTACGTTGGGTTCTTTACCCACTGAACCACAAGAGGAGTTCCATATTTCTTTTTCCTTTTTTTTGCCGGGGAGGGGGCACCCTACAGCATATGGAGCTCCTGGGCCTGGGAGCAGATCCAAGCCACAGTCGCGACCTAAGCTGCAGCTGCAGCAACGCCAGATCCTTAACCCACTCTGCCAGGCCTGGGATGGAACCTGTGTCGCGGCACTCCCAAGATCCTGCTGATCCCATTACACCACAGTGGGAACTTCCTCATTTATTTTTCTTAAGCATGGCTAAGTGAAAGTCAGTTCAGGAGAGTCATTTGTCAGTGAGGCGGTGTTAAACCGAGCTTTGAATTTACTAGCACTTTATATATAAAAGCCCCTAAGAGTGGCTTAAGGATTGTAGTAATATTGTATATCCGACATGGATTTCCAGGCCATTGTTATTTTTTTGACACTATAAAACCTTTGTTTAAAGTATAGAAGTTCCAGCTGTGGCTCAGCAGTTTAAGAACCCGGTATTGTCTCCCCGAGGCCGTGGTTGGATCCCTGGCCTCCCTCAGTGGGTGAAGGATTTGATCCGGCATTGCTGCAAGCTTCGGCACAGGTCGCAGATGCGCTCAGATCAGGTGTTGCTGTGGCTGTGGTGTAGGCCTGCGGCTGAAGCTCCGATTTAACTCCTGGTCCAGGGAACTTCCACATGCTGTAGATGCACTCGTAAGATGAATAAATAAACAAATGAATGAGTGAAAAAGTAAATAAGTAAATAAATAAAGTATCCCAAAATACATTTATTCTGTTGTTTTTTTCAAGTAATTATTTTGGCTGAAAGAATTAGAGAGTAACTCATTTTTTTCCTTGTAGAAAATTTAAAAGTATGAGGAAAATTAATATATATTCATAGTCAGATATAATTCTTAATTCATTATGTCTACATCTCACATTCTCCCACAATTACAGTAAACTCTTGAAAAAGCTAGACCTAGGGAGTTCCCGTTGTGGCTCAGGGGAAACAAATCTGACCAGTATCCATGAGGATGTGGGTTCTATCCCTGGCCTCGATCAGTGGGTTAATAATCCAGCATTGCTGTGAGCTGTGGTGTAGGTCACAGACAGGGCTTGGATCCCAAGTTGCTGCAACTGTGGCACAGGCTAGCATCTGCAGTTCCAATTTGACCCCTAGCCTGGGAACGTCCATATGCTGCAAGTACTGCCAAAAAAAAAAAAAAAACCTAGACCTAAATGAAGAGTATTTCAAATCTATGGATCAAACTCAGTGCTCTGGGAGCCTTAAAAAAACAGCTAAAAAAACTAGTTCAAAAACAATAAAGAGAAAATAACCACGCTATTCAATTTTATTCAGTGGAATAGACTTAGAAAATCAGGACTGGATGCATTTACTTACCATTTTTAAATACTTTTTAATTACTAGCACTAACGGGAAATGCTGTAGAAAGCAATTAATTTGTAAATAAACAAAGAAGTAGCTTCAGAGAAACTCAAAAAGCCATGCTCCTCAAGCCATCTTTTTACATGAAACATAAAAGCCAAGATTCCTTTTCAAAATTCCATTCAATAGCATTAGAATGCCCAGGAATTGCTAGTAGTTTCTTTTAAAATAACCTATAAAATCCTAAAAGAAAGAGCCATACAGCATATAAACCCACATTCCAACAAACAGAGCACCCTAATCCGTCAGCAAATATTTCTTCATTATTTACAAATACATGCAAGAAATAAGGAACAAAGAGATTAAAAAAAAAAAAACATCAATTCCTGCAGCCCTGCAGCTCGTGCTCTGGAGAACACATAGGACAGAGAAGCAGCAGCAGCTGGGGTGGGGGAGTGGGGGGAGCTGTCTAAGAGAAACCAGTGGGGAGCCAAGCAAATACATGGTGGGGAGGGAAAATGAAAAAATACGTACAGTGTAGAACTGCTGGTGCCTGTTCCTAAAAAGACATGTCCCATGCCCATGCCTGGCTACATCAGTTGAAATACTATTCTTCTAAGGTCCTCCTTACAATGTCACCCCCATCAAGCGCCCCAGCCAAAAACACACAGAAGAAGCACTCCAAAAATGTGGGCCAAGTGGAGAGTCATTTTTCTTTTTTTTGGGGGGGGGGCTCTCTGCAAAGCTGGGTCCTATAAAGGTTTAAAACTGCATTAGCATGGGAGTTCCCAACGTGGCGCAGCGGAAACGAATCCGACTAGGAACCATGAGATTGCGGGTTCGATCTCTGCTGTGGCTGTGGTGTAGGCTGGCAGCTGTAGCGATTTGATCCCTAGCCTAGGAAGCTCCATATGCCGCGGACAAAACACACACACACACACACAAAAAGTGCATTAGCATGCAATCAAGTATCTATTCAGGAACAACTGAGTGATTTGAACCTACAACTTCGGTTCTGGAAAACGGGTCCCCTATTCTGTATAAAGTCATTACCTACACCCTCCTCAATCGTTGCCTGAGTACCTGTGATGCGCAGGGCATCCTTTAGTGGCTGGGTGTACTGACCTGAGAAAAACTATTTTTAATAAAGTTTATCTGCAACGACAAGGAAAATGTCAGAGAATGAATGAGAAAGATGTGATGTGGTGGAGACAGGGTGGTGCTCTGGTGTCTTGAGTTCTGATACTCCCCCCCTCGAAGGGGACCCTGGATGAGGATTTAGATGCAAAATGTTTATTTGGGAGGTAGAAGAAACATCAGTAGACGGGTGGGGACTGAGACAAGGAAATTCAAGTAGCCAATAAAATTCAAGGAGAAACATCAGTAGACAGGCGGGGACTGAGACCAGGAAATTCAAGCAGCCAGGGCTTTCTCAGGAAAGCCCCCCACTGGGAGCAACATCACTTAATCCCTGATGTTAATTTTCTGGGTAAATCCTGAGATCCTATGAACATGCTTCTGGGCTTCCCAATTCTGAGGGGTGGGGCGCTAGGGCATTTATACACCAAATCCTACCGGTCCTTGGGGAAGAGCTGATGGGGAGAGAGCATCAGTTCCCACTTCGGGGTCCTTCTGGGCAGTAAAGGAGGCTCATTTGGGGAAGAGACAGCAGGTGGGCAGTGGGGTGGGGGTGGGGCAGGGGACACCACAACCCTGCAGTGATGAGCAGGGCAGGGCATCCGGCTGCACCTGCAGGGAACTTCCTGGATGAAAAGGTGCTGGGGAGCTACACGGAAAGGACACAGAGTAAAAGAGTTCCAGCAGAAGGAATTGCCACGGAGTTCCCGTTCTTGCTCAGTGGTTAACGAATCCGACTAGGAACCATGAGGTTGCGGGTTCGATCCCTGGCCTTGCTCAGTGGGTTAAGGATCTGGCGTTGCCGTGAGCGGTGGTGTAGGTCGCAGACGCGGCTTTGATCCCGCGTGGCTGTGGCTGTGGCGAAGGCCGGCGGCTACAGCTCCTGTTAGACCGCTAGCCTGGGAACCTCCACATGCCGCGGTGGAATTGCCAGAACAGGATCAACCTTGGTGTGTCCATCTAAGGTCACTCGTATTGAACGTCAGGAGCAAAGTGGACAACTTGAAGGAAAACCAGAGCACAGAGGGCTCTGGAAGCCAGAGTAAAGTGCCCGGGAGACACCAGGGGGAACAAGGACTTGGCAGAGGCTTTGGTGCATTTTTCTTCTTTTTTTTTTGTTTTACATATTTATCTATATACATACATGTGTATATATACAAATACATATACATTCTTTTTCAGATTCTTTTCCATTATAGATTATGACAAGATATTGAGTATAGTTCCCTGTGCTATACAGTAGGTCTGTGTTGTTTACCTATTTTTATTTATGTTATTGAAGTATAGTTGATTTAAGGCTGTGATAATTTCTGCTGTACAGCAAATTGTTTTATTTATATATATATGTGTACATTTTTATATATTCTTTTCCATTATGGTGTTTTCTCAGGATATTGAATATAGTTCCCTGTGCCATATAATAGGACCTTGTCATTTATCTAGTTTATATACAGTGGTTTCTATCTGCTAATCCCAAACTCCTAATTTATTGCTCCTCCCAATCCCCTTCTCCCTTTCCCCTGCGGTAACCATAAGTTGTTTTCTATGTCTGTGAATCTGTTTCTGTTTTGTAAATAAGTTCATTTGTATCATTTTTTTAGACTCCACATGTGAGTGATAATGGTATTTTTTTTCCTCTCTCTTGACTTACTTCACTTAGTATGAGCATCTCTAGGTCCATCCATGTTGCTGCAGGTGGCATTATTTTATTCTTTTTTATGACTTAATGGTATTCCACTGTGTGCGTGCGTGTGTGTGTGTGTGCGCGCGCGCACGTGTGTGAACCACATATTCTTCAGCCGCTCATCTGTTATTTGCATTTTCTAATATGACTCTGGTGCTAATGAACAGTGGAGTTCTGAGCAGATGCAGGAAATGCAGGATGGTGCTGCTTTGCTTCAGAGTTGTGGTGGAGGCAGGTGTAATAAAAGCCAAAGCTGACTTGTACAAAAGCGGGGAGGGTAAAATCAGATAAAGCCCCCCACTCACTTTCCTCTTTAGAAACTCTGCGTGTGATCACGGCAGTGGGATTTTTTAAGAAGAAGGAAGAAGACTGCGAGAGACGTATACTTGTGGAAAGAAATGTAGAGGCTATTTCTGTCCGTTTGAACTAAGATGCCTATCAGAACTCTGCAGACGGAGAAGTAAGACAAGCTTGGAATCAGAGAAACATCAGAATTACAGGTAGACACACACACAGCAGTCGAAGGCAAGAGGTTAGATGATATGACCAAGTACTCAGATAAAGAAGAAATGGGTTCCACATGTTACCGCTAACATGTGGAAACTAAAAAGACACAATGAACTTCTTTGCAGAACAGAGAATGACTCACAGACTTTGGAAAACCTTGGTTTTTCAAATAAGACAATCTGGGGGGTGGGGGGATGCACTGGGGGTTGGGGATACAAAATCTATAAAATTGACTTGTGATGATTTATGTACAGCTATAATTGAAATAAAATCCATTAACAAAAAAAAAAAAGAAATGGGTTCCAAAGACAGAATTTTATATGGCAAATAATAATATCACATCAATATCTTTTATTGTATCAGTCATT
Source organism: Catagonus wagneri (assembly GCA_004024745.2). Classification (NCBI taxonomy): domain Eukaryota; kingdom Metazoa; phylum Chordata; class Mammalia; order Artiodactyla; family Tayassuidae; genus Catagonus; species Catagonus wagneri. The sequence goes on along the minus strand of PVHT021183709.1, from coordinate 6,524,756 downwards.
CCTGCATTCATTCAAAATTTACTGAATATAAAATTCCCTGAAGCTATCAACACTGTAAATCAACTACTTCAATTAAAGGGTATTTACTGAATATAAAGTAGACATAGGCATTATGCTGAGAAATGCAGGAAATTAAAACTATATCATATATGAATCCTCATTTTTAAGAGCTAAGGTCTACAAACCCTTCAGGATTAAAGATGGACTATAGCGCTTGGCCGAAGAGAAATACAGAAAAAAAAAAACTCAGGAGAAAGAGATTACTTCCAACTGGCAAAATCATAAAAGGTTTTGAGTGGAAAATAGCCTCTAAGCTGAGGCTTAACTCCTATTCAAATGTGTGGAACTTGCCCTGTAAACACTTAGAAAGTGGATGCATTTCAAGAGTTGGAGATTTAAAGAACAAAACCACAGACATGTGATATTATACTCTTGGAGAGAGTATAATTCTAGAATTCATTAAATAGCTCAATTTGATAGACGATAAAATCTATCGTCTATGGGATATAGGCGGCAAATATTTCTAGAAAACAGATTCATTAAATTCACTTCTAAAGTATTTCATGTAAGGAAATAATGTACCTTCTAGGATGCCAAATACATATTTGATTGCATTTAAGAAAAAAAAATTTAATCCATCGTTTCATTTCTGTTTCATAGAATATTGTTTTCCATTGTCCTCACGTACTATAAACAATCACTATGCACTTAGAAATTTGCTCTTAAGTCAAAGACAAATATCATGGTATCACTTATAGGTGGAATCTAATAAAAAAGGATACAAAAGTACTCATTTATAAAACAGAAACGGGGAGCTCCCATTGTAGTGTAGCGGGTTACAACCCTGACCAGTATCCATGAGGATGCAGGTTCAATTCCTGGCCTCGCTCAGTGGGTTCAGTTTCCGGTGCTGCCATGAGCTGTGCTGCAGGTCTCAGACAAGGCTCAGATCCCTTGTTGCTGTGGCTGTGGTGTAGGCCGGCAGCTGCAGCTATGATTCAACCCCTAGCCTGGGAACTTCCGTATGCTGTGGATGCAGCCCTGAAAAGCAAAAAAAAAAAGAAAGAAAAAGGAAACAAACTCGCAGATTTCAAAATTAATTTTATGGTTCCCACAGATGAAAACATTGGGTGGAGGGAAGAACTGTTGAGGGTGGGAATAACACATGCACACTAGTGTATAAACTAGATGATTAACAAGAAACCTACTGTGTAGCACAGGAAAATCGACTCAATAGTCTGTAATAACCTATATGGGGGGAAGAAAAGAATGGATCTATGTATAAGTATGACTGATTCACTTTGCTGTACCACATTCTAAATCCGCTATACTCCAATGAAATTAAATTTAAAACAAAGAAATTCACTTCTCACTTATATTGTGAATTTTGGTTCTATCTTCCCCACACGGTAGATAATTTAAAGGCACCCCTCCCATCTATCTGTCTATCTGATTTCATCTTTAAAAATTCACACGTTAAAACCCGATCTGGGAGTTCCCTTCATGGCTCAGTGGTTAACGAATCCGACTAAGAACCACGAGGTTGCGGGTTCGATCCCTGGCCTTGCTCAGTGGGTTAAGGATCCGGCGTTGCCGTGAGCTGTGGTGTAGGTTGCAGACGCGGCTCGGATCCTGCGTGGCTGTGGCTGTGGTGAAGGCCGGCGGCTACAGCTCCTGTTAGATCCCTAGCCTGGGAACTCCATATGCCGCGGGTGCGGCCCTAGATAAGGCAAAAAGACACACACACACACACACACACACACACACACAGATCTGTAAGGTGGGGTTACTGATTCCTGGTCAGTTTAAAGGAAAAGGAAAACACCTGCGCTGGATAAGAAGCTAAAAACAAGCTCAGAACAGTGACGTCCAGGGAACATGCAAGTGGAAAGAGTCCGTCCCTGAAGCCCAAACGGCCGGTGGAGGGGACAGGAAACGTGGTCCAGAGACTGGGTGTCCCCACTTCCACCGCTCAGCACTCGTCTCTTTAGATAATCGCATGTTAGACCATCCGCTCAGTGTCTTCTCATCATTCTTCCAGAGACTATGAGAAATGTCCTTTTATGGTGATGTTTAAAGACTCCTTAGCTCCGAAAAACAAACAAACAAAAAAAAACGTAGCCATCAAGGACTTGCTCAAAAACACTGCACACAAGAGCCCGTGCATCTTCTCATGTGGCTGGTTGGAAGAATAACGTTTATAATCACTGAAGGACCGAGTGTTTATCTTTACGGTGAGTCTCAAGGGAACCATCACGCTAACAATACGTGATCATGCGTACAGGAAAGTGATGAAAAACAACAGACAACAGGCAATGAAGTGATCAACTCCGAGAAAGTGCCTGACCTCTTTGGAAAAGAAAGAGGTGTGGCACCAATTGCAATAAATGGATCCCTGAGAGGCGACTCTGCCAGGTCTGCTGGAAGCAACAAAGAAGGTGCAGGGCCTGAGCCTTAAAGACCCATAACAACTTGGAAAGCCTTCCTTTAAAAAATAAAATATGCAAATAACACAAGGGAGAAGACTCAACCTGCAAAGCAGCCAACGCTTTTAAGAAAATGACTGAGGAGTTCCCTTTGTGGCTCAGTGGTTAACGAAGCCGACTAGGAACCACGAGGTTGCGGGTTCGATCCCTAGCCTCGCTCAGTGGGTTAAGGATCCGGCGTTGCCGTGAGCTGTGGTGTAGGTTGCGGACACGGCTCGGATCCCGCGTGGCTGTGGCTGTGGCGAAGGCCGGCGGCTACAGCTCCTGTTAGACCCCTAGCCTGGGAACTCCATATGCCACGGGTGTGGCCCTAGAAAAAAAACAAGGCAAAAAGACAAAAAAAAAAAAAGAGGAAGAAAATGACTGAATAATAGCACTATGTAAATAATGTGCAAATCTAATGCTTAAATACCTGTACTTTCAAAGAAAATGTCTCGTCCTCTGTTCAACATTTAGCAGTTATGAAAATATGATAGATTCTATGTCCTGAGCCGTCTAGGTAAGAGACCAGTGGGGGAGGAAAGAGAAGAAAAAGAAAAAGAAGGGAGGCAAAAGTAAGTATGTCTTCATAAAAATATTTTTATAGTTCCTAAAATCAATTTTTCATAGCCAAATAAATACAGAACAATAAAAATACAGAACTGCGCTCCACTTAAAAGAAACAAAAGTGATTTCTGCCCCCAGCTTGTGCCCATGTGACTTCTATTCTCCAAGCTTTCTGGAAAGCATCAAAATACAACAGAATAATCCGAAGAGAAAGGCTTTAGGCTTCCTCCTTCCATGAATAATTTACTGTTCAACAAGGGTTAACTCAGGTCAGCTTAAGGAGAAAAAAGGGAGAGAGAGCTGGAGCTCAAACTTCATGGAGAAGCAGAATGAAAAATATTCCCTGGTTATTTACCCTTCGGTGACTTATGGATACAAGGCACAGTTGATAACATTTTTAAATACTTGGGTTCACAAGTTACCTCTCCTATTTTCAAAATGGCCCTTTCAAGATATCTGTGTTGACAGGCACGAACTTGCAGGGTCCTGCCCAGAGGGCCCACCCAAGTAGAACGCTGAAAAAAATCCTCGGTTCACAGATGGTAATATACCAGATGCTAGGACACCAAGTGGGTTGCCATTTGAGTTTGGATCAAAAGGAAATCAACTGGGTTTCTATCTGGATTAACGTATCGTTAGACTCACATTTCTAAAGTTCAAAAAGCAGGCATTTTCACTTTCACCTCCTCTGCAGGCCTTTGTGGGAAGACTGGGTAACTTCCATGCCTTGTATGCAAATATTTCTTAAAATCGCATGTTAAGAAATAATCTTCTTCAAAAGCAGTTTTAAAGAGAAAAATCCTCTATAGTTCATCCTTATTGCTCTGTGACTTTTCCAGGTAGACGCATGGAAAAAAGAATTTCAGACAATAGGAAGAACGCTTGCAAAGTTGTGCGAAACCCATCAGATTGGGGAAACTGAAAGAATTTCAGAAGAGCTGAGATCTGAGATAGCAGAGGGCGGCGCATGAAGGCGATAAGATGTCTGAACGTGATGCATGAACAATCTGTAAACTAGGAAATCCTATTATTACATTTCTGAGGGGAGAGGAATGCAGTCAAGTCATTCTGAATGGACAAAACTGACAAGAATTCCGAAAGCCTCAGAATTCTGACCTTTAGAACATGAAACCAGCTTCCCAATACTCCCGAATTCTTTTGTTAGGGGGAAAACGGCACAGGTTTCCTGTTATTAAAGCATTTTGGATTAACTTCCCGAGAACTTCTGAAAAGATAACTGCCTGGGGACAGTCAAGAGAGAGACTGTTGACAGTGCCTCTAGCAGCTACGGGACAGGAGTGTTGTGTTTCTCTACTGAGAAGAACACTTAAATGATAGCAAGGTTCCGTGAAAGCTTAGGTGGCCTGAGATGGCATTAACCGCTCTGGCCAGTGTCTGTGCTTGGGGACCCAGGACAATCACAGGGCTGGCTGGTAGCTGGCGGAGGAGTCGAGGAGGGGCAGTAGGAATCATCTTTCCTTTACTATCCAGGCAAAACAGCCCAAGGTGACCTTGAAGCACTGAACACCTTCACTGCGGGTCACGGCTGGGACAGTGAAGGCCAGGCCAATGGACAGATGCAAGCTGTTAACACGGGCCCTGACTCCCCAGAAGGCTCAAGTCCCAGGACACCTTGGACCACCCAGACATTCGCTATGCTAACCATCCTCTTAAACTGGAGTGGAGATATTTATTCAGAATTATGGTTTATACTTACAGTGGAACATATCTCCGTGTGGATTTTAAACATTACATTTATAGGAGATTTTTTTTCTTCTTGACATCTGTGAAAGAGAAAACTCTCAGGTAGGAGTATGGTGTGGTTTACTTTTATTTTAGAATCTTCTTTCCTATGGAAATCATTCCATGCTTTCTTCAGAAAAAGCCTATTTCGGTAACATTTGAAAGGCACATCATACCTGGTTCATGACATTCACAGGACATGATTTGGCTTAAAAATATCTTCAAGTTTTAGAAAATGTATAAATAAAAGCAGTGGGGGGGGCTATTTACTTACTCATGGAATGCTAACTTAATCTATTATTAGGAACTTTTCATAGGCCAGAGAGTGTGTTTTGATCAAGAGTCTGCGTTCACTGCCTCCTCACATTTCCTACCGCTTGCACTTCTAAGGGCAATGTTTCAAAAAGTTTTATGAATGAATGCACTTAAGATTCAGCTTTCTGATACCCTGGCAGGTATCATAATATTCACTCCATCTGGTTACAGGAAGTAAACGCAGAAATTGCTCCCTGTTACTTGTGCTCAAAGAGTGAACAAAAAGAGCATGGAAAGGGAGTTAATGCTTAATCACAACCATCACCAGTGGAGTCAGACAGACCTGCTGAGAAGCTAACATCTCAGAGTGTGAACTGCCCCACCCGTATCAGAAAGTCAGCTTACTCGCGGGTTCACATAAAGGCCTTCAGGAAAGAAGGCTAAGGAAATCCTGGCCCCAGAAGACGACTTTAGACATGAGCTCCCCACGCTTCTCCTAAAATGAAGGGCTCCTCACCTGTTTCCTAACGCATCCAACCCTACCAAAGCAGATTTTCAGCATTTGCAGAGTCCGTTGCTTGTGCATGTTCCGATTGGCTAAAATTTATGCATACTGTGAAGTCAACACGCAGCACAGGCAAGTGTGCAAAATTCCTGCAAGGCACAGTATCCCAGCTGGTGTCCAACCAGGCAGCACGTGCTTTTGTGGTTCAGTGCCAGCCCTGTGAACAAGTTTCCTTTTCGCAGTGTATTCAGTGCCTTGTTTTTCTCGTTTTTTTGTGCTTTGGAGGTGGATGCCACTGTTTTCAGCGGCCCCTCCCTTAGTGCTGAAGTGCTGGCCAGCGACCCTGTGATGACTCTTAAGGGTCTGAGACAAGCTTGGTTCAACTATGAGTTATGCACCACTGGCCATGAGTTCAATTACTATGAAAGGAAAATATATATCCCATAATGTCTCTTTATTTTTTCCATCTTTTTTTTATTTTTTTGCTTAATGAATTTTATTTCAACTATAGGTGTACAAAAATCATCACAAGTCAATTTGATAGCATTTGCGTCTTTAAACAGAAACACCCATAAAACCAGGTTAAGCAGTGATCAGCAGAAGAAAACTTGTGACCAGGGGCTCAAAGGAACCTGATCCTTTATTTCCCTTAGGAGTAATGGTTCAGTATTTGCTAATTCACATCTGCAATAATTTTATACCACATAACCATAAATTAAAAGAAATAAAGGTATGCACACGCTAGATCTTTTGGTAAACAACAGTTATACACAATTAAAAATTACAGGTCCTTGCTTTCCAGGAAACTTAAATGTCAAGTTCATACTACGTAAAACACTGACATACAAACCTAACTTGTGTCCTTTTTTCCCCGATTCTGTAAAATACACAAACATCCTGTCACTGGAGGTGAATAATAAAATATAAATGACCACTCTCTTTGGCCGGAGGCAGATAATACTAAAAATATCCAGCTTACTTGCTGGCTACACGATTTCCGATCCCAGTTTGATGTGTCCATTAGTTAAATCCACCTATGCCCATTGCCTTCACAGGCAGAGTTTCAAAAAATTATCTGTCTTTGTTTTTCCAGGATGGGAACTCTCTCCTTTGAGAGCATTTAAACTTCAAGCCTTGGAGTTCCCTTCGTGGCTCAGTGGTTAACGAATCCGACTAGGAAGCATGAGGTGGCGGGTTCGATCCCTGGCCTCGCTCAGTGGGTTAAGGATCCGGCGTTGCCGTGAGCTGCGGTGTAGGTCACAGACGCGGCTAGGATCCCGCGTTGCTGTGGCTGTGGCGAAGGCCGGCGGCTACAGCTCCTGTTAGACCCCTAGCCTGGGAACCTCCATATGCCGCGGGTGCGGCTCTACATAAAAGCAAAAAGACAAATAAATAAATAAATAAATAAACTTCAAGCCTTGACTGCATCTTAGGAATAAGCCGGAATGTGGGGAGGCAGGGCCCTTTGAAGATAACCTCCACCACGTTTGAGGTCTCTCTCCCTTCTCTATGACCTCCATCCCCAAGATTTGATCCTCTTCAAGGGAGAGGAAGGAATAACACGTGAATTTGCCTCATAGTATCTCACCGTGGCTTTAAAACAACAAACATCTCTGGCCTTTCCCGGTGACCCACTCAGGCCAGCACGCAGCCTTTCTTATACTCCACTTATTTCATCTCTGGTGCAAGAAGCAAAGAAAGGAGGGGAAGGCACTGGCTGTTCTCTTTATCCGTGATGCGTCCTTCGTGCCCTGTTCTTTGTCATCAGGTCCTGATCTTCACAGGGCATCAGATCAGGCTCCCCTGTTCTCCAGCATCTGGTTAGGTTTGGTCAAAGGAAGGCACTGGCCCAAGTTCAGGGAGCAGAAGGAGGAAACGGCTGAGCCCTTTATGTCCTCTACTCCCTGCCTTATTCAAGTCCTGGCTATGTATTTATTCTCCAATCTACTAAGTGTGGTCCAGGTGCCACATAGTGTCTCCAAAGACCTTTCAAGTGGTCCTTGAGACCTTCATAATAATATTAACATGCATTCTGCTTTTTCATACTCACTGTCACGAGTGGTGCAGTGAAGCTTGCCAACGGCCACAGGACCTGATGTTATAACCTTACTGTCTTCCAACGGGCCAGACGTTAAAGACATTTGCAAAAAATGCAAAATAATTCCAGCAACATCCATAAAATTTGTCTTTGGAAAATGCAATTTTATTGTTCAGAAAAGTGTGTTATTTAGGCAAATATATAATGGGTCTGCTGTTATTTTTAAATTTTCTTATTAAGTTAAGCTTCCTTCAGTTTCCCACCTGGACTCTTCAAGCCACCAGCAGCATCTTCTTCCAAACCCTTTCCACAAAGGGCCACCTCCCTAACTTGGTAGGACAAAGCAGGATATGCTCTTTAGAGACCTAGTGACGGAGACACAACCTCCATTTTGGTCTCAAGTGCAAATCCCATTCTCCAACATAATTTGTTGGAATCCCTGCACTCGGCAGCCTTATTGGATGGCTGCCCAGTCTTCAGCAAAGCTGTTATTTTTCTCATCCTTAGGCTGTCCATGTATTGGGCACATGCTTTGTCAGGCAGGGGTGACGAGAGGGGTCAAAGAATGCCTTAGGTCCAAAAGCAAGAAGAAAGAAGGTTTAGCGAGTTGTTGTCTCAAAGTATGTAATGAATCCGTTTACCTGCTGAGCTTCACGTGTCCCTTCAACAAAGTAATCTGGCTCCATTACAGGAGCTTTATATATGGTTGTAATCATTTTAATTGCCAAATGTTTGTTATTAAAAAATAAAGCCTTTCAAGGGCAGAGAGCCTCTGTTCCTGTCTTCAGGAATAGTGAAGGGGGGGGGATGCACTGAGGGTTTGGGATGAAAATGCTATCGAATTGAGTTGTGATGATTTTTATACGCCCTATAATTGTAATGAAATTCATTAAGCAATGGAAAATAAATAAATAAATAAATAAATGGAATAGTGAAGAAAGAAGAATTAAGGATGTTAAATTCCAACACGGCATTCAACGCAGCCCGGCTTGTGGATCAGCAAAACCCCCAGAGCGAGCAGCCAGGGGCCTCCACGAAGAGATACAAAAGCAGGGTCCTCAGCCAAAAAGAAGATCGGGTGAGAAGCCTGATACGAGTTTGGCAGAATCAGTCTTACCAGCTTGGGTTCCCTAAGTAAAAAGAGCCACATTTCATTCAAAACACTTTTGTCACAAGACGGAGGACCCTTTTCCTGGGCCCAAGCAAAGGCTCCTGTCTTACACTTGGAAATGAACTGTCTGAGGAGACACACGTGCTGACAAAGCTAAAGACTTTATTGAGAAGGGGCACCAGAGCCGAGAGCAGCAGCAGAAGGGAACCCAGGAGAGGAGTTCCCGTCGTGGCTCAGTGGTTAACGAATCCGACTAGGAACCATGAGGTTGCGGGTTCGATCCCTGGCCTCGCTCAGTGGGTTAAGGATCCGGCGTTGCCGTGAGATGTGCTGTAGGTCGCAGACGCGGCTCGGATCCCGCGTGGCTGTGGCTGTGGCGAAGGCTGGCAGCTACAGCTCCTGTTAGACCCCTAGCCTGGGAACCTCCATATGCCGCGGGTGCGGCCCCAGATAAGGCAAAAAGACAAAAAAAAAAAGAAACTGTTAGGGAACCATTGACTAAAACCGCCCAAAACAGATTCAGGGTACAAAGATGTACTCGCCAAAAGAGAAATACAACTGACTACAAATTAAAATTAAAAGAAGAAAAATGTTCAACTTTACCAGTACTAAAATTGTGTGACGCAAAATGACAAATTGCTTTTCAATGTTTTAAAACAAGATATAGCTAAAACAGATAATCATCACATTGTTGCTTACGGAGATACCAAAAACTGGGTCCAAATTTTTGTATTATTCAATAGAAAACTGGTTAAAACAATTACAAAACATGAATTGAAAGGACCAGCGTATCATGCACAAAATAATGCTGTTGACTAGAGTAATAGTTTATCGTCACGGTATTGTATTATTTAGTGAAAAATCATATTACAAAGCAGATGGGCCATAATACTCTGTTTTTGTGAAAATAAGGGCACACGATAAAAAAAAAAAAAATGGAAGGTGACTCATTAAAATTTAACTTTAGTAAACATGTGGCCGAGATTCCTGAAAGCAAGGAGAAGCACCTAACGCAGCTCAAAGATTCTGGGAAGGCCCCCTGGACCAGGTAACAGAGAACAGAGGGTTTATAGGAAAGCCAGCCAAAGGGAAGAGGGCCAGTCCAGGAAGAGTGCAGGGCATGTGCCGAACTGGGGCGAGACAGGACTGTCCCACTTCTGCAGTTTGATTGGCATGTAGGAGCAGGAAGCAAATGCTGGAGACTGGAAGAGGAAAGATGAGACTGCAAGATTTGAAGGCCATGCTAAGGAATGAGGATTGCATCCAAAAGGCAAAAGGGAGATTTGGGAGAAGATGTAAGGGCTACATTATATAAATGGAAGGAGAATGGCAGATCAGCTGTCACTGTGGTACCCAGGATGCCGTGACCTTGTCTCAGAAGACGTTGGCTTCTCTCTCAGCCACTGGATGATTGAAGTCTTGGCCTGCTTTATGAATTAATTAAAGATCCTTTGACATTTAATTTACATATCATCATCCCTTTTTTTTTAAACATATCATCATTCTTTTTTTTTTCTGTCTTTTTGCCTTTTATCTAGAGCCGCACCCGCGGCATATGGAGGTTCAAAGGCTAGGGGTCTAACAGGAGCTGTAGCCGCCGGCCTTCGCCACAGCCACAGCCACGCGGGATCCGAGCCGCGTCTGCAACCTACACCACAGCTCAGGGCAACGCCGGATCCTTAACCCTCTGAGCAAGGCCAGGGATCGAACCCGCCACCTCACGGTTCTTAGTCGGCTTCGTTAACCACTGAGCCACGAAGGGAACTCCAACATATCATCATTCTTTATGCTCAAAGTTATGCCTGGCCACACACCACAGTCCAACCTCCACCGTAGTTCCAACATCATTTGAAATTTATGTTTTTTTTCTGGTTCTGAATATTATCTTAAAATGGTATTATACAACATGTGTGTAAACTTGAAATGCTGACGCGATGGACAAAGGTGAACTCCCTAGAAAAATAACTCAGTGAGTCAGATATAGAAACAAGAAATAACAAGCAAAAAGTTCAGCTCTATATGAAAAAAAATCCTATCATCAGCAAGGGTGACTCTCACTCCTGGACTTTCTCTCCTAAAGCTACAACATAAAATTAGGCTCATAAAAGAAGGCTTGAAGAGTTGAGTCTATACAAATCTTAAATATAAGAAAACACAGTTTTCATTTAAACGGCAATGAGGAATTCACTTCAGAATTGTTATTATGAGCCAAAGGAAATATAAAAAAGAAAATGTGTTAGCACAGTGAAATCATGATTTGTTTAAATAAAATACCTTATAAAACATATTACAGCATCACCGTGTCTTCAGAAGAAATCAAACTAGCATGCCCTTCTAAGAAATAGTAATTCTAGGCACTTACTATGTAATAATTTTGACTAACTTTGATCCTTCCTCTACAAACTGCTTCTTAGATACCACCGCTGTGATGTAAAACTGTCACACTTGCTACCAGTTTCATGTTCACAGGAACTTCCAAAATAAAGATGGAACTCTTCCTATGAGTGCTTACAATATACTAAGCTGTCAATGACTTACTGGAAAGACAGTCTTGGAAACACATAAGCAACTGCAGCTGTTATTAACACTGCTTTCTAGAAGCACTGTTCCCTACCTACAATCACATGCAAAAAAACAAAAAAAAGGAAAGAAAAAAGAGCCGATTTTCTCATTTCCTAGTGATATCTGAAACAACTAACTGTACTTCAGCCAGATTTTTTCAAATCCAAAAGGCTTTATGCTGAATAATATGAATTACTTAGAAAGACATAAATAAGACTCTACTGATTGTAAAAGAAACCATCTTGTTATTACATCAAATTAATTATGTTCAAATTTGAAAAGAGTATGTCCTTCCTAAGTACTTTAGTCGAGTTGAATCTTGAACAATGCAAGGGTTAGGAGCACCAACCTCTGGGAAATCAAAAGTCCACATACAACTTTATAGTCAGCCCTCTGAATGGACAGTCCTGCCATATTCTAGGTCATTCTGTATCCTCAGATTCAACCAACCTTTCACTGTGTAGTACTACGTATGGAAAAAACTTGCATGTAAGTGGACTCATGCAATTCAAACTCGTGTTGTTTAAGGGTCAACTGCAGCTATTCCAAATATTCTGAAAAAGTGTGAAAAGCACACCACTGAATCCAGAGAGATTTAAGCCGGATTTCTCGAACATTTTGGAGTCATGTCTCTAATAGTACAGTAAATGCTCTAAATGTGAGATTAGAAAATAAATATGCGGAAGTTCCTGTTGTGGCTCCGTAGTAACGAGCCCAACTAGTATCCATGAGGATGCAGGTTCAATCCCTGGCCGCGCTCAGTGGGTTAAAGGATCCGGCATTGTCGTGAGCCGTGGTGTAGGCTGCAGACAAGACCAGATCCCACGTTGCTGTGGCTGTGTCGTAGGCTGGCAGCCGTAGCTCCAATTCAGCCCCTGGCCTGGGAACTTCCACATGCCGCAGATGTGGGCCTAAAAAGCGTAAAAAGAAAATACATTCAATTTGGATATATTCGCACAATAAATATTTAATCATGTCAACCAGCAAAACAAACCAATGAGTGAGAATCAAAACCCAGAGTCTTTTTGGAGACTTTACTGTCGTGAGAAAGGTAAAAGTATTAATTAAAAAAGAAAATTGCACAGATGACGAGAACAGACCCCATTCAGGTCCATAAAAGCCAGAACTAGCATCGCTTAAGGTTCCAGTTTCTACCCTTGGCTGGCACAGGGACTCTCAAAGTGTGCTCTGGGAACTTCTGAGGGGTATGTGAGGTCAAAGTCATTTTCCCTCCAACACACAGTAATACTGTCATGAGATTACCTGCTGTACATACAATATCACAGAAGACTTGAGTACAGAAACAGACATAAGAATTCATCTGTCTCCTTCCAGCAAGCCGGACGCTAAAGAGATGTTGAAAAAGATGTAAAACAGCACTGCAGTTCTTCCTAATTCTTTTTCCTTTCAAAAACGATTTTTTTTCCTAAAATATGTTCATGTTAGCATTTATCACTGCTATTCCTAAATGAATAAGTATGTTGAACCTTCCTCAGTGGGGTTCTGATATGATAAACATCAATAGATATACACTATACAAACAAAAAGCTCTTTGGCATCTTCAATACTCTTCTTGAGGATAAAAGAATCCTTTTTTTTTTTTTTTTGCCTTTGGTCATTTTAGGGCCGCACCCACGGCATGTGGAGGTTCCCAGGCTAGGGGTATAACAGGAGCTGTAGCCGCCGGCCTTTGTCACAGCCACAGAAACGCGGGATCCAAGCCGCGTCTGCAACCTACACCACAGCTCACGGCAACGCCGGATCCTTAACCCACTGAGCAAGGCCAGGGATCGAACCCGCAACCTCATGGTTCCCAGTCAGATTCGTTAACCGCTGAGCCACGATGGGAACTCCGAGGATAAAAGAATCTTAAGACCAGTGTTCGCACTGTGGTTCAGCAGGTTAAGAACCTGACATAGAGTCTGTGAGGATACGGGTTTGATCCCTGGCTTGCTCGGTGGGTGAGGATCCAGCATGGCCACCAGCTGTGGTGTAAGTCACAGAGGTGTCTTGAATGCAGTGTTGCTGTGGCTGTGGTGTAGGCCTGCAGCTGCAGTTCCAATTCAACCCCTTGCCCTGGAACTTCCATATGCCGCAAGTGGGCTGTAAAAAAAAAAAAAGGACTCTTAAGACTCAGAAGTTTGAGGATTAACTGTTTGATGTTGATGCTAGGTTGATGCTCAGAAAGTGTAAAAGGAAGGGCAAAACCGACTCCATATTGTATCTGTTTCTTTTACTTTAGCCTTTGTATTCTACTGCTTTTGCTTCAAGTTAAGAATACCATAAAAAAAATGACAAGATACAGGATCGCCTGAAAGATACAGGATCGCCCATTCTCAAGGCTCTGACCTTGAAAGGTATAACACTTTTCCATTCATAGAGAGATGAAAAGCTTCAGAATAGAGAATAACATTTGTCATACTGGAGGTTTACAGAAATATCACGACCTGACCTATGTGGATAGCTATAAAAAACAAAGGATTCTGACACCAAGAAGTTTGCAACAACCAATGACACCCCCTGGCTCGTTTTGCCTTTAAAAATGCTTTGCTGAGGAGTTCCCGTCGTGGCACAGTGGTTAACGAATCCGACTAAGAACCATGAGATTGCGGGTTCGATCCCTGCCCTTGCTCAGTGGGTTAAGGATCCGGCGTTGCCGTGAGCTGTGGTGTAGGTTGCAGACGCGGCTCGGATCCTGTGTTGCTGTGGCTGCGGCGCAGGCCAGTGGCTACAGCTCCGATTAGACCCCTAGCCTGGAAACCTCCACATGCCGCGGGTGCGGCCATAAAAAAAATGACAAAAGGCAAAAAAAAAAATGCTTTGCTGAAACCCTTCAGGTAATCTGGGCTTCCAAGGCAAGAGCCACCTGTCTCACCGCATGGCCCTCAATAAACCTTTATCTGCTCCAAACTCTGTTTCAGTGTGTTTGGCCTCACAGTGCGTTGGACCCAGGAACTTGGGTTTGGTCGCATAAGTGGCGAATCATGAACTAGGAGGAAAGGCCATGCAAACATAGTGATCGCTGAGCTAGGGGTCTGAAAGGATGAGTAAAGCTCTAGGACGTGAATAAAAAAAAAGAAAGGGGAGAGCTTTTCTTTAATGAGGGACACAGTTTTTAGATAGCGCTATTTACAGCGTTCTCCAAGAGGCTGAACAACTTGCATAAAACGATTAAAAGTGAAGTGGTCCCTTTCAGATGAGGCCGGGCAGGATGAGGGGACCCCGTGCTGTCATTCCAGAGAAAATCTTGGATTTCAAGCTGGACATGCCATTATTTTTCACAGGAAAACTGTGCTGAGGGAAAAGAGGGCGGTTTCTTGTTAGGTCTATCATTTTCTAGAAAGTTCAGTTCCGAAATAGTGTTATTATGATCAATGTTACTAAAAATAACATCAGGAGTTCCTGTTGTGGCTCAGTGGTTAACGAATCCGACTAGGAACCATGAGGTTGAGGGTTCGATCCCTGGCCTCGCTCAGTGGGTTAAGGATCCGGCGTTGCCGTGAGCTGTGGTGTAGGTTGCAGACGCGGCTCGGATCCCGCGTGGCTGTGGCTGTGGCGAAGGCCGGCGGCTACAGCTCCTGTTAGACCCCTAGCCTGGGAACCTCCCTATGCCGCGGGTGTGGCTCTAGATAAGGCAAAAAGACAAAATAAATAAATAAAATAAATAAATAAATAAATAAATATAACATCAAATCAAAAGGAAATATCAAATATGTGTTTTTCTCAACGTTGTTTCCTAAAATCACTCACCCATCATCCTTTCAGGCTGCTTAATAATTTCCTCGGGTATAGGATACTCGAGACGCTTCCTCAAAGACAAATGTGGAAGTTACTTAGAGGACAAAACAAGATACCACACATTCCTGGAAGGAACTCTAGAAATTCTGAACAAGATTTTATCAAAATTATAAGGTGACACTGCCTATTTTTTAAGCTGAACCTATAACAAAACTAAACACTGAACAGGAACAGACATGAATCTGAAAAAAAAAATGTTTTCTTTTTGTATAAAGCCCCTCCTAAGTTCCTGGAGGCTCTATCAGTGAATAATGGCAAGCATCGCAAAACCATTTCTAAGATTTTATAAAAAGGAACCAGCTTGTGAAACCGTTCTTATGGATGGTATCAAAAAAATACACTCTCCTGGCACCTTGCCCCACCGTCTGCCTAAAGGCCAGAGGGAAAACCCCTCGCTGACCATAAAAGGGCTGCCTGCATGTTCTCAGTGGAAAGTATACAGGATCTTATTTACACGAGTATAAATACATGCCATTCCCGTGTGCTCACTGGCGCTCCTGAAGCCTGGCCAGAAAAGGAGGGTCCAGGGGCTCAACGCAAACAGGATTCAAAAAGTCTATGATGTTTTCCAACACTGAATGTATTTTATTCTTCCAGCTTTTCTTCTCTTGTGATAAAAATATCCGCAAAGTGTAAGATCACTATCCTTTAACAGGTGACAGCTCCAGAAATACTTGAAAATAAGCCTGTAAGATTCAGCAGGAGGGAAAACGCACCCCATAAACACGCAATTTTTTCTAGTAACGTTACATCTGTGTGAAAACTGAGACATAACCACAGCTTATCCATTTACATTTCTAGAAGGTTTAAAGTTTGAAAACTTCTGAGAAACAGTAAGTATATACGCTACTTTTGTGTGAGAAAAAAAAAATTCTGGTAACGATAAGTGAAAGAAGCAGCAGGTACACAGTACGTGTGTGTGTGTGTGTGTGTGTGAGAATAATTACAACACCGTGATCAGAGGGCAAACATGTGGATATGCTATGGATATAACAAATAGTTTCCATGTAAAACCCTTAGGAAACCCTGAGATTTCAGTTTAGTAAGTTGTGTTGAAGAGTGATGCACCATACACATCTCAGATTATTTATCACTTTCTTTGTCTTTTATTTTTTTTCTTTTTGGTTTCTAGGGCTGCACCCAAGGCATACGAAAGTTCCCAGGCTAAAGGTTGAAACAGAGCTTCAGCTTCCAGCTGACACCACAGCCACAGCAATGCTAGATCCGAGCTGCATCTGAGACCTTCACCACAGCTCATGGCAACACTGGATCCCCGATCCACTGAGAGAGGCCAGGGATCAAACCCACATCCTCATGGATACTAGTCAGGTTCGTTTCCACTATATCTATCACCTTCAGCTGGAATGAAGGCCTGATAAAAAGATCCATCGCACGAAGGCAGTTAAAAGATACAAACTTCCAGTTGTAAAATGAATTAAGTTGCAGTGATATAACATACCACATGATAAATATAATTAACACTGATATATGTTATGCATAGAAGTTGAGAGTAAGTCCCAAGAGGAAAAAAAAAAAAAATGTTTTCTCTTTCTTTTATTTTGTATCTATATGGATAATGGATATTCACTAATCATTTCATGTATGTACATCAAATCATGATGCTGGACACCTTAAACTTATACAGTGCTATAATGTTAACTACATATCAACAAAACTGGAAGTAAAAAAATAAAAGCAGTGGAGATCCCATCGTGGTGCAGCAGAAACGAATCTGACTAGGAACCATGAGGTTGCGGGTTCGATCCCTGGCCTTGCTCAGTGGGTTAAGGATCCAGTGTTGCCGTGAGCTATGGTGTAGGCCACAGACGCGGCTCGGATCCTGTGTTGCTGTGGCCGTGGTGTAGGCCGGCAGCTGTAGCTCCGATTAGAACCCTAGCCTGGGAACCTCCATATGCCACGGGTGCGGCCCTGAAAAGACAGAAGACAAAATAAATAAATAAATACAGTTAATCAAGACCCATCACAAGGCTAGGTGAATATTAACAGCCATCTAACCTGATCACCTCAGCGAGTGTAGACCCTCTAAAACTTCTGTGCTTGGTGATCTTACCTTCCAAAGAGTCTCAAACTGTCTTCCCCAGGAACCAATGAACCAGAAGTGCTTAAATGCTCCACCCACTGCTACTCAATGTTAACTGGTACCAGTGAGTAAGATAAGATGCAAGTCTAGCTCAGCCTCCAGGGAATCAGCTGTGTCAGGAAGTCAGCAGTGACTAGAGGAAGATCCCGCGTGATGAAGTTCACGTCAACTCTGAGAAGCTCTGGGAAAACATTTCCCTGATCTTGACATGCATGTCAGCCACTGTAACTTCCCATTTACGTCATAAACCTATCCTGACCAGCCCTTGCTAGTCATGAAACAGCAGGACTCTGTACAGCCCTCCCAGGTACAAAAGCCCCTTGGTGTCCCCATTTCTTATTTGTGGAAAAAGGCTCTGATCTCCAAGGCCTTCTCCAGGTCTAAAGAGCGGACTCCAGGGAAAGGATTGGGAACAACAGAAACAAAGGAAAAGCAGTCACACAAGAAAAGTAACCAAGGCTTGGTGTTCCCAAAGCAGCTCAGGGGTAACGTATCCCAAATGGCATCCATGAGCATGTGGGTTCGATCCCCGGCCCCGCTCAGTGGGTTCAGGATCCAGCATTGCCATGAGCTGTGGTGTAGGTCACAGACTCAGCTCCAATCTGCATCTGTGTCTGTTGTGCAGGCCAGCAGCTGTAGTTTCAATTTGACCCCTAGCCTGGGAACTTCCATATGCCATGGGTGCAGCCCTAAAAAGCAAAAAAAAAGAAAAGTAATGAGGGCTTGACCAAGAGTTCAGCAATAAAACAGAGGTTCCTCCTCAAGGGAAATGCAAAACAATATGACACATATCATTGAGTTGCTCTGCAGAAACTAAGACTCCCACCCAGATGGAGGATGTGACCACACACTGAACCACAAGCACCCAGACCCCAGTCTGCTTGGAACCAGAGGTTGATGATGAAGATTCCTGAAACACCACTCTGTTACTTCACCACCAACCAATCAGAGGAAAGTCATGCATCCCACAGCTTTCCCCCAAATGTGGCCTTTAAAAACCCTTCCCTGAAAGCAGTCAGGGAGTTCAACTCTTTCGAGCACAAGCTGCCCATTCTCCTTGCCTGGCGCCTGCAATAAACGCTGTACGATCCTTCACCACAGCCCAATGTCAGTAGATGGGTTTTGCTGCACATGGGCAAGAAGACTCAAGTTTGGTTTGGTAACAGTGTGGTTCTCAGAACAGCACCACCAGAATCCCATTGGCTTGTTAGAAATGCCGAATCGCAGCCCCACCCCAAGTCTACTGAAGCACAATTTATGTTTCAACAAGATCCCAGAGGGCTCAAAGAAACCTCTGGTCTGACAAGCACTGAGCTGGATAAACTCATGCAGATTACTTCTTCAGTGTAGCGACACTTGCATTGGTCCGCTACCTTCCTGCCTTGAGCATCTTTCCTTCCATTCTATCTAGTTTGTCTCCAGAAACATCTGTATTCATCGTCAGCCTCTCCAGCCAAGAAAATGGGCAGAGAAAGTCAAATGTATTAAGCAAGCAGATCAAACATTTTGTTTGTTTTCCTTGGTGCTACTCCGTGAAGTAGTTCTTTTCTTTTCTTCATTTTTTAAAGTTTTATTGAAGTATAGTTGATTTACAAGGTTATAATTCCTACTGTACAGCAAAGGGATCCAGTTACACTTGTGCACACATCCATTTTCTTTCAGATTCTTTTCCCAAGTAGATTATTACAGAATATTGGGTAGAGTTCCCTGTGCTACACAGCAGGTCCCCATTGGTTAATCATTTTATAAGTTTCAGTGTGCATAAACCAATCCCAAACCCCCCAGTACATATCCACCCCTATACTGTCACCTCTGGTAACCATAAGTTCTTTGAAGTCTATGAGTCTCCGTCTTATGAAAATAAGTTCATTTGTATCCTTTTTTTTTTTTTTAATTCTAAATCCAAGACTGAGGCACTCAGAAAGGCAAGGCAACAAAGATAAGATTCCATAACAAGCATGTGGGTAAACCGGGATTCAAACTCAGTTCCAGGCTCCACTAAGTCATTATTACTATTTTTGTTTGGACAACATTCACTATATGCAGAAGTCACAGGGCCAGGGATTGAACCTGAGCCACAGCAATAAAAATACCAGATCCTTAACTGCTAGGCCACCAGGGAACTCCCACTAAGTCATATTTTCACACTTTTCTTCCTCTATGGATTCATCTCATCCCAAATATCCAGGCCTTCCTGGAAATAAGAATGTGATGCTGGTGAGAAAAACCTCCAGTTTTCAGAGCCCTCAATCACTTTTCAACATTTAAGAAGGGGAACCACAAGAGAGCAAGTCTGCTCAGGTCCTAACCAAATTAGAGCTCGCATTCCAACACATGAGAGTTGCCATCAGATGTAGGATGATGCAGCAGTTAAGGGCATGTATGTATCCTGGGACCAGGCTGCCTCAGCTGAAACCCTGACCTTGGCCAAGTGGCTCACATGCTCCTCAAATTAGGAATATCCTTAGCCACTGCCCCCACAGGTTTTTTGGAAGGATTAAAAGGATGAATGCATGTAAATCATACCTTAATGCACACCTAGTGTTCAGTAAGCACTCAGTAAGTATAAAGTATATTTATTATTAAATAGAATTTATTTGAGTACCATATGCTTCTGTTCAAAATAAAAAGGGCCAGTCGTCTACTAAGTTAAGCTGTTGGTAATATTCTTCCAAATCAATACAATCTTTGCTTTCTCCTCTTTTGTTGATTTTAAACTCACACACGCTGATCACTTATCATTATTAAAAATGAACAATAAAACTCCTCACCAGCTCGTACCTTTGACATCTTTTCCTGGTCAAAAATCAAGTGGTGAGCCTGTGGTACCTAAAACAGCAATGAACAAGTAGCCTGAGGCCCTTTAAGACATAAACACAGGCCACAGACGGAGATGCCCATCCAGACCCAAAGGCAAGAGCTTCAAGCTTCCTCCTTACAACTCAGTCACAACTCTCCACATTTCTAAAAGCTCTGATTTCAGAACGTTTCCAAAGTCTGCCCACCCACCTCCTCTATTCTACTCTAAGCCACTATGTCCTTCCTTCCTGCCCTGTAGTCTACGCTCCGCCCAGCAGAAGTAACTGTCCCCGGAGAGTCACTACTTATCCTGCTCCAGCCACCCACTTGCTGTCCCCAGGTGTGCCACGTCTGGCACTGCCCTTGCCAAGGGGCCTGCTTCTCCTGATGGCCCCTCTGTGAGGCCTTCTCCCCGTCTCCTCGGATCTTAGCTCAAAGCCACCTTTATGAGGGCCTCATGACCTATTCTAAACTGCAGCAACGTGGTCTAAGCTCACACCCGCCCCATCCTCCAAATCCTGGCTCTGATCACGCCCTGTGACGCCAACAGCTTCCTACTGCGTCTTATCATCCTTCTCTCCTCATCAGAATGCAAAGGCCACGAGGTTGGAGGGTTACCGACATTGGTCTTTGGACCTTTTAATCAATAGAAATTGATAAGAGGCCAGAGGAGAAGTTCAGGCAAGGCTTTATGGTGGCTCCTGCTGCAGCTGGAGGGGTTGAAAACAAGTAACAGATGCCCTTGCTCGCTAGCGGAGGTGGGGCATGCTGGTCCTCTAAATGGGATGACGATAAGGGTAGATCCATGCGTCGGCTGGAAGGGTGGCGTGGGTGCTCTGCCCACCCCCTTTAAGGATCCTGCTTTTGCACCCCAGAAGTCGCCGTGGCTTTGTGGCCATTTGTATCTTATAATTTGCCCCAATTGCACGTGCCTGCAATTATTTTTTGTCCCTTATCATTTTCTTGTTATCTGTTGCTGGAGATGTTTGTCCAGGTGCAAGCACTGAAGCCACTACATCCAAGAGTCCCAGATCCCAGCCTGTCTCAGAAGTTTCGAGATATTTTGTTCATTGCTATTATCACCTGTGTTTACTACTGTGCAGCCTATGTAATCAAGGCTCAGGAAATGTCTGTTTAAGGAATAAATGACTGAGGGCATCCTATTTGCATCCCATTCACCCCTAATGAAGAGTCTAGACCGCTCCTAATACTTCAGGATAGAAATACATATATAATCTCTGTAGTGAAAACTTAAGCCAGCAATATACTTTCTCCTGTACAAAAATCTAAATCAAAACCCATATGATTTGGGAGTTCCCATTGTGTCTCAGTGGCAATGAACCCGACTAGTATCCATAAGGATGTGGGTTCAATCCCTGGCCTTGCTCAGTGGGTTAAGAATCTGGCATTGCCATGAGCTGTGAAGCAGGATGCAGACATGGCTCAGATCTGGGGTTGTTGCGGCTGTTGTGTAGACCAGCAACTACAGCTCCGATTCGACCCCTAGCCTGGGAACTTCCATATGCCATGGGTGTGGCCCTAAAAAGACAAAAAAAAAAAAAAAAAAAAACTAAAAATTTAAAAGAAAAAAAGAAAGGAAGCTCCCGAGTGGCACAGCAGGTTAAGGATCCGGCATTGCTGCAGCTGTGTCTCATGTTCAAGCTGTCGTATGCTGTGGGTGTGGCCAGCTGTGGGTGTGGCCAAAAAATAAAATTTCTAAAATAAATAAGCAAAGAAAAAAATGAAAAAAAAAACTTTACTCCGATTTATAGAAGTTAAACAACCACTGTCTCATTTCCCAAGGTGGGGGGAAAAAAAAACACATTTCTGAGGTTATCGATTAAAGAAATCAACCCCTCTAGTTAAAGAGGGCCTTATCCCTGAATGTGGCAGTTTAGCTCAGGAGGTGAATGCAAGGCCCTTATACAATGAAACTGCAGGACCGATTGACACAGCAGTTACTCATGTGGCCTGGATGCTGGCTAACAGCTCATTATCTTGAAGAAAACACTTTGGGAATTTTAATGCCCATCCAGACTCAGGAGCAGTTTAGTTTCCATTCTAATGTGAAAAATATCCAATCCTGGGCCCCCCCCCCCGTTCCGGCATCTACTCGTGGGGATCATATGACTCCTGCATCACCTGGCCCATTATCCCCGGCTTCCACATAGGAACCGCATCTTATCCCAGTCAACTCCTGAGGATGAAGAAAACAGAACTCATATTCTCTTTCCTTCTCCTAGATGGTTTGGTACCATTTATCATTCCCCCAACAGGATGCTGTAGCCTTCAAAGTTCTTCTTGTAAACTATAGAGCATATTATTTATGCAAAAAATGGATAAAATAGATTATATCCTATCTATCAAAAAAGCCCACAGAATATGAAAAAAGGAGTAGTGTGAATCCTGCAGAAAGTACCCCTTAAATGAATATCGTTTACACTAGACACAGAAGATACAGAGAAAAGGATTTTAAACATCGGGAAATTTAAGCTGAAATTATAAAATGTCTCCTTATCTACCACGTAAAACCTAGAATATGGACTCGGACTGAGACAAAAATAATAGCTCTTGTTCCACAGCGCATAAGAACTAAGCTGAAACACAAAATGGAGAAATCAGAAAAAGAGACCAACTCATTTAAAAGCATGCTATACAACATTTCACCCCAGATGATGTCATTTATTTAGCAATGAAAAGCAAACAAATATGTCAGAGTAAGGTTTTGACCCTCTTTGAAAGCTGGGAGTTCCTGTTCCCTCAGTGGGTTAAGAACCAACATAAAGGAACAGCAGGGATGTGGGTTCGATCCCTGGCCTCACACAGTGGGTTAAGGATTCAGTGTTGCCACCACCTATGCTGTAGGTCGCAGATGCAGCTCGGATGCCACATTGCCATGGCGTGGCGCTGCAGTTATAAATCTGATTTGACCTCAAACCTGGCAACTTCCATATGCTGCCAGTGCTGTCACTAAAAAAAGAAGAAGAAGAAATGAAAGGCAGAAATTTGAAAAATAGTCTTGGTATTGTTTCCTCATTTAATGAGCTTGCAATTTTTTTTTTTTTAGCAACAAATCCTTTTTTCTTAGGCAACAAAAGGGAAGATATGGTAAGTACACACAACGGAGTATTACTCACCCATTAAAAGGAACGAAATAACAGCATTTGAAGCAACATGGAGTGACCTAGAAATTATCATGCAAAGTGAAACCAGTCAAACAATTACAAAGCAACACCCAATGCTACCGTTTACATGTGGAAGCTAAAGAGACACAATGAACTTCTTTGAAGAACAGATAATGACTCACAGATTTTGGAAAACCTTGGTTTTTCAAGTGGGACAATCTGGGGGGTGGGGGGATGCACTGTGGGTTTGAGACACAAAATCTATCACAATGACTTGTGATGATCTTTGTACGCCTATAAATGAAATAAAATTGTTATTGAAAAATAAATAAATAATAAAAAGAAAGAAAAACAATGAGCTTGAATTTACCAAGGTCACTTAAGGGCGGAGCTCGGGACTTTTATCAGGATCCACCTCCTCAACATCAGGACAATCTGAACTGAAGGGCAGGGCAGGATGCAGCCCAGGAGCCAGGGCGAGAGCTCGCCTTGCGTTCTGGTCCTGCTGCCAAGCCCTCTGTGACTCAGAAGATGACTTCACCCCCCAGACAAGAGGAGAAGTCCCCTGACAACATCCTACTCAAGACACTCCCAGGGCCCTTGCTGGATTTTTAAAGATTCCGGTTGCCCTGAACATGTCCAGAACAAAGAGCATTAAAAAAAAAAAAAAAAGGACACCCTCCAGTCTACCTTAGAATGCCAAAATAACTGTCAGAGCTGCCTGAGTGAAGAAGGCCAAGACCCAGGGCTCTGCCAGACGAGGCTGCAAGGGGGGGGCTGGCACCACGGCTGAGATGGCCCCGCCACATGAGTCACCGCAGAAGTCTCCAACCACAGAAGGAAAGGAGGTCGGCAGCATGGACAAGGCATTGCCCACGGAGGTCGTCGGATTCTTGCCACTAGAAAGCAAACATGACGGAAGACCCAAAGGGGAAAGAATAGCAGCAGCACACACCAGCTCTGCCTGGAAGCCCTCACTCAGGATCTGTGGCTGCACGGCTGCTGTCCCCAACCTTCCGCCAAGGGCGTCCCAACCCTCCACAGTTTACAGAGGGCTGCTGTGGCACTTGCTTCCCTCTGCAAAACTCCGCATCTACTTCCCTACCCAACACTCCCTTTTAATTGAGCATTTTCCTCTGAGACGGCCGCGTCTCAGAGGTCAGTGCACTTGGGGGGGGGGTTCCAGACTCAGCAGACAGAAGTTTTTCATTCACACCCTAGACTATTAAGAACTAAACATCAAGGGGAGTTCTGATCGTGGCGCAGTGGTTAACGAATCGACTAGGAAGCATGAGGTTGCGGGTTCGATCCCTGGCCTTGCTCAGTGGGTTAAGGATCCGGCGTTGCCGTGAGCTGTGGTGTAGGTTGCAGACGCGGCTCGGATCCCGCGTGGCTGTGGCTGTGGCGAAGGCCGGCGGCTACAGCTCCTGTTAGACCCCTAGCCTGGGAACCTCCATATACCGCGGGTGTGGCCATAGATAAGGCAAAAGGACCAAAAAAAAAGAACTAAACATCAAAATGAAGGCACGGCCATGAAGGATGAGGGCAGCATGAAAAAAGGAGATTCGAGAAACATTATCATTTGTGCAGTTTGTTATCGGGGCTCTTTTACTGATTACCAATTTCACTGCTTTTGTGATAGATATACTGCTGAGTGGGGTTATCCCAAAATACGTATCTTAACTGAGGCATAACTTCAACCACAGGCTTCAACCAAGTCCTTACTGCTAGTCTTTTTCCCCCCTCGTTCCCTTAACCCAACCTCCAGGGTCATAAATATACATGGTAGCGTTTCTTCCAAAACTAAAAAACTAGTATTCCCTAGAGTTCTCTATGTGCTTTCTACCTGGAGTTTGAAATAATTTTTAGTCTTACATTTCTAAAAAGACAGTCATGGAACAGATATCATTTGATAGTACTTATATGTGGAATTGGAAATATGACACAAACGAACTTATCTATGAAAGAGAAACTGACTCACAGACACAGAGAACAGACTTGTGGTTGCCAAGAGGAGGGTGAGAGAAGGACGGGTGGGGAGTTTGGGATTAGCAGATGCAAACTATATACTGGATGGATAAACAATGAGGCTCTACTGTATAGCTGAGGGAACTATACTTAATATCCCATGATTATACCACAGTGGAAAAGAATATGAAAAAGAATGTGCGTATCTATACGTGTATACATATAAAGAATGCATATATACACATATGTGAGTATAACTGAATCACTTTGCTGTACAGCAAAAATGAACACAATGTTGCAAATCAATATTTCTTTTTTTTTTTTTTTTTTGTCTTTTTGCCTTTATGTAGTAGAGCTGCACCCACGGCATATGGAGGTTCCCAGGCTAGGGGTCTAACAGGAGCTGTAGCTGCCGGCCTTCGCCACAGCCACAGCCACGCAGGATCCGAGCCATTTCTGCAACCTACACCACAGCTCACGGCAACGCCGGATCCTTAACCCACTGAGCAAGGCCAGGGATCGAACCCGCAACCTCATGGTTCCTAGTCGGATTCGTTAACCACTGAGCCACGAAGGGAACTCCGCAAATCAACTATATTTCGATCGAAAAGAAAATCCACTTGCATAAAGATGCAAACATCTGAAACAAATGTTTTAAAATACATTTTTAAAAGAGGGGGGAAGGAACCTAAAGTGTGAGAGGGTGCACCTCAGGTGGGGCCACGCAGCCCTGGTGGAAGCTGTCTGACCCGAGGCCAGGGGCAGATCCGTCTGAAGGTCCTGCTGAACACAGAAAAAGGCAAGCACGCTTCTCCACCCACCAGTCTGGGTGAATGGGACCAGCAGGATTCTGAGGCCCACAGAAACCTCAGACCAGGGTACTCTAGAATCATGCAGCCGTAGGAAGACAGGCCTTGTGGGGTTTTTTCATCCTGGTTTATAACGCACCCTCGTTATAAACGAAACAAAGCTCATGGCGTGCAACCTAGTGGCATGTTCCAGATGCCTCTAACAAGTGTACAAAAAAAATTTTTTTTTTTAAATTCCACAATATCTTCTTGATCTTGAAGGCTTAAAAGCAGGATGTACAGACTACATGTTAAGCTTAAAAAAAAAAAAAAGGAAAAGAGAGAGAAAGAAAACCCATATGGTGCCAAATGCTGGCAGCTCCCTTCCCTCCTCCCAGACAAAACTCTTAGGCCTTGTGAAAATAGTCCCTGTGAAGTGCCAAAAACAACACGGATCCTGGTGGCGATGACTCGCCCCTGCCGACTGCTGCAGAGGCCCCCACTGCCCTTGACCGTAGCCACATGCAGCCTCCGGCATAAACCAAGAGCCCACTTCAAGCTCTCAACCATGAAGGGCCACCTTGAGAAATAAATGCCACCCCCTCGCTTTTAATAACAAGGCTTACAGCTTCCGTGGCGGTGTTCCTTTAGAGAATGTATCGTTCATACTGGCCTCCCCCCTCGTTTAAATTTGGTTTCCAAAGTGAGTGCGGCGTTGTTTCTCCCACGACAGCAACATGCGTATTACAGAGATTTTTAAAAATATTAAGTGTATTGCAGGAAGCAAAAGATCAGCACCCTCACTGCTCTCTAGAGCCTCTGTAGATAAAACACTAACACCCGAGTATGTTTTCTTCGAACATCTGGATCCACGGGCACACGGAGAAGTATTTACAATCCCAACCTGCACCCTGTCTTTTCACTTAACATGACATGTGAGCATTTTCCTGTGCGGAGACAGTAATCGTGATAGCATGGTGACACCCTCTGAGTAAGGGCAGCTTTGGATAATTCCAGCACTTCTTCTGGGGGGCTGACTGCTCTGTCGGCCACTCTCCCCGCCGCCCCGCCACCTCCGACCGTTGTCAAGTTCACTGATGGCCGGCGTGTGTATAGAGTGTGTAGCTGGAATCGGAGGAATGTGAGAACGGGTGACAGTGTAGAAATGCAAGCCCAGATGCCAGCTCCTGGGTGATCTTCTCAAAAAACTAGAAGAAAAACTCTTTTTGTGAAGAACCAAAAAAGAGACAGATGGGCAGAGCCTCCTTTCCCGCCCGCTTACGTCTTTCATAAGAGGCCTATCTTAATAAATCTATTTCTTGCCTTAAAAAAGAGAGAAAGAGAAAAATGCATCCTCCACTTTCCTAATATTAAGGAGTCTTTGACAGGAGTTTCCATCGTAGCTCGATGGTAACCAACCCAACTAGCATCCATGGGGATGCAGGTTCGATCCCTGGCCTCGCTCAGTGGGTCAAGGATCCAGCGTTGCCGTGAGCTGCACTGCAGGTCGCAGACGCGGCTCAGATCTGGCGTTGCTGTGGCTGTGGCATAGGCCAGCAGCTGCAGCTCAGATTAGACCCCTAGCCTGGGAACCTCCATATGCCACAGGGGCGGCCCAAAAAAGCCTTTGACATATTTGTGATTGTGATGACTGCACCTTTTTTTTTGTCTTTTTGCCTTATCTGGGGCCGCACCTGCAGCATACGGAGGTTCTCAGGCTAGGGGTCTAACAGGAGCTGTAGCCGCCGGCCTTCGCCACAGCCACAGCCACGCGGGATCCAAGCCGCGTCTGCAACCTATACCACAGCTCACGGCAACGCCAGATCCTTAACCCACTGAGCAAGGCCAGGGATCGAACCCGCAACGTCATGGTTCTTAGTCGGATTCGTTAACCACTGAGCCACGACGGGCACCTTTAAATACTCAAGCCACTGAAATGGGTGTACAACCTGGAAAGTGAGGCATTTCATTTGAATCACAGAGAGACTTAAAAAGCATTCATCAGGTCTGCCTAAGGCTGTGATCTGCTTGCTGAACACGCAAAGTAAAGGCAAAGTATCTAATGCCTACTTGTTTTTTCCTGCAGAACATTAATAAATACCTTTTGAGCTGGTCATTAAGGAGACATCACACACACACACACACACACACACACACACACACACACTCTCCCTCTCTCTCTCTCTCTCTCTCTCTCTCTCTCTCTCTCTCTCTCTCTCTCCCTCTCTCTCTGTGCTGCAATGTTTCTTTATAACAAACCAGCCTCAGGAAATTATTAATGAGGGGTTAGAAGGTTACACAGCAGCTAAGCCCAGAAGAATGTCTGAGCAAAGAGAGAACTACCTATTCAGAGGGAGGAGGACAGCTCACAGCCTGGGGAGGAGAAGGACCAGCGGACTGAAAGGAATTCCTTCCCAGCCAAGAAACTTTCTATACTGCCCAAAGGCAAAATACAATGAGTCATAACACTTCACATTTCCTAGCTGTGCGTTACTAGAAGGACCTCTGATTTTCCACAGACATCACGGAGGGCGAAAACAATTGCTTCTCCCTTCACCCACCCTCCTGACTGCAGCGTTACAGGAAATTTTGGAGATCCTCTAGAACCAATCCCGGCAGAAGCTGGTAAGAACTGGACGTCATGTCATTTGTAACGTTTAGCTTTTATAAGAAAAGTAAGGAATGAACCAGAAAATAATGGTAGCTTTACACAGAGGCACAAAAGCACTAGCATCACCAGTCGCCCGCTTAGGACCCTTTTTCTACACTATACATACCGTGAGCCAAAGTCAAATGTTGTCACCAACATTTCCCCAAAATATGCCACCCCAAAATACGCCACTCGGGCACAAGCATTTTTTTGAGCAGAAGGCAATTAAAAATCAACAGACAGAAGAAAAGTTCTCTGCCCTTCCTTTTTCCGCCTCAAAGCAGAGCACAGATTTCCTGTTGTGAAGGTGGCATAAATTTTGCCCCCTACCCCAGTACCTGGATGAGAAGAGCTACCTTTACGCCTGGGGACAGAGAGCCAGCACTGAGATGAGCATGCATAAACAGACCTCACTAAAATGAAAATAACTTGTGTCTTCCATTAATTTCCCCCATACATTTCCTAATCACTTTCATACAATTTATAGCCCTCAGTTAAAATGGTATGCAACCCCGCCGCCCCCCGCCCCCGCCATCTATTTCTTTGGATTTTCCATTCCTATGGAGCCTCCATGCACATAAAATTAAAAACATTAACAGGGAGTTCCCGTTGTGGCCCAGTGGTTAATGAATCCGACTAGGAACCATGAGGTTGCAGGTTTGATCCTTGGCCTGATCAGTGGGTCAACGATTTGGCATTGCTGTGAGCTGTGGTGTAGGTCGCAGATGCGGCTCGGATCCTGCGTTGCTGTGGCGAAGGCCGGCGGCTACAGCTCCTGTTAGACCCCTAGCCTGGGAACCTCCACATGCCGCGGGTGCGGCCCTAAAATGACAAAAGTCCAAAAAAAAAAAAAAAAACATTAACAAAGTCTGTATGCCCTTCTCCTCTTAATGTGTCTCGACTGCAGTTTAATTTACACATAGCTAAAACCAAACCTAAGAGCATACAGAAAAAGTCCTCCCACTTTTATAGTTTGATAAGTAATTTTGGAGTTCCCCTTGTGGCTCAGTGCTAACAAACCGAACTAGTACCCATGAAGACGTAGGCTCGATCCCTGGACTTGCTCAGTGGATTAAGGATCCGGAGTTGCTGTGAGGTGCAGTGTAGGTCACAGACATGGCTCAGATCTTGTGTTGCTGTGGCTGTGGTATAGGCCAGCAGCTGCAGCTCCCATTCGATCCCTGGCCTGGGAACTTCCATATGCCGCAGGTATGGCCCTGAAATGACAAAAAATAAAAATTTTAAAAAATAGGTAATTTGAAAAGCTGTGTTGGGTTGGAAAAATCCTACTAAAACTCACAGATACATAGATCTCTAAAATGTTTATAATTGTTGAAGTGCTAAATGACTATACATTTAGGAAATGCAAAATTTATAAACTGATAAAAATTGGCAAAAATGTCCAAATAAAAATGCATATTGATGTCTTTATAACAAAATCAGCAGTTCATGTTTTTATAGCTTTTAAGAGTCCTAATTCCCTCTCTCAATTTCTGAGTTCCCACCATAATCAACGTAGGCAACGGTAAAAGCAGAAAGCACGATACACATATTTCTGTCTTTCTATGTGGTTGTTTGTGAATATACCAGCATCAGATTTTTTATTATTACTTTTTTGTCTTTTTAGGGCTGCACCTGCAGCATAATGGAAGTTCCTGGGCTAGGGTTCCTGAGCCACATCTGCAAAGACCTACACCACGGCCTGCAGCAATGCTGGATCCTTAACCCACTGAGCGAGGCCAGGGCTCAAACCCACATCCTCATGGATACTAGTTGGGTTCTTAGCTCTCTGAACAACAACGGGAACTCCCAGATTATTACTATTTTTTTTTTAATTTTGAAATCACTATTAACCATGCAAGTTTTGATTAGTGAGTTGTGAGGTTCTCAATTAGTTTGTTTTCTTTCTGAGCGGTGTGTTGAAAGGGCAGTTTTCTCCTATGACACTGCCTCACACGGTATAGGTTAACCAGGACTCCTGAGTGGTTTCATGTACATGGTTATGGATGTTCATTCATCAAATACAACTCAAAGGGCACATGACACTGAAAAGAAGGCAACTGCCTCTGTTCCACGCCCAGCCTTAGTTTCGCGATACTAATCTTACCAGAGAAAGGTCTTTCTCAGTGTAGCCAAAATCTGAACCTGAAGACCCATACTCCATCCTGGAAAGATTAAAAGCCTTGCTTTCTACTGCACTCACTGCACAGGGGGTCAAAGCTAGTCCCTCCTAAAACCACAATGTACTCATCAGGCCCCTAAAATGTTCCACATTTAAAATCTCTGGGCCATTTCGGGCATTTATTTGAGAGGCAAAGAAACTGACAGTGAAATGTCTAAATTAGTAGAAAAGAAACCAAATCCTTCCCCTAAAATTATTCTTCTGCTTCAGACTTCCTTCCCCTAAAATAGTAAAATGACAGCAACTGGTCACATTATCCTATTTGTGGTATAACTTCTTTTATACATACAATAAAATGAAACACATCCTGATTACAAGACAACATATTTAGGCAAAAGGGTGAAACTTCTGGACTTGAAAATACTGGGTATTTCAAACAAGCAAAACGTTTTTCTAGAGAGTTTCCTAAATATCTGATTTCACCAACATCCTCTTTCCACTTACATAAGGTATTTTCCATGAAACTGAAAAGGATTCATGAAACAAAAGCAACAAATTTCAAGTCACAAAATAATGATGGGGTTAGCCTAAATGATAAGTTAGTTGACTCCATACCGATACACGAAGACCCAAGCAAGTTTCTTAGGAAATGTAATATATAATTTGCTGTCAATTATCACTGCAGTAGATGTCAATATTGAGTCCCACATAGAAAACCAAACAGAAATCTTCAATTCTTCCACCTTTCCATTCTTTAAATCTACACTGAAAATGTACACACCAAAAAAGAAATATATATATATATATATTTATATACACACATATATATATATGTTCTTGTTATCCACTAAAATCACTGCCAGCCCTGAAACTTAATCTATTAAGTTTGTTTTAAGATATGAATCATTCTTTAAGCTGGCATCTCTTCCAGTACAAAGACCTAACTAAATTGCATACAGAATGGGAAAATCAATTCTGGCAGCCAGACAAGAATGTAAATAGCACAGACCAATTCTCCCCACTGCCTGAGACACCGCCTGATAAATGTGATAAGTAACACCAAACATTCCATAAATTGATCTACTAACAGACTGCAAAAGCCGGTATCTTTTTTGAAGTTTTCCTCAACCTTCTATTTTTTTATGAATCTTTATAGGATTTAAACGCCCAGAGAAATTTAAACAGGTAGTTTTTGTTGGGCTTTTTTTTTTCTTTCAGTACCAAAATAAGACTTTAAAAGATAAGTAAAAAAAAATCTGTGGTCATTTAAAAATTCTTGGGCATAAAAACAATTGACTAATGTGTCTGGAAAAAAAAAAGGTAAAGGAAAGTTTGTTTTCTGTTTTGTCTATTTTTAAGACCATTTTTTTTTTTACAATGAAAACATAACCGAATTGTGTCTTTTTAAGGAAACATCAAGGGAAAACCGATGTTTGGACTACCAAAAAAGAGCCTAAGTACAATGTTTAAATTACCGAACTCAAAATATATATACGTATAAATAAATAACTTCTTAAATACCTTGGATTCAATTCCATCATAAAAGAAGGATTTACATAGTCAAGCTTCATTTGCTCACAGGGGAGTTACTCTTTAAAAAATTCTTTTATCCTACAAAATGAGAAAGCCCCCTCCTTGTAGAAAAGATGATCTCTTGCAGTTAGTAATGGTTGTGAAAAGCTCGCTTGACACTGCCTTAGAAGACCATTCCCTCAAGGGCCAAAGAGCCGACCTATTAAAGACATGGAGGAATCTGGTTCCTGTCCAGATTTTTTTCCCAGTCTGTGGAGTCTCCCCAAGTGACAGAATCAGAAGGAATCTAGCCAGAATCTAGGTATTTCACAAGGATCATTGAGAATTCAGTCACACTCAAATGTCACAGTCAGGGGGCAAATGTGATCTACCCTTTTCTACAAAACCTCTTTCCAACTGCACCATCGAAGTTTCCGGATTACTTCTGTTGCTTCCAGTGCTGAGTGACTACCAGTGTTGTTATAACTTGAGTTACTAGATGTCTGTCTTGTAAAAGTAGAAGAATGAGTTGTACTCCCAACAAGCCTTCTGAAATTTTACTGTTCTGAAAAATTGGCCAGATGGTAATACTTTAAAAGTTGCCATAAAAAGACAGAAAATATGTTCTCACCAAAAATAGGTTTTTCCTTTTTTTTCCCCCAAACTGGTGTATTCCAGGTTCTCTGCTAGCAGAAATAAGACACTGGATAGGAAAGACTGGGCCCGACCCCTCCAACCTAAGGAGCCATCCGTGTTCACAGTGAGTAACCAGTCCTTCCAACGCCCCCCACCCCAAGCTGGGAAGTGAGAAGACTAGGGTACAACTTGCCTCCACGTAACATACATGAAACCTACAGCCAGTTTCCAGCTCTGCTAAACGTGTAAGTCCTTCAGTACCAATCTAAGCGAGGATAAGTTGTCACTCTCCCTCAGAGAGCAAAACAAAATGGACATAAAAATAAAGTCTGGCCCCTAAAGGTCCTGAACATCTCTTCTGCCTTAGATTTACAGAGAGACACCAGTACAGACTTGTGCAGTCTGGAGGCTGCCTTATGGAAATAACGGTGGGCATGGTTTTATTTTGACTGTGATCCGGTACCTGCTGGCGCACGGAGCATGCGCTGCCTGCCATGAATTCTGAACTCTCCCTTTTCCAGGGTCTGCTTCTGTTTTGTCCATATGCCAGACCCAAGCACTACTTGCCCATAATATCATAGGATCAGGGCTGAGAAATTCAACTTTATTTCCAAGTAGAGAAAAACCCAAAAACCATTCTTTGAGTGACTTTGTAAAGTAATGACTCTTTCAAGACTTTTGCTTTTCAGGGGATAAATCACAGCTGTCATTCAAGAAAAGAAAGAAAAGAAAAGAGAAGAAAAAAGCAAAAAAAAAAAGAAAAGGAAGACAAACTAAAAATAAGAATGTACGTATCACACGTTAACTAGAAAGAACACAAGGGGGAAATAAGTCAAAACAAAAACAAGTTAAAGCTCTTGCAAATGGACTTTTGACAGTCATGCTTTTCTTATAAGAAATGGATTGCAATAAATCTTATCATGAAGTTCCCTGTCTAAAAATAATTTTCCTGGAAATGATATGTTTCTTTTTCTTGTTGAGGAAATCACATTCTCAGCAGTCATCATTATAATTTTGCCAGTGAGGTTCTTTGTACCTTTATTTTGCTCAGTCTAAGCAGAAAGATTAAGAGGCCCTCCAATGCATCCCCTTTTAGTTCCTCAAAATGAAGCCAGACTTAGCTGCATCCCTGGGTTGTGAAATAAGGCAGATGACTTCTTGAAGGGCCTATCAGCAATGATCCAGGGACCAGCGGCCACACGGACAAAACCGGCTGCCTTGGGTCAAGTGAGCTGTTTTCACCCCCTTAAAAGAGCTGCCATCCAGTGGGTCTAGCTGAAGATTATTCCCGATTTTATTCTTTCTGGAGTTTCCATCGTGGCTCATCGGATCAAGAACCCGACACAGTCTTCACAGACATCACTGACCCCTGATGTCACTCAGTGGGTTAAGGATCGTGGACCCAGCGTTGCCACAAGCTGCGGCATAGGTCTCAAAGGCAGCCTGGATCCAGCGTTGCTGTGGCTGCAGTGCAGACCTGCAGCCGGAGCTTCAATTCAACCTCTAGCCTGGGAACTTCCATAAGGCACAGGTGCGGCCCTAATAAAGAAAAAAAAAAAAAAAGATTTTATTATCTGAAAATAAAATCAGGGAGACAGGGCATGTGTATAAACGGAATCTGAGAAAGTGGCGAGTTCTGCAATATTCCAGGAGTTTGGAGAAGGCAGACATGCCAACCTGAGAACTCAGAAGGCCAGGCTTTCAAATACCGGTGGGCTGTGAGCATGCAGAAGAACCAGGAGACAATGGGGACCCGGCCCCTCTCACCGGGGAACTTGCTGCTCCGTTGACCCCTCATCTGGCATCCAAACAGATACCGTGGCCTTCAAGTTGGTGTCCCTGCCTCTAGCTTCTCGCCCTCTACACTCCTCTGGATGTGCTTTTTTTGAAAGCAAAAAAAATGAACAAAAACTAGGAGCTTGGGATTAACGTATACACACTATTATATATAAAACAGATGACTAACAAGGACCTACTGTGGAGTACAGGGAACGGTACTTAATATCTTGTAAAAAACCTGGAAGGGAAAAGGATCTGAAAAAGAATAAATATATATTCATAAATAAATACTTATATTTATGAATAGATGTTATATTTATAAATAAATATCTATAAAATATTTTACAAATATGCCTCTAGTTCATACTCATAAATATTTATTATATATTTATTTATATATTGCAATATATATTACTATATATATTTAAATATATATATTGTTATATGATTCAGTTATATGTATATAATTGAATTATACAAATATATGTATATAATTATATACATATAATTATATATTCTATGTACATAACCGAATCACTTTGCTGTATACCCAAAACTAACCCAACATTGTAAAGCAACTGTATGTCAATAAAAAT
The DNA here is from genome assembly GCA_004024745.2 of Catagonus wagneri. Taxonomy (NCBI): domain Eukaryota; kingdom Metazoa; phylum Chordata; class Mammalia; order Artiodactyla; family Tayassuidae; genus Catagonus; species Catagonus wagneri. The sequence goes on along the minus strand of PVHT021183709.1, from coordinate 6,489,636 downwards.
TAAAAAGAAAAATGAAACAAAAAAGATCTGACCCTTCAATGTACGGTAAGACTATGAAAATGGAGGGGAAGACAGGCTTTGTTTTAGGAACTAAACCTAGTGCAGAAAACCTACAGCCTTCTTCCTCCAATCATCCTAAAGGGCCAAACACGTTCCTCAGTAGGTCAGACAGAGTTCTTCATAATTCACCAAAAATTTTTTTCAACCTTATATCCCAGAAAACAGAGCTGGCTTCTTAATAGACTATGCTCTCTCCCAAGTCTGTGCCTCATGCTTAGAACCCTCCTCCTTTTCTAGTACATTCTCTTCATCCTTCAAGACCCAACTTGGCTGAGAGCCTCCAGAGGAGCCTTTCATAACGCGGAAATGGAGCATCTTTGGTTCCTTCAGGGTTCCAAGTACACCTCTGGTGTGTCACAAGCCACAAACCTGTTAACAGCAAGGACCCCAACAACTGCATTTTGTTTGCAGGATGTGACACGGTCCCCAGTCCATAAGGCCCTGAGTGTTTACTGAGCAGAACCAACTCTTGGTTAATGAGTTGCAAGATCAACGGCGCAGGGTTATCTGTGCCATAAGCAGAGATCAGCTTTCCACGATCTTTTTATTAGAGATGTGATAAAAGCCAGGTGAGATCACAAGAGACCTTGAGAGACTACGGGGACGTCCTCGTGATTCCAAGTTTGAGCCTCAGCCCAGCAGCGCACCTGGGAGCTTGCTGAAATGTACTCTGGGCCCCACCCAGGACCTATAAAATCAGCATGGGGTTTTACTAAGATCCCCGAGTGATCTGTATGTACACTAAAGTATGAGAAGCACAGATCCGATCTGAGCTAAACACGAGGAACAACCGGAACTCTACTGCAAGAAGATTCTCAACCTCCTACATATGTGACCAGTTGGGGTGGGAGGGCAAGGGAAAGCCTGGATGCAGAAGGGAGAGTAAGGATACTTTTGTCACAGTTCAGGTGGCCAGCCCCTGACCTGGGGGGATAACAGTGAGAAGCGCAGAAATGATGAGTACAATTATTTTGCCTAAAAATAGAACTGTTAATGCTCGTTCATTAGCTTAACAATAACCGTGGGCTTGCTGACTTTCTCGGATTGTAAACAAAAATTCTGTACTGGTTTAAAGGACTACATCACACCTTTTGAATTTTTGTGAAGGAATTATATTTAAATAGAACCAAAACTATTAGTTTTAGGGTGTATTCTCAGATTTGGAGTTCTTTTTTTTTTTCTCTCTCTTTTTTTAGCAGTTCCGAAGCATATGACGTTCCCTGGCCGGGGATCGGATCTCAGCTGAAGTTGCAACACTAGATCCTTCAGCCATTATGCCAGGCCGGGGGATGGAACCCCGACCCCAGTGCTCCTAAGAGGCCCCTGATCCCGTTGTGCCACAGCGGGAGCTCAAGATTTGGTGTTCTAAGGGCGAGCCCAACTGAGAGGCATTGGAAATTCTGTAAACCTGTGTGTAACCGGATGCTTTAATAGGACCAAAGTTCACACAGGGGTATGTATCCTGGTCCCACAGATACGGGACCAGGATACCCCGGTGACAGTAAGACAGATGCCCGCCATGTGCAATTTCAAGGAAAATGGCCAGAAACCGTTCCCTGAATGTGGAACCCCTCCTCTGCCCCTTTCACCACATCTCCTTTGCCACACAGACGCCCACTCAGAAGCAGGCCTGGGTAAGGAGTGTAGGAATTCAAAACTGTAGCATTTAGACTTTTAATTATTCCAAGGGACTGGACAACCTCGCATATGAGCTGTAGGAGTGTCCATATTTGAAGTTACTCTAGAACTCTATCTCTAGGGAGTGAGCTGAAAAAAACCACAGTCTTGAATAAACAACCAGCCTGCAATAGAGGAAGATTTCCCCTGCTCAGTCAAATTCAGGATCACCCAAAATAACATTCTATCTTGATCAAGACCACTCAACAAATCAATGTCAAGAACACGTTGCCAACGATCACACGGACAGAAAGGACTTTCAGGACAGGAGCACCCACGATCCTCGCTCTGCAGTCGTACACAGAAAACAGTCCTCTTTGGAGGGTGTGGAAAATGCATGAGATATATTGTTCTCTTGAGCTAATAATTTCCCTAACTTGAACCCACCCTTCCAAAAAATTTCTGTGCAGCTTCAATAGCTGTTCAAAGCCAAACGAAAATGTGTAGTGTTTATTACAACAGATGCTAAAGCTCCCCCAGCAGAGGAGCCAGAAGTTTGTCCTGGTGTTCCCCTACTTTTTAGGACTGGAGGGCACATTTTTTAAGGGCATCAGCACCAGCAAAATCAAGGTCATCAAAGTAGGTCACTGAATTCGAATTTCCACAGTTCTTGGTCAAATCTCTGCAGCTCTGTATAGGTTAAAAAGTCCTTGCTAGTGCTGGCTTAAATGTCTTTTTAACATATGTTTTTTTTTCCATGTTACCCCTTCCCCATAACTAATTTTACTTCTAACTCCCACCACTGCATTCATGCATCTTTGCCTACCAATCCCTCTTTCCCCCATCTCTATCTCCCAAGACCATCCTCTCATGCTCCCTCCAGATGGACGGACAACACAAAAAACATCTGCTTTTGTTACAACTTTTCTTTCCTGTCACAAGACTTGCTTCCTCCAAAACTGAATTCCCACTTCTTGACCAGGTACGCTTAGTTCTTGCTGCCAGGCTGGACGGGTGGCCTTGGGGCTTCTCCATCATCTCACCTGTGGTCCATCAACAATTGAACATGACCTTTCCGGGCTAGGAGTCTTACCTCTCCTGACACATTGAAACTTTTCTTCCTCTCAGGATTTCTTCCAGACCCACCAAGGAAGCAAAAATATTTCTGCCCCTTTCCATGCTGGAACCACTTCCATAGCATCTTCTCTGGATCTCTATGTTCAACTTCTCCACTTGACTCATCATCATTCTTCCTTCCTCTGAAGGGTTATTGCTTTTGTTTTGGTTTTATCTGGTCAACACTGAAACATCACAAGCTCTTTATTCCTTGGTCCTCCTCTTTTTGAGACTGTATTGTATTCTGTACTCTGGGCCAGGTTCCTTGCCTTCTCTCTCTCCTTCCTCGGCAGCCTCTTCCACCTGCCTTAAGGCTCCTCCCTCTTTCCTTCCTTCTCTCCTTTCCTTCTTCCTTTCTTTTCTTTCTTTCCTGCTTACTTGCTGGCTTTCTATTCTCTTCCTTCCTTTTCTTTCTTTCCTGCTTCCCTCTCTTTCTTTCCTTCTTCCCTTTCTTTCCTCTCCCTTCCTTCCCTCTCTCCCTCCCATCTCTCTCTGCATCTTTCCCTCCCTATTATTCACCTCTGCTTCTTTTCTCCACTTCCCCCTCTTTTTTTCTTCTTTCCTTTCTCCCTGCACGAACTCCTCTCCATGGTTCTGGACCACAAACGTGGGATTTCTTTTCCTTCACTTTATTCTTCTCCACCTTGTCTCCGTCTGCAGCACACCAGGAGGAACCAGATGCGAGGCCTAACTCCACGGCCTGAAGGGCAAGGCTGCAAAGGCCCATAATGTGGTTCACAATGAAGCACAAGGAACCGCTCTCCCAACTGCTCAAGCCTCTCCTTTTCCACCGGCCTGCCCACTGAACCCATTCCAAGGTTTCGGGCACAAGGGACTGCACATTAGACCATGAACTTCTTCCTGGGCTTCCTCAGTGTACACATTTCCTCAAAGCCCCCCCCCCCCAAATCCATCCACTCCACCCAACACCGATTCTGCAGGAACACGTGTTGCTCAACTTTCCGGGTCCTTCTGCTCAAAATGCACCTCTCCCCTAACAACCTCTCTGAGGCTTTCTTTTTGGCCAAGCACAAGGTATATGGAAATTCCCAGGCCAGGGACTCGACTCGTGCCACAGCAGCAACCAGAGCCACTGCAGTGAAACACAGGATCTTCTGCATCACCAGGGAACTCCTCTAAGCCTTGCCTTTCTTTCTTTCTTTCTTTCTTTCTTTCTTTCTTTCTTTCTTTCTTTCGACTCGTGCCACAGCAGCAACCAGAGCCACTGCAGTGAAACACAGGATCTTCTGCATCACCAGGGAACTCCTCTAAGCCTTGCCTTTCTTTCTTTCTTTCTTTCTTTCTTTCTTTCTTTCTTTCTTTCTTTCTTCCTTCCTTCCTTCCTTCCTTCCTTCCTTCCTTCCTTCCTTCCTTTCTTTCTTTCTCTTTTTAGGGCCTATGG
>PVHT021183709.1:6335350-6482279 GCA_004024745.2 Catagonus wagneri | reverse complement strand
GAGCGATGATTTCCGCTGCCAAGCTTCCAGTGGTAACACTTTAAAGCTGCCAGTATGGTGTGATGCCATCAGTTTTGAAAACTTAGAAAGGCTCATTGATTTTTACTGACGTTTCTTACACAATCTACTTCCTTTAAGGCCACGGGAGCCAGGCCCGACTGAGACAAGTTACAGAATGAATAAATGTTATGGTATCGACACAGAAATTATGTAGTTTCCTTTCCTCCTTTCCACTTCCAGGTTTATTTCTGGCTTCCGCAGCCCCGCATGCCCAGGACTATGGTTCTTACAGACCCTCCCACACGCTACTCCTTTACTGGACCATTGGAGCACAACCCCTCAGCCCTAATTTCAGGGGAGGTAAATGAATGGCCTTCTGCAATAAAGCAGCTCTCTAAAGCAAGAGAACTTGGGAAAGGACTTTTTACCTGTGTCTCAAGTAAGACCCATGAGTGTCACGGTAGGTTGGTTATAATAGCGGTTTTATGACGCTATTGGCAGAGTTACAGTAACTGCGAATCGTAACTGTTGTTGGGTTCCTACTTTACAAAGTTGTAGCTATGAGTCTAGCCTTGTTTAGCCAGAACAATTATTTTACAATTAGTTTGGACATGTCTGAGCCCAGAAGGAAAATTTCAATTTCAGTCATCTTATTTTCCTTGAACACGATCCAGGGCTACCAAAAAATCAGGTCAATTCAACTTGGCGCATGTGGGTTTCTCATCATTTTCTGAGGTCGAACCCCCATAAACATGAACGATCAAAACGTTAAGCAAGTTTTTCAAACTGCCACATCAAAGAGCAGTAAAGCAAAACAAACAAATACACAAACCAAAAAAATAAGCCTGTAACTTCATCATCAAGGTAGAATATGATCGGAAGCCTATAAAACATAATACCCACCCCTGAAAGTAGCCTGCAAATCTATCACTTCAACATCTAGTAAATGACACAATTTGTTTACACGGCTCTGTACCTTTTTACAGCCTTTCCATAAAGAAGTTATTACATCCATCCCCTTTATTTTGTTTAATAGTGTCTGAATGAACCCCAGAACCACAGGCCAATTAAACAACCTCTCCTTAGATGGACGTGGTCTCGTATGTAATTCGCCACTACTGGGGAAATTTTGAAAACAATGTTCGTAGTTTGGAAACACCACACACTCCCACACTCCCCAAGTATTTCCTGTGCTTTATGCAGTTTCAAAGATCCGGCAGATATACTAAAGAAGTCCTGCTTCTCCACTTTCTTCCAAGTCAAAGTGTGGCATTTGCACTTCTTCCAAAAGATTTCCACCTCGCAGTATTTTGCTGCGGGAGGCTGGCCATTCAGAAATAAGTGCAAAAGAAGATTGCATGGAAATGTGGAATCCAGACATCCTAATTGATTTCCAAGGAGGTAAATGTTAGTTCTAAAAGGAAACCGTTCTAAAGCAGTTAGTTTAATGGGGTGCTCAACTGATGCCCATTAAAAGTTATCGGTACAGATTAAAGATACATTTTCTACCATGATGAAAAAGTGCTTTTTTTTAAAACAAACATACAGATTCTCAACTTTACATTCTTAATCACGCCTGTAAACATCAAGCCTGTTAATATTCTCAAGAAGACAGAAATTAAAACCGCTTTTTCAAGGGTTAGTATTTATCAGTGAGGTAGATAAACTCTGTTTGGACTGGGAAATACTGCTATTTTTTGATTGCTGATTTTTCTATACACAGATAGTTTTGTGACTAACACACACACACACACAAATAAAGATACAGTTGAGGGCCATAAAATACATCTATCCCATACATGAAAACGCATCCAAACTCTAAAAATGCTAGTGTGCTATGAGATCTAGTCTCTTGTATCTTGGAAGCAATTCACTTCCATGCAGACCTTCAGAAACAGAGTGTACTTTTGTTTATAAGATGAAAGTAAAGCCAGTCACAAAACTAATGTATTGAGACATCACTGCTTGTTTCAAATGAAGTGTCCTCTAGTACCTTTTATGACCTACAGCACGAGCCCATGGCCAGCAGGGGAGACCTGTCTCCAAGACACCCCATCTCTGGCCCTTCCTTGATGTATAGAAGCCAACTTTGTTTCTTGTTTTTATGGTATTCAACCTGTCCTTTGAGCTAATCAGGCGGCCAGTTAACTCTAGCTAAGAGTCTAGTACCTTCAGGTATATTTCTACAGAAAAATATGAAAATGCTGGAAGTGATTATGTTTTTTTCCTCTGTTCTCAAACCCTACTGTCTGAGAACCCATCTGCACCCCACTGTCCTTAGGTCTCAGGTTTAAAGTGAGATGAATCAGAAATGAACCCTGCAGGTTCCCCTTTTTTTCCCAACGCAGTAAGAAATTTCCAGTAAGGAACTGAGTATTTCTTTCTTCTCATCTGTTCACATCTTAATCACATTTGAAGCAAATGTTCTTTCTTCGCCCACTGATTTTAAACATTGCCTGCTGCCACAGCAAGGAAAAAAAAAAAAACTTTATAATGCTTTCAGGACTCTCAATTTGCATTTCTAATCACCTCTGACTAGGACTATGTGTGGCAGTAGGAGAAACAAGCTGTGATTTATTCCTCAGTGGGGGGGGAAGATAAACAATACGACTCTTTAAAAGACAGATGTCCTTATAAATACCCAGCAAAAAATAACTACCAGAAACAACATGAGATAAGCGCCACGTAAGTCCCACTTCTGTTGTTAATGGTTTCTGATCTCTGTTATGATTCAACAGGCAGGTGCAATGGCCAGCTGTGTGAGTCAAGCACAGAAGCCTATCTCCATCTTGCAAACACTGAAAAGCTTAAAATAGTATCCACTCAGGAACAAGGCTTCCCTGGAATGCAAACAGTTTAGCTTCGAAAAAGTGGCCTGACATCTCCATAGCACTCCACCAAGCGAAATGCGTTCATTTCAAATTCCTAAATACCTCCAAAAATGTCTAGCACTGTGCACAAGGAACCAGGAGCTCCCCAGGGGTTACTCCATGCAAATCAACCTCAGAGGGATTAATTTTCCAGGAAACTTGAAATCCTTTCCCTTCCGAGTGGTGAAGGCTGTTTTCCTGGCTCCTCGCAATGCAACAGCTTCGTTACACGAATTCAGGGTGTGCTGCCCCCTTTATCACCATCTCTGGAGCCCTCGGCCAGCCTCCTCCTGCCCGCCATCCATTCTGTGAATGGAGTGTGAAATCAGCTCTTCGTTTACAAAAAGCGGGCAATGGAGAGCAGTGTGGACCCAGGCTTAGCGTATGTGTGTGACAGAGACTGTGCAGCCAGCCCTTGGACCAGTTCAGGATGTCCCAAGGAAACCTCAACTGCACACACCAAAGCAGGACTCCAGCTACACACCAAAGCAGGACTCCAGCTACACACCTGCCCAGGAAGCCACTGAAAAGAAAAGGTTCTGACACCATCATCTGAAACATGAAGACAATTCTTCTTGAAGTCCGTCTGTGGACAGCCAAGCCCGGGGAGACACATCCCTCCACTAGCATCAGGGCCTTTGAAGGGTCCCCTGCCTCTGCCCGTACCTGGACCCAACAGAGAAAAGACTCATCTTCATTCTTGGGTGCAGGCTGTGCCCTGAGTTTAGAAAACCATCCTCTTTTTCCCAATCAAGCCCACTTGAAAGTATGTCCCCTCCCCTGTGGGAACCCCTGTTCCCTGCACTTCTTTTCCAGGGGGAACCCACCCCCCCAGTCAATCAGCAGAGGACATAGGGAGGGCAAAAAAAAAAAAATCCCTCTGCATTCCCATAGCATCCTTGAGCCCAGAACTAACAAGACTCTGAGATAAAACAGGAGCTGCCATCCTACTGGGACAGAGCTTCTCAAGGGCAAGGTCTGACTCTTAATTCTCTTTGGACCTGGCACCTAGGGCCAAGCTTCGAAAGAGCAGATGAGCATAAATACCTGCTGTTTAAAAGAAAGGTTCTAAGAAAACCTTAGACCGTTTAAGTCAGGAAGAGGAGACACAGAGCTCCTGGCTTAGTCAGACCCAGGCCCAAACGCTTACAGGCTGTGTGACCTTAGCTACTTATTACTGAAGCCCCGGTGTTGCTTCTCATGCCGCATGGGGAGATTATAAAGATGAAGCTGTGTAGGGTCTGAAAACACTAAGCACAAGTATAATCAACACCCAACAGGCTTCCCGGGGCAGGCATTATGATACATCACAAAAATCAGAGACCCACAAAGAGCTAAGTGCCACCAGAGACTGTGTCCTAATACGCCCCTCCTGTGTCCTTCCTGGGGACAGCACTTCCTGGTTCCCAGCTTCTGCTACAAGCGGCTGTGCAGACCTGGATCCTTATACTTGCATCAGTGGGGCTCCTGCAGTCTGGGGATGTAGGTTTCCTGCCTCCCCCTACCCCCGCCGCCCCTGCTCCCCAATTGCTGCAACAACCCAAAGCACCCTCCTTTGACTGAGAAGTGGTTCAACCACTATTCAATAGGGGAAATGCAAAATGCAAAACACACACACACAGACACACACACACACAGAGCTTGAAAACAGAAGAGGAATTAAGCCTAAAACCAAGAAAGCAAAATTAGTGAAGCCAGCCTGGCCAAGATGGTTTGGCTTAGAAACAAGGCAGATGTCCAGGGAGAAGACTGCTCTGTCACCAGGGAAGTGGGGATAGTGGCTTAAAGACAGCGCACAAACCCTAATGTGAGGGCAGAGAGCAAGTAATGTGGCTGAACTCCATTTAAAAGATACTCTTGGAGTTCCCGGGTGGCCTAGCAGTTAAGGACCCGGTGTTGTCACTGCAGCAGCTCAGGTCCCTGCTGTGGCATGGCTTCAAACCCCGGCCCAGCAACTTCTGCATGCTGCAGGTGCAGAGGTAAAAAGAAAAAAGGAAAAAAATAAAGGAAATGAAATAGGTAAAGTAAAATAAATGAATGAAATGAAATACATAAAATCAATTAAAAAAAAATCAAATAAAGTAAAATGCATTCCTGTGAAACAAAAGACAAAATGAGCTCATACTACCAAAAAAAAAAAAAATCACTCAGGAACGTGGCTTTAAATACATGTAATTAATGTAACTCCTCTTTATAACTTAGCTCTTTCTGTTGTCAGATTTTAGACTTTGCAAACACAATTTTTTTTAAAGAAGGTAAATGAATCCTTCGTAGCTATTCAAGCCCACAACTACAAATTTATTTATTTCCTTGCTATGCCTGACTTTAAAGAGAAATCTGAACCTCTGAATAGAATACCCTACATAATATAGTGCAAATGAAAGCTAAAGTCACTCATTAAATCCATTTCAAAAGAATAAAAGGGTGTGCGTTCCAGAGCTCACCAAACCATGCTTTTTTACTCGTTTCTAGGGCACGTTTACCACTGAGACATCCTGCGAAATAAAACATTCCAAGTTCTTTAAATAACTAAATAAAAATAAAACGCTCCCTGTGGGACTAAGCTTTGCAATGTCAGATTTCCTCTTCCTCATCATCAATAAATACATCAAGATATGGAAATAAAGATGGTTCATCCACACACCTGGGGAAAGTAAGACAGTAACACACAACAGGAACAATTCCAAAGGAAGTATGTCAAGTCATTTGCCAACAGAGATATAACAGTAGACATTAGCCAGGTTATGTTACACTTAATTAATGAGATTATTCTGAAACTGCTATCCTTAGTGTTCCCGTAAATAATGTTTCTGGGTCAGCCCCACTTTCCCTCACAACCCCCAAAGCATGAAACCTTCTAAAACGGTAAAGAAATGCTTTTATACAAAAGGGTGGAATTTCGAAACTAGAATTCCATTGGCCTAAAGGTTCCCACTGAAGGAAGATACATCAGCTGCTGAGCAGCTGAACCTGCGGGCTTGCCCTCCAAACTCTAGGTCTCACTTTACACACTGAAGGGGGCGGGGTCCTGGGACCCTTTCAGCCCAAACATCGTGCACAGCAAAAGTACTGCTGACTTCTAGCCTGTGCGAGTTCTCCAGGAGCCCCAAGCAAAAGGTGGACAGCACAGCGATTCTAGAGCTCCATCAGCCAATCAAAATTCATCATTCTGGGGAGTTCCCGTCGTGACTCAGTGGTTAACGAATCCGACTAGGAACCATGAGGTTGCGGGTTCGATCCCTGGCCTCGCTCAGTGGGTTAAGGATCCGGCGTTGCCGTGAGCTGTGGTGTAGGTTGCAGACGCGGCTCGGATCCCGCGTGGCTGTGGCTGTGGCTGTGGCGAAGGCCGGCGGCTACAGCTCCTGTTAGACCCCTAGCCTGGGAACCTCCATATGCTGCGGGTGCGGCCCTAGATAAGGCAAAAAGACAAAATAAATAAATAAATAAAATAAAATTGCACCATTCTGGGAGTGTACTGGGTCCAGACCCCACAGGACCCCACCTGCAGAACATACAGAGGGGCACACAGCAGGGGCACTTTTAAGAGAGTCACTAGCACTGGTTCCCGGAAACCCATCCAATGGCTCGGTACACACTCTGCTGGTAACACGGTTTATTTACCAAGATTCCAAAGTAGAGGAATTCCCCCTGTGGCGTGGCAGAAACGCACCTGACTAGTACCCATGAAGACGCAAGTTCGATCCCTGGCCTTTCTCACAGGGAGTCAGGGATCCAGCATTGCCATGAACTGTGGTGTAGGTCACAGAAACGGCTTGGATCCCATGTTGCTGTGGCTGTGGTGTAGGCCAGCAGCGGTAGCTCCGACTCGAACCCTAGCCTGGGAACCTCCATATGCCATAGGCGTGGCCCTAAAAAGCAAAAAAAAAAGTAGAACTCACTCGTTGGCATTTGCCATCACAACCAATAAGCAAGTTGATCTTCCTCTGAAAATAAGTCAAGCAAATGTAAAAATTCCAAAGTCAAAAAGCCACCTTCCAAGATGGCCTGTTGTTCCGGGCAACCCCAGAGTTGCACACTAACAAGGCACTACCTCCAGAACCGTCCAACGTATTAAATATTTACTGGGCACCTCTCTACATAACACCCTGTTCCAGGTGCTGGAGTCCCCACAGAGGGCAGGTCCCACCAGGCCACACTCTCAGGGAACTTACATTCTGTAGGTGGTGGCGGTCAGGGCGGGTAGACAATAAAAAAAAAAAAACAATAAACACCATGAAGATCATCAAAGAGTGGTATGCGCTATGCTCATAATTCACCTTGATGTGATAAATATGAGTGGTTCATAAAAGTGGTTAGAAAAAAAGGCCTTGCGGAAGAAGGTGGTCTATTTAACCCAGATGACAGGAAGGGGGGACCGAGGCCAAAGGAGCGGGCCAAAATTGCCCCAGATGCTCACCCTTGAAAGGCTAGAACCAAGGAAGCCACAGGATGAGGCTTGAATGAAGGCAGCCCCTTTCCTCCCTCCAGGTCCTTCAGGCCCTAAGTGGGTTGGTCCCGAGTACCAAGCAGTGGGGAAAAGAGAGAGGAGGTCTCACTCTGTGTGAACTAAGCTGTCTGTAGCTCAAAGTGTCAAAAGGTTTACCCATCAGTGTGGGGGACCATGTCCCCAGCTGTGCCAGGCATTAACCCCGCAGCTCCTGGCCAAAGATACTCCATTTGTCCTCAAGGAGTAGCTGGGCTCCCTCCCAACCTACTGGGAATATTTCAGCATTTCCGCGGTCAGTGTGGTAGTACCCGTGCTTTCCAGCTGGAAGTCAACCACTCGACGTATTCCCAGGAAACAGGAAAGGGAAGACATGAAAAAAAAAAAAAAATCACAGCTGGAGGCAGTGGTGGAGAAAAACAACTCAGAGACTGCTTAACAAATGAGTTATAGAGAAATTACAGGGCGTCCTAGAGAGATATTCTAGCTTTTCTATAATGCTTTCAAATAAAACCATCAGAAACGTCAAAATTAGACTAAGTAAATGAAGGGACTTTTATGATGATTTCTACCATTTCGGTTGATACAAACAGAAACCCCTGGGGTTAATCTTCTTGGAACCCATGCTTATCCTTCTTGGAAAAATCTGGGGGCGTGGGCATTATGAATGTAAGGGGATTTAATTATTATTGATTGAACACATCACATTATCATGACAATTCCATTTTCTACAAAAAGTTAATGGCTAGAACAGAATTTTAGCACCAAAAAGGTTGAGAATACACGAAGTGGAAGAGAATATAAAGAATATATGTCATTGTGATGATTTTTGTAAACCTGTAATTGAAATAAAATTGATTAAGTTAAAAAAAAAGAAGATATGTCAGACATAAGTTTTAGGAAGAATAAAATAAGAACAGACAGAGTTAGGATTTCAGTACCTCAGACGGGGCTCTACAAAATGCACCAATGAGGAAAGTCTAGGGTTGGACTCTAGCATCTGTTTACAACTATTCAACAGACGATATATAATTCCTAAAGTTTTGTACAGACCTCTGCACTTTCCAATCAGCTATTAGAGTAACCTCTAAAGTATACCTGTGGGTTAGTAAATGTTTTCTACTGAAATGTGAAAGTGGACATTTTTGTTAAAAATGACACTTTTTTAAAAAATAACTAAATTCCACTGATCTTAATTACCTAGCAACTTTAAGGTTTCAAAATTTAAAATCTAAAAAAAAGTAAAAATTAAAAAAAAAGTCTACCAGATTGAGGGTAAAAGATAAGAGTTGGTAGGGGAGACAAAGTTACCATAAAATAGAAGGGGGTTTTTTGGTCACCTATTGTGAAAAGCCATATTCATCATTACATAATGGTACTTTACTGCTTGAACTTCCTCAACCATCTCAAGCAGAGAACCAGGAGGAAGTTTAAAACACACACACACACACACACACACACAAACCCTCTAGACGACAAAACTAAATGTCACAAAGGTCAGGCATTACAACTTATAGACTAACACACAGGAAAGTACCTTGAGTCCTAAGGCAGAGCCTTGGACACTATTCTAAAGATTGTGATGATCTGATTTTCCAGTAAAATCCGGCCTTGCAGCCGCTACCTAAAAAGGGTGGGGGTGAGTACAGGCACAGAAAGTTCTAGAATCCAAAAATAGAGAAAATTTCCTAGGGCCTTTGTAGACATCATTTGTATTTGTTGCATGTGCAGTGGGGAGAGGGAAGGAGAGAGGAACCATATAGCAGCAGAGGATTAAGAGGTACACTATTATTTATAAAATAATGATATACTGTGCAATACAGGGAATGGAGCCGACATTTTATAACTACAAATGGAGTATAACCTTTCATAATTGGAAATAACTACATTGTACACCTGGAATGTACATGAGATCATATATCAACTAGACATACATTTTTTTTTGTCTTTTTTTTGCCTTTTCTAGGGCCGCACCTGCGGCATATGGGGGTTCCCAGGCTAGGGGTCTAATCGGAGCTGTAGCTGCCGGCCTACACCACAGCCACAGCAACGCGGGATCCGAGCCACTTCTGTGACCTACAGCACATCTCACGGCAACGCCGGATCCTTAACCCACTGAGCAAGGCCAGGGATCAAACCCGCAACCTCACCGTTCCTAGTCGGATTCGTTAACCACTGAGCCACGACGGGAACTCCAACTAGACATACATTTTTAAAAATGATGTTCATAAGGATGGTTATCCATTTTGCCATCCCTATTGCCATCCAGGGTTCTTGGCCTCCTTCATCAATAGAAATTGCTAAGAGGCCAGACAAGAAAATTCAGACAAGGTTTTATTGGGGCCCCTGATGCAGCAGGGAAGCAAAAACAAACAGTAGGTTCCCTTGCTTGATCACTCTCCAAGAAGTGAGCTGGTTTCTTACGGGGAGAGGGGAGAGGTCACTCCAGAAGGGTGGTTTAGGTGGTCTGCCCACCCCTTTGGTGGTGGTATGTGCAGGTGGGCATGCAGGTACCCGGCTTTTGCTGTCCGCTTTTCAGAAGTGGCAGTTGGTTTTTGGGTTTTTTTTTGGTCGTAGTTGGGTTTTTTTTTTTAGTCTTTTTGTACCTTCTTGTCCATAATTTGCCCCAAATGCTCATGCACACAGTTGTTTTTAGTCCCTTACAGTTTCTTTGTATTTTGTCCCTGGAGGAGATGTTTGTCCAGGTGCAAATACCGCAGCCACAGCAGCAAAGGATCCCAGGTCCCAGGTCCCAGTCTGTCTCATACCTACTAGAGGCATATCCCACAGGTACACTCAAAGTAATTACATTAGATGAGAACAGTGAGAAGCATGTTTCAGGGCTATGGCAAACTAAAATCCGGCCCCGCCAAGGACACTAGGTGGGTGAGGCCTTATTCTATCAACAACTTTGTGACTGGCATGTACTGGGGCTACACGCAATAAACAAAAACAAGCAGTGCTTCCTTGTGTTTGTGATGTTATATAATTGCTTCTGCTACAGTTCAGAAGCACCACCCCAGAACTCACCCATTTCATGGGAGGCACCCTCTTTAGTAACTTTCCCATTGGTCCTACAGAAAGTAGAGGCCCCAAACGCTACCTGAGTCACCGCTCTGATCTTTTACCTCCCCCTCTAAATCTGGAGATGATGGCTACGTGAGGCTTGTTAGCAGTCAGGTTCAGGTTAAAAATGAAAGATGCAAAGGCAATTCATGACGTTGGAGGATAAAATTATTTTTATAGTAAAGTGGCAAGAACTGCAACATAGTCTTAAGTCAACAGCCAAGTAACTGATAACAGGTTAAATGACACTGATCCCGCAAACCTAATTTTGAAGGGCCCTCCCTTCCCCCCTTGCCCCAGGTTAAATCCAGGCTCATTTGTGAGAGCAATCAATTTCCATTTATAACATCTCAGGACACCCAGTTGATACTGAAACTGAATAGGCCTGTGGATAAGACTGAGTCAACACCACGTGAGACTTTGAAATACTCAAGGAAAGAGAGTATTACTGGGGAAGGGTGGTTGAAAAGCCAGGATGAGTTCCTAAAGTCACAACATATCAATTTGAACATTTCATATTTAACATTTAGAAGACCTTCACAAAATGATGCCATGCACAGACTGGCATTTTCTATGTGGCATCCTCAGGTGGGTCTGTAGTTAAAAGATTAGGCAATTATATATAGAGAGAAGAGCAACAGGGCAATCAACAAACAGTCATGGGAGTTCCTGTCATGGCTCAGTGCTTAACGAATCCAAATAGGAACTATGAGGTTGCAGGTTCGATCCCCAGCCTCGCTCAGTGGGTTAAGGATCCGGCGTTGCCGTGAGCTGTGGTGTAGGCTGCAGACGCGGCTCAGATTCCGCGTGGCTATGGCTGTGGCGAAGGCCGGCGGCTACAGCTCCTGTTAGATCTCTAGCCTGGGAACCTCCGTATGCTGCGGATGTGGCCCTAAAGAGCAAAACAAACAAACAAAAACAAGCAGTCATAATTCAATAGGAGGGCCAAAAATACCCACACGATGGAGTGAAAAATTTGAAAGCCGTACACACACACAACACAAAGTATTTTCTGCAAATCTGTTCACATTCCAGGGGCATCTTCTTTAACACCTACCTGTTATCCTCCAATCCTGGAACTCTGAAGCATGAAAACCAACCTGAGCATGTGCAAGAAGATAGCTCTATATCGCCCCCTAATGCTGGCCAGACGCACTTCTCCCCGAGGCCGAACACTATAAGGTGAGTGGTTCCCCCACCTCCAGTTACTTCCGGCTGCCAACCCTTTCTAGGGCTAAACATAGCCCCATCCTCTGCCCACAGATTAGGACACAACCAAGCTATTTTTAGCATCATGCATCTTAGGAATGGAAATGGCCCTGCCTCTGACTGCAACAGTATGTGTGTGGCCTGGCTGCAGAAGCCCACCTCTCTGGAGGGTGTGAACCTACTCCAGGGAGTAGCCAAAGACCCTGTGAAAGTTTGGGGGTCCTTTACACAGTGAAGAATGACAAGGTAAGGACAACCAGAGTCACAAGTCGTCGCAAAGTGACTCAGGAAGATGACAGATGCCAGGACAGGCCTGAGAAGTCAGAGCAGCAGGAGAATTGACCTGGGACAGGGGGGGTGGGGGAAAGTCAGGAATATCATGCACAGTCATTTTGGGAAAACCTGTCCAGTAAAAAGCAACACTTTGAACTGGACATTTGTTTTACCCAAGAAAGAGCAATAGTTGGTCTGATTAGCTTCCTGTGATGGTATATCTGGCTGTGGTTTCTTTGATCACCCCCCCACCCCGTCCTCTACAGCCCCCCTCCTCATTAGAGATGGACACTCAGGCTTCCCTTTAATTGGCAGCTTAAGTAGCCTGCAGGTGCCATGTGCCATTCCATTAGCAAGTTGTAAGAAGCAACCATGTTCACATTGGCTGATAAACAAAATACCCGGTCTTGCTGCCCACACAACAAATACAAATAATGTCTACAAAGGTCCCGGGAATCCTTATTTTCTCTGTTTCTGTCCTCTAGACCTTTCTGTGCTTTCTTAAAGATGGATTCTTTGGAGAGTTCAAATTGAAAGTTGAAGCTCTGAACACTCCCAAAACATAAAGTTTCTGGGACTTAAAATTACAGTACACTCTATTCTGATTTCCTAGGTATGCTGCTTATGTTCATTTTGCCTGGCTAATGAAGTGACAGCGTTCTTGCATTCTGAATAGATGGCATACAAAGCAGTAAAAACATGTACATTTCTTTTCAAATAACACTAAGAGCCACCACTTGTAAACAGGGTGTTTAATATTCTAATTTTAGACAGCCTACATTAACATTGTGGTTTCATGTGCAGTATAAAATTTCTATTTACAAAGTATTCTCAAAAATGACTTCATAATGGGAGATCAAGAGAAAAAGAGTTTAGAAATTGAATGATGTAAATCATATGGGGTTCAGAGGCTAAGCAAATTACACACCCTGAAGCAGCCCTGGCTTTATGAAAGGAGCCTTTCTCCAGCTCTGTGCAATCCCAGCCCAAGGGAACTTGCATCTGAGAGTTTTCTAAACATTTCAGGTACACTTGAAAGCTGAAAGTAATTCTCATTTCCTATGCAGGATTAAGTCGTTTCCAGCACACACAAAATAACAGTCACTCACCATCACATATAAAAATACACCACCAGAAAGGTAAGGGCTTCAGAGTACAAAGGCACATTAAAAGGCGGGGGTGGGGGGGGGTTGCAAGAGAAATAAAATTTTTAATTCCCCCTAAAAAACGTCCACATGGCCTCTTGACCTCTTTATTTTCTATCTGCATATGATTAACGGATGCCGTTCCACTCAGAGCGCTTCAATTAATGCGGCTGATACGTATCTTCAACCTCCCCCTTCCCCCCCCCAAAAAAAAAACCTGAGTAAAGTCAAACATGCAGAGACTCATTCATGTTGGATTCCTTTTCAGAGTCAGTTCTTGAACTTCTAACTCCTGCAATGAGCGCTGGAACTGACGTTCCCCACCGCTCCCAGAACGTCCCCTCTCTGGCTGCGCCGGCAAGGGTACTCACGTTGCCCCGCGGAGCTTTGTGGCGGCTCCCGAAGTTGCAAACTCCAAGTAACCTCCCGAAGTCCGTGCCCGAGAACGCAGCGCGCAGATGCACGGATGGAGAGGCGACCATCCCCGCGCGGGCTGCCGTGCATCCCGCCCCGGCGCACAATGCGGCGCAACACACACGGCGAGAACCGAGCCGGGGGGGAAGGAACCGGGGGGACTCACCGTTCTGCTCCTTGTCGCTGGAGAGCTGGAGTTTGCTGCTCAGGTTGGACTCAGCCCGAGTCCCGGGTCTCTGGCCGGCCAGGGCGGATGTCAGCAGGAGGAGCCCGAAGAGGAGCATTGGGCTGAGCGGGCGAGCGCGCGGCCGGCGGGCACTGGGGGAGCGGGGCTCCGAGCCGGGCTCAGCGCCGCCAGGGGAGGGCCGCGCCGGGCGGGACGCGCCGCGCCTGCTCTGGCCGCCGAGCCTCGCGGGGTACTTTCCACATACTCCCATCCAAGATTTTCTCCGAGGGCCCTCTTCTGCGTCTCCAGTTTGTGCAAAGGATCAAAGCAAAACCTGGACCTGAACCAGTTTCCCAAGGTTTAAACAAATCCTGCGCTGTGCCGAGGCGGTGGGGGTGGGGTGGGGTGGGGGCGAGGGAGGAAAGGGGGGTGGGGACGCGGGGAGCCCGGCGCGCCGAGGAGTCCCCGGGCGAGTGTCCGAGAGCACCTGTCAGCCGGCGGACAGGACCGGCGACAAGTCGAGGGTCGCGCGGGGCCGGCCTCCGAGCCCAGCCGGCGGCGGGCACTTTCCGATCAATAACAAAGCTGCTGATCGATGCGCTCTCCGGGAGCCGCGGCCGCCCCGCCCCCACGGCGAGGGGGAGGGGGAACACAGGCGCGGGCGCGGCGCCGGGGGCCGGGGTCCTGGGCAGGGCCGGGGTCCGGGCCGAGGCCGCCCGGGGCCGGGCGCAGGGAGGCCGCGGGACCCGCTGCCCGCACGGCGTGCCGCGCGAACCTGGCACCCTGATGCGGTTCCCGGGACCCGAGTTCCCCTTGTCTGTGGGCGCCCCCGCCCTGCGAAGCCCGGGAGGTCGGGCTGGGGTCGCGCGGGGGCCACTCGGCCGTCCTCTCCCCGGCGATTGGGCTGCGCAGCGAGTGGGCCCCGGGCGGAGAGCAGGCCCGCGCGGAGCTCGGCTGTCCCCTCCCCTTCCCCACCTTCCCGGCGGGGGTGGGGCGGGGAGCGCGGGTCCCACGGGCAGGGCTGTCCGGCAGGTGCGGGCGCTAACCGGGTGCCAGGGGCGCGGGCGGGGGTGCCGCGGAGCCCCGGCGGGGAATGCAGCCCAGGCGTCCAGGGCTCCCCACCCTGGACGCCCCGAGCCCCAAATAACTTGCTGCCTGAGCCAGAAGCAGTGGGAAGAACTTCCTGCCACTCTCCCTCTTCCACGCCCCCTGAGCCTGGGCAGCTCATTCCTTTCTGAGGGGATCCCCATTCCCCAAGGGCCGCGCCAGGACCCTAGGCTAGACTTTCTGGACCGAAGGAAGAAGGGAAGTGGGAGCTCAAGGATTTTTTTTTTCTCTCCATTTTCCAACTCTGTCAAGCAGGGGGTGGAAAAAACCAAAGTAAAGCCAAAGGCCAGAATAATAACATTTATTCATTTAACAAACTACTGTTATTTGCTCAATGCCTCCTGGGTCAAGCACTCTCCGAATAACTGGGGCTTTCAGTGAAAACCGACAGAAGTCCCGGCCCTCGCGAAGCTTGCCCTAAAGAAGAATCAAGCAAGCAAAGCAGAAACACCTCCCAGCCTCTTGTCAGCAACTCTGTGCAAACAATAGGACCAGGTGCTGCTCCAAGAAGGGTGTGCTGGAAAGATGGAGCCTTAAGGTGTGAGCTGAAAAAGGGGTGGAGTTTCAAAGGCCCTGCTGGACCCTTATCGGTTAATTGAGAGCTACCCTGAGAAAGGGTCCAGGAATATCTTCCCACTTCCTGTCACTCTGAAAGGGTCAAGCCCTCTTCCTAAGCTTGGGCGCCCACTGAAGACAACCTGAGCTCTCTGCTTGTAACATCCTTGTCTTCTTCCCCACTCCGCCCCTGCTTAAAATTCTCCTTAGTTCATTTCCTCTTGGAAATCTTTACTAGCCCATCTCATCCATTCATTCTTCTTCCTTCATCACTTATGTTTTCAGGGTGCAGGATATCAAGGCCAAGACGTAAGATCCCTTCTTTGACTTTAAAGCATTTAAAGTTTAGCGGACACAAGCATTCTGCATTTTAATCTATTCGTGATAAAACTAATTATTCCTCGGTTTTTCTCATTTTGTAAAATTAATTTTCTAATCAGGATTTTTCTAAATGGGTTGGTATATGTCTGTATAGCTCAGTTTCTTGACCACCCACATTGAGAGTATGTGTATGTGTGTGTGTGTGTGTGTGGGCGCGCACACAGATTTAACCCATTTGCTCTCAGGAGATTATAAGGGTGATGACTACTTTTTATTTTGTATCATTTCATATTAGCTAGAACAGTGCCTGGCCCAGGGGGATAATAAATAAACACTGCTGATTGAAGTTTTCTTTATTAAAGTCACTTAACATTCTCCCTGGAATTCCAGCATGGAGGTTGTATTTGAAAAGTTACAGATGATCTAGAATAATACACCACCTCTGCATTTCACCTCATCTGTATTCTACAGATCGCCTTGACATTGCCCTTTTAAAGAAAGCCAGCAAGGTGCCCCTGGACAACCCCCAGACCAAATCATGTCCACATTGCTTGGGTTCCCTCCCCTGCACTCGCAATACTGTCTCTTGAACTGCTCTTGGCCTTAGGCATGGATGATTCTTTTAACACAATATTCTCTGCCTGTCTTCCTGTACCATTTTGTCTTTAAACCCCTCCAAGGAAAGTAGGATCCGTGGGTTGAAAGTAAATTTTATGTAATCCAGAGTCTGCACAATTACTAAACGATATATTTTGAATGAATATGGCTTTGTTTTGGCCTAAAGCATTTTCCTTGAGGAAACGCATCTGTTCCGCCAACCAAGAGAAAATAATTGGGAACATTCTTTGTGGTTTTCATGTTTTCTTAAACCTTACGAAGGTGCACCCACTTCGGCTGAGTGTATAAAGAGTGCTACCTACAAATTCAAGTTGAGTATGCTAGAATGTACTTGATTATTAACAGGGATAGTTTGGGGAGGGAAGGTGGGTGTCACTCCTGTTTTTTTTTTTTTTTTTTATGCATTAAGATGTAAAGCCAGCTATCCATTCAACTAATCATTTAACACTCGGTAGGCCAGGAACCACGGGATATATTTTCGTTCAGAAAATCAAGTGTTACAATTATTCTTGCTCTCTCTTCTGATTCAGTCCTAACACACACACACACACACACACACACACAGCTATACATGCAAAATTTTTTCAAAACTTTCCCCAGAACTTTATGGTATTTTAGTGGCAGATAATTGAGCATGAGTCTCTGAAGTTCCCAGTGCTGTGGTCTACATGAATATCTGCTCTGTTTCTAAAATGGCTAAGGACCAACAAGTCTATACACATTTAAATGAGGCTGGAGGCTAGAGGTACCATTAGTAAGCAGAGTAAAGGCAAGAATAAAGACTGTTTCTGAGAGTTCCCTTCATGGCTCAGTGGTTAACAAATCCGACTAAGAACCATGAGGCTGCGGGTTTGATCCCTGGCCTCGCTCATCGGGTTAAAGATGCGGCATTGCAGTGACCCGTGGTGTAGGTTGCAGACAAGGCTAGGATCCCACGTGACTGTGGCGAAGGCCTCCTGTTAGACCCCTAGCCTGGGAACCTCCATATGCCGCAGGTGCGGCTCTACATAAAGGCAAAAAGACAAAAAAAAAAAAGACTTTCTGGGGGGAAAAATGAAATGAAGTAATCTTAGAACCATCCTTTTTCTCTCTTCACCTTCTCCAACTCCCCGGAGAACCATAGGCCCTCGTTCTCTCTGGATATCTCAGGATGTGTTACTACTTTAACCCCCCCCCCCAAATAAAACACACTTTTTCTTGTATTTTGTTTATGGAAATCAGCGACCCTTTACCAGCAGTGTAACAACTAAGAAAGGCTTTCCCGCTACGGCGAATGTCCAGGGTTGTGTGAAGGCCCAGCTCTCCGAGGAGCTTTTAAATTTTGACCTTCTGAGGGAGGGAGGTCGAGAGGTGGGACGCTAGCAGTGTGTGGCCAAGAGAAATGGGTGACAAGAACAGGCCTTTAGGTGGCCCTCCATGGCCTTTCCTGGTGAAATAAAGCTGTTGCTTCTTTGGAAATCGTGGTTGAACATGCAATTTTTTTTTCCTTTAAGATCTCAGAAGTGCTTGTCTGACTCAAAACTCAGAGGAACTAAGTAGCCAGACACAGCCCCAAAGAACGAGGAGCCCTGCCACCTTTGAACCACCACAACAACGGATCGTTTTACTGGGAGATGGAAAACACCGGACTTAGGCTAGGTCTACCACTGACACACGGTGTGACCTTGATCTAGAAATCCCCTTGGGCTCTCTCTCTTTTTGAGGCTTCATCTCCGGCATATGGAAGTTCCTGCGCTAGGATGAAATCGGAGCTGCACCTTAGGCCTACACCACAACCACGGCAACACCAGATCCAAGCCACATCTGTGACCTGCGCTGCAGCTTGCAGCAATTCTGGATCCTTAACCCACCGAGCCAGGGATCGAACCTGCATCCTCATGGATACTAGTTGGGTTCTTAACCCACTAAGCCACAGGGGGAACTCTCCCTTTTTCTTTACGAAGAAATTTACACTGGATTCTGTTTCCATCCTCTCACTGCTTTAAAATTCTTGGATTCTCCGAGCTATGATAGAGAGTGATGGCAACTCTTTTTCAGCTTAATTGTACTCCTGTGGTGATAATACATAACCAGGCCAAGTTTCCTAGCCTTAACTCAGAGGTGCCTTGGAGGCGGGCAAGAGGTGAAGCACAGGTGCTTCTCCCTAAATTCATCCAGTCACGGTGCTTTTATCTGTCAGTATCATGGTTTGGAAAAACAAATTCCACTTGTAACCAAAAAAGAGGAGAGAAAAAAAGTTTGGAAATCACTGGCTAAAACAAATATCAGGAATGGTATTAAATTCAGGAAAAGTGAATAAATTATATATGGGTATCCTCATTTTAATGTCTAATATTTCTTTGGTCTCATGGGAACAAAATCAAGAGGCCCAGTGTGGTCCCAAGGCAAAGAAAAATAGCTGTAGTACCCAAATGAGTTGTAAATCGTAAGGAAATGATGTTGTTCATAGTCAAGGACAGATGTCCAGTCTCCACAGGGTCGTCACTAATGGGGTCTGTGACAATCCTGAGAGCAAGGGGCCCGCCCTAAAAATGTGGATAGCAACCAGGCACTCTGTTTGGTCATATCCTCCAGTCAACGAGATGTCATTTTTCCTCTCCCCCCCAAATCACGTACAGGATATGAAGGCTTTTGTCTGCATTGTGACAAATCACAGCAAAGGGGTCAAGACGCAGCTACAGATCCTCCTTTCTTGGATGGTGACCTCCTTATTTCAAAGGTCATGGGAGAAGGACCCGTTCACTTTGTGATCATTGTTTCAAATGCCGTCTTTCCTTGGCTGCCAGCCTTTGTAAAAGAGGTAGAGAGCCCCAGTACATGACTTAACATTAAAAAAAGTGCTCTTGGTGAGCAGAAAGGAAAACAGGGCTTAACTAATCTAACATTAAAGTCTCCTCAATTGCTTTTGAAGTTCAAGATAGTTCAAGGGGTTTCATACCCTCTTCATTGTATGACTCTGAGCCATCTGTGTCATCTTTAGGGTCAGAAAAGCACTCGCTCTCTTTTGTCCTAAAACAGCGTTGCCACATCCTAAGGCATTATTTTATTTTCCCCAATTTTACCTTTTTTTTTGTCTTTTTGCTTTTATGTAGAGCCGCACCCACGGCATATGGAGGGTCCCAGGCTAGGGGTCAAACAGGAGCTGTAGACGCCGGCCTTCGCCACAGCCACAGCCTCGCGGGATCTGAGCCGCGTCTGCGACCTACACCACAGCTCACGGCAACGCCAGATCCTTAACCCACTGAGCGAGGCCAGGGATCAAACCCGCAACCTCATGGTCCTTAGTCGGATTCGTTAACCACTGAGCCACGACGGGAACTCCTCCCCAATTTTACTTTTATCAGTACACGTGGCTTTGATGCTATCCTCATCTTCCTGAACCACCTTCTCTCCTTTCTCATCAGCTGGGTCATCTTTTCCTGGTCCTCCGCGAAATTAGGCGGGTAAGAAGCATGGCTGCCTGCTGCAGACAGCAAAGCAGGATTTATAGGTAAACAAAAGCCAACCAGAGAAAATAAAAATGAGCAGGGGAATTATTCATGTTTACGTTCAGTTTTCGAAGCACTTGTCAAGTCCCAAGCACTGCTGGATACCTTAAGATATGTTTTCCAAAGTCATCTTTGTCTTTGTTGCGGTCTGTGCACAGGGGTCAGGAGAAGAATATCCGACATTAAGGAGGGGAAAACAAAGAAGAGTTTATTGAGATGAGGTGCCTGGGACAACTTCCTGATAGTCGGGAACGGTCTGTTTTTATAGACCCGGGAGAGAAGAGAGCTTTTATGATGCACTTGCTGACCTGCTGATTGGTTGGGGAAAAATGGGACCTTCAGATACACTTGCTGGTTGGTTGGGGGAATATAAGGCCCCTATAGGGGCAAGTGAAGAGGGGGCCATGTACCTTTCCTATTGGGCAGGAAAGGGTAGATCAGATTGTTCAGCTGGGGGAGCGGGCATTACAATGAGTTGGGTGGGGCAATGATAAGCCCTTTGGCAATTCTTGTCTTGGCCAGAGGCTTTGAGTTCTTCTTTCTCCTCGAAGGGACCTTGAAGTCCAAGGATCTTCCCACCAACCCTTGGAGGAAAGTCATCGTTTCCTCTGTTTTACTGCAGAGAAATTGAGAATTGCTTTTTTCCAGAGTGACATTACAGGTACAGTTCACCTTTGTTTGTAGGTCTCCTCTTAGATGCCTGTGTTTTTCCTTTGATACTTTGAGGCCCTGGAGTTTGGGCCCAAGAAAGAGTTCCTCTCGTGAAGGTTTTGTATGTTTCTCTAAATTTTTTTCACGAAGACTGCCCTTCCCCTGTTTAATTTGAGGTTGACCCTGGGGTACGTAGACACACTTTCCCACGTGTTTGAGAAGACAACTCTTAGCTGTCTTTCTGGACCCGCCTAAGTAAAATTGGTTGAGCCAGAGAGAATATGGATTACCCGAGGCAGTGGTGGTGACTAAGCCTTCAGAAGGCTGGCGTTGGGGTTGAAGCCCACCCAAAGCGTGGGCCAGCCTGAGTATCTTGTTTATCCTGGGCGAAATTAGTCATCCGGCTGCTGTCTTGCCTGAACCATTCCAAATAATCTATATCCTCTTCTTTGAGGACAAAGGGAATGAATTATCATTCTTCCTTTCCTACTCATGATTGCTACTCAATTAAAGCATCATGGCTGGTAAGAAGCAGTATTCTTCCACTTGCTCTTTTTGAAGCATTGATTATGACGAGCTATAGATGTCAAAGTCTAGGCTTCTGTTATTCAGACAATGCCTATCTCCATCTGTTCACATGTTTCTAATTCAAAATTCCTGGTCCAAGTGTTCCTGGAGCCCTAAGGCAAGGCAAATTTGCATCTTCATTGATAATTTTACAAAGGTATTTTTAGATTGGCTGGAGTTAGTCAAAGCACAAAGACAGATACAAGAACCAACTAGTGACTTGTTAAACCCTCAGGCAAGCCAAAGTCTTCCACTGAAATTCTAATTCCTTAGATAAATTCCATTTGTGTCTGAAAGGATACCATACAGGGGTGTCATTTTTTTTTTTGTGTGCCTAGGACAGTAGGTAGATAAAAATTCTTTCTTTTCTTTCTTGAATGACTTTAGACACACATAAAACCACAAAAAAATGTGAGAATCAGCTGCATTCTAGCTACTACGATTCAGCCTTATTAAGGGGAATGATCATACTGTGCATCTGTAAAAAAAAAAAAAAAAAGGAGACACTATTTTAAGCTTTCAAAGCACTTCCTAATATCTCTACCTACTTCCTAATATCTCTACCTACTTCCTAATATCTCTACCTACTTCCTAATATCTCTACCTACTTCGATTTCTGTTTGAAGATTATTTTTACTGTGTACACTCACATTCAGCATTCTCAGCCTTGCTAAGGGGAAAGAAATTTCTCATTCCTCAGAATCTGTTTAGTCTGGTATATGAATCAACTGTCACCTATTCTGTGAACTATAGCAGCCTGCCTACTTGGAGAGCTGGTGTCACATTACTACTTTTTTTTTTTTTAATTGAAATAGCCACAGTGGGAATTTCCATTGTAGCTCAGTGGGTTAAGAACCCAACATAGTACCTGTGAAGATGTGGGTTCAATCCCTGGCCTCGTGCAGTGGGTTAAGGATCCTGAGTTGCCACAGGCTACAGCGTAAGTTGCAGTTGCGGCTTGGATATTGTGTTGCCATGGCTGTGGCGTAGCCTGAAGCTGTAGCTCTGACTGGACCCCTGGCCCAGAAACTTCCATATGCCTCAGGTGTGGCTATAATTTAAAAAGAAAAGAAAAATATCCACAGTGAAGTGCTCCACCACAGGATCGTCTACAGCTTATTAAACAGTGGATAAATTAATTAACTACAACTCTATGTATAAATATTAATAGATTCCCCATTTTAAAGAAGAGAAACTAAGGCCCAGGAAGGCTTTTTACTTGACCAGAGTCACGCATTTTTTTTTTGTCTTTTTGCCTTTTATGTAGAGCTGCACCCACGGCATATGGAGGTTCCCAGGCTAGGGGTCTAACAGGAGCTGTAGCCGCCGGCCTTCGCCACAGCCACAGAAACACGGGATCCGAGCCGTGTCTGCAACCTACACCACAGCTCACGGCAACGCCGGATCCTTAACCCACTGAGCAAGGCCAGGGATCGAACCCGCAACCTCATGGTTCCTAGTCGGATTCGTTAACCACTGAGCCACGAAGGGAACTCCCAGAGTCACGCATTTATAAGGAACGAAGCCAGAACTGGAGTGGAGGTAGCTGGTTCCAGAGATGGCACTTGAAGCCATCACATTTTCCTTGCTCCAATATCACCTGACGCAGTGCTAGGTGCAAAGTGACCCAAAAAAGACGCTTCCAACCAGTTCATGAAACGTACATTTGTGTTGAGCACTTACTTGGTGTTTCTTTTATAACTCCGCACAATTCTAGTCATAAACATATCACTGAAAATTCTATTGCTGACAACAAACAGTAAATCATGCTGATTTTTCTCTCACATCTGAAGGACAGCGTCCCCCATGGACAGGAACCAGCCTGATCTGCTTCAGCACAGATTTGATCACAGCCTGATCCCCTCCATTAAACGCTCGACCCTCCCCTTTGCCTGTGGGATAAAAACTGCACTGCTTGTCCATGAGCCGTCCTTGCTTACCTGCAGGTCTCACCCCTGAGCACCTTGAGGGTTCCCTGATGCACCAGGATCCCCGTCCTCAAACTTTCTGGCTTTTGCTTCTTTTCTTATGCTCCCTCCACATAAAGAATGCAATTAGAACTTGTTCTATTTTGTTTTACTTCTTTTCCCCGTGACTTAATACATGATAATGGCAAACGCTTGCTGTGTGCCAGGCACTATTTTAAGAACCTCACATACCTTCACTTCCTCATTCTCACCACAACAGGAGATGGGTGTATTCGGTACATTTCATAGAGGAGCAGAATGAGAATAAGAGAGGCTGAACCGTTTGTCTAAGACCAGGAGGCACGTGGCAGAGCTGGGTCTTGAACCTGACTAGTCTAACTCTGTAGTTCCTGCACTTGACCATCACTCTGCCTCTAAAAGAGGGTGTTTGACCAGTTCTAGGGGCCATGTAGACTCCCAGCCTTGATCCAAACATTGAAGTCAGAGGTATAAGCTAATTTCCTTTTTTTTTTCTTCGCTCTCTCTCTCTCTAAGAGGCCATTATTGGTTCAGTGGAGAGTTTTGGAATTAATGGTGTCTTAAAATGAAGATAACGGTAATTTTTTTTTTTTACCAAATCAACATCTTTCCTTTATTTGCCTTCACTAACTATATCATCAGGGGAAGTCTCATCCTTCCAAAAACTTTCTAGGACAAATCGTTAACCTCACTGCCCCAAATTAACGATGATATCCTCTAGTTTTTTTGATGTCGAGGGTTCCCTGCAATTGATTATAAACTCTTTGAGGGCAGAAATTTTGCCTTCTCTCTCTCTTTCCCTCTCTCTCTCCTTTATTAATATTATTTTTAATATGCTAACCTTCCCTTGCCCCACCTCCCCACTGCAGTTCTTAATACTGTGTGTGTGGAGTTCCATGTTTAACACGTCTTTTAGTAGCTGGTGAGTGAAATTAACAAAAGTATGATGTAACCAAATGCGTTACACCCATGATAAATCGTAATGGAAGAGAAATGAATGAAGAACAGCTACTTCTAACACATTGAGGAAGACTGGAGCCATATGGAGTTCATTTTCTTGCTTGGCTGTCAGTAGGCGTGGGGGGGAGCTTATAAAAGGAAAAGCTGAATTACAGAAAACAGCAGTCAAACTGTACTAATCTCTAAGCTCACACCTAAGCAAAAATTATTCATATAATTGTATTTATCTGATAAGCTGAAAGAAGCCCAGGTAAGCCCTTTCCAAAATGGAAGCAATGCAGCAACTGTCTTTTCACAGATGAGCGGTAATACTCATTCTAATATTACATGGTTAGTTCTAAGGCCTGGGACTCCTATTGCCTGACTGGTTTAAATAGAGTTAATTTCTTATGATAGAGAAATCTTACATAACAGATGGGTCACAAGACTCTATTTAGTAGCCAATCTGTTACATCCAAAATGCCATCCTTTTTGAAAGATTTTAAAGTTTGCATGTTACAATTTTAAATGTGTATGTGTGAGAAAGCAGGTGATTTTGAAATAATAAATTGCTAACTGCTGCTTAGGTAGTAGAAATTTTAAGAGCCACTGAGCTAAAATGGGATATGAAGTGTTGTCGCTGTTTTATGAACATTCATATGCAAAGTAATTTAATGAAATGACGATTCATTTTGCATCTTGTGCTTTGGGCAGGAAAATTTACTACGAAATCTTAAACTTCACTTCTGAGTTAATGATTCTTGATTTTTTTCTGTCTTATCTGGCACCAACTCATTACTTTAAAAACAACACATATACTGAGATTCTATTTTAGAAAGAAATTGATTCATAGCATTGTAAAAAAAAAAAAAAAAATTCCTTAATGAGTTTAGATAAAATAGAGTTACTTTAATGACTCTTTAAGTTCATAAAATGATACTATTTATTGTGTTCTGAAAATGCTGTTTAGGGAGTTTCCGCCGTGGCTCAGTGGTTAACGAATCCGATTAGGAGCCATGAGGTTGCGTGTTCGATCCCTGCCCTTGCTCAGTGGGTTAAGGATCCAGTGTTGCCGTGAGTTGTGATGTAGGTTGTGGACGCGGCTCGGATCCCATATTGCTGTGGCTGTGGCGTAGGCCGACAGCAACAGCTCCGATTAGCCTGGGAACCTCCGTATGCCGCAGGTGTGGCCCTTAAAAAAAAAAAGACAAAAAAAAAAAATGCTGTTTATGAATGGAGTCTAATCTATTTAAAAAGTAAATCACTATGTTGTACACCTGAAACTGCTTTAACATTGTAAATCAACTATACTTCAATAAAAATAAATTTAAAAATGTTGTTTATGATATTTTCCTTATTCCTTAGTAGGTTACATCTGATATACTTCATATACCGAAATGATGCATTTGCAGCTGACTGGTACAGAGTTTTCATCCACGACTCCATTTAAATATCCCTCATGAAATTGATCAGGCACAAAACTTCATAGGAGAAAGTAGCATCTATTTCTGAAATTGGGAATGAGTTCTCATTAGGGATCTAATTTTGAAAGAGTTACAAATGTTTTAAAATATATCAAATCCTGGTGCAGGATGTTCATTTGTGTGGGACATCGTGTGACGGCCTTAACTGTGCACAATCAGAAATTCTGTGTTCTCCCACAATTAGATATGTGACTTTAACAACAATAATGAAAAGTGAACTTACGTCGTCCCCAATTTCTGTCACTGCAGAAATGAAAGTTTACCTGGTTCATTAGTTCATTTCAAGATTCTATTTCTAACACTTTCTGACACAATAACCAATTGTTTTCCTTCTTACTGGAAAAAAATATATATCCTCATAGTCTTTCTTATAAGGAGACAATTGCTTCTTAAAAATCTCCTTCTCTCTCTCTCTTTTTTTTAAAGGAAACAATGTGAGCCCAGGGAGCTTCTGGGCAGCTGAACATCACATCAGAGACCTGCTTACCTGGGCCTTAAAGACTTTTCTGGCCAGAGGCAGAGTAGAGATCATGCTAAAAATTTTTTAAATGTCTAAAACAAAAAAAATCCCAAAGACTTTCTGGGCAGAGGGGGGTGGAAAAGACTGTGGAATCTAAAAAAGAAGAAAGGAAAAAAATTTCCCAAGGGAGGAAGATAAAACCCTGTTATTAAAATTGTATTTGTTTAGAAAATCTTTTATCCAAATTATTCTCCAAGAGTTTAACCACTTGGGATTTTTAGATTGCCTTTGGTCATCATCTTTTAATATAAATGTGAGTTACAAAGTGACAGTGGCCAATTTCTGTTTTGGCTTGTGCTGGTGGTTCTATGATGTTGAACTTCACGGAGCGTTCTAAAAAGATATTGATTGATGGCTCTGTCTAGTCTTCTATACATATGCAAATTATGTTTGCATTAATATTAATGTCATCTACATACAGAAGGAAACATTTCCTTTATCATTACCTCATAGTATAATCATGAATATTAATATTTTCTAGATTTAAATGTAAATTCAAAACACTGCAATTATTAAAACTTAAGACATTCTGCCATGGGTTTGTTTTTTGCCTTTCTCTGAATCTAATATTGTGTGGTTATTCATATTGATAACAGCAGGAGGTACATACAGGAGACTCTGTATTTGTTACTATGGAGACAATTGGTCATATTTTGAAAGAAAAAGCAGTTGTTACTCTGCATAAATTTAAATACTACTATCAACTTTTTAAATAATTGTTGAAAATCAGCCATCACATTTTAAAAATTGCTTAAAGTCATATGCTTCCTATTTTTCTTCTCAAGGAAAATATAGCTTGTTTCAATAACGCAAATAAGCTGAGTTGTTAAGAAGAGTAAACCACGACTTTTGTTTTTTTTTTTAAAATGCGTACCCATTACTACATATATAGGCTCTAGAGATGACTTGATCTGGCTCAAATCATAGCTCTGTCACTTATTTGATGTTTATTACCGTCCGTAACCTAAAAGGAATCATCAAGAAGAATGGGAAGACATAACAGATAAGGCTGATTCGCGTATGCTAACTAAAGTCCTTTTTAGGATGAGTGGACAGAGAAATAAATTTATCTTGTAGCATTTACCGATTTAAAGTACCATCACTAACATCTTAGAAAGTTACTCTTTTCCCGATCATGAATCATCATACTGTATTGATACAGAGGTATTCTGAGCTTGCATTTTCAGTATTGTATTTCCTCCCTTTTCCAACAAATATTAACTTTGAGTATCAGGCACTGTGCTAGGTCCTGGGAGACAATGGCAAATAGCTAAGATCTGCCCCGAGGACCTTAAATCTGCAGACCTTGGGTAGAAAAGAGCAAGTGAGGAAAGGGGGGATGGGTAAGAAAAGAGAGTCTTGTGAGGTGTAATAAACACAGGAGATGTCATGAGAGCTGGGGGAAAGGTATGAGTCCACTTGCTAGAAGTAAGGAGTGTGGCTAAATGGGTAGTGTCTGTGGGGACCTAGAGAAAGAACACGTTGGATTTGGGGCCATGGAGGGTATTGCTGATCCCGATAAAAGCAGTTTTAGTGGTAAGGCAATGACAGTAGCTAGAATGGAATGAGTGGAAGTCTAATTTCTGTTTGTTCTTTAATGTCAAATACTCGTTGTGTTATAATTTATGTATCATTAGTTTGTGCATTTTAAGCATACAATTTTTGGTAAATTTTGCCCATTGTAGACACTGATGACACATCACTGAAAGGGACACCATAGGAAGATGTGAAGAAGGCGACCATCCGTAAGCCAAGGAAAGTGTCCTCAAAAGAAGTCTTGAACTTGGACTTCTAATCTCCAGAACTCTGAGAGAATAAATCGCTGTTGTCTCAGTCACCTGGACTATGGTATTTTTGGCTAATTACCTGGCTTATGGCAGCCCTTGTAAACTAGTACAAGTGTCTGCTCCCCCACGACCCTGGCTTCTTGTGAGAGTTCGCTCTGGGTTCTAGATATACATCTATTAATCAAGAATGTTTTCTCCTGTTCCGTAGTTAGTTGCTTAACGGTATCTTTCAAAAAGAAAATTTTTAATTTTGATAAAGTCTGACGTATTATGTGTTTATTTCCGGATCTGGAAGTTTTTTAATGCCTTATCTAAGAAATCTTTACCTACTCAGATTTATCAGATTTTCTCCCCTGTTTTATGGAATTTGTATAGTTTGTGTCTATGATCCATTTCAACCCAATGTTTGGGTGTGGAAGAAAGTGAAAAACATTTATGCTTCCCCCCCCCCCACTGTTAATATCTAATTGTTCCAAAACTATTTGTTAAAAAGATTTTACTTTCACCATTGAATTAACTTGGCACATTTGTTGATAGTTCATCAAGCTTCTGAATTCTTTGTTCAGTTGCCTGGATCTGTGGCTCTACAATACCATGCCATCTGAACTACTGAAGCTTTAAAGTAAGCCTTGAGGTCAAGCAATGTGAGCCCTCTAGGCTTGTCCTTTTTCTATTTTAAATTCCTTTGCCTAGAGATGATTTGACTCAGTTTGTTTAAATCCTGCCTAAAATTCCTGCTGGAATTTTTATTAGAATGACTTTAAATCTATAGAAAAATTTAGGGAGAGTTGATACCCTTATAATATCAAGTAGTGGAACCTATGAGCATATTCTGTCCCATGTCCTCCAATTTATTCAGGTCTTTGGTTATTTGGCAGTGGTTGGTAGTTTTCAGTATAGAGATTTTGTTTCTTATTTTGGGAAATTCACACCTAAATATTTCTTGTTTTTAAATTTCATCATAGGAGTTCCCTCTGTGGCACAATGGGTTAAAGGAGCCAGAATTGCTGCAGCTGTGGCTTGGATTTCATTCCTCGCTGGGGAACTTCCATATGCCATGGGTGTAGCCATTAAAAAAAATTACAATATAAATGGAATTGTGTCTTCTTACTTCTTTTTCCAGATGTCCATCCTAGTGAATAGAAATGATATCTGATTCTGTATATTGGGCTTGTCTATCCACATGAACTCACTTAGTAATTCTAATATATATATATTTTTTTCTTTCTTTTTTTGGTCTTTTTACCTTTTCTAGGGCCGCACCCGAGGCATATGGAGGTTCCCAGGCTAGGGGTCTAACGAGCTGTGGCCGCTGGCCTTCGCCACAGCCACAGCAATGTGGGATCCAAGCCGGGTCTGCGAACTACACCACAACTCACGGCAACGCCAGGTCTTTAACCCACTGAGCAAGGCCAGGGATCGAACCCGAACCTCATGGTTCCTAGTCGGATTCGTTAACCACTGAGCCACGACGGGAACTCCAGTAATTCTAATAGATCTTTTGTAGATTCCTCATATTTTTCTATGTACACGATCACGTCATCTTATTACGGGTTGAATGTATCCTCTCCAATGATATGTTGAAATCCTAACACCCAGTACCTCTGGATGTGACCCAATTTAAAAATAGTCTTGGAATTCCCATCGTGGTGCAGCGGTTAATGAATCCGAGTAGGAACCATAAGGTTGCAGGTTTGATCCCTGGCCTTGCTCAGTGGGTTAAGGATCCGGCGTTGCTGCGAGCTGCGGTGTAGGTTGCAGACGCGGCTCGGATCCTGCGTTGCTGTGGCTGTGGCGAAGGCCGGTGGCTACAGCTCCTGTTAGACCCCTAGCCTGGGTTCCTCCATATGCCGCGAGTGCAGCCCTAGAAAAGGCAAAAAGACAAAAAGAAAAAAAAAAGTCTTTGCAGATTTAATTATTAAGAAGCAGTCATTAGGAAGGACCTTAATCCAATGTGATTGATGACTTTATAGGAAGGGGTCCATGTGAAGACGTAGACACACAAAGAAACTCCCCTGTGAAGCTTGAAGTGCTTCAAGGCAAGGAATGTTGGGGATGGACACCTCCACCACAAGATAGGAGGAAACAGAGAATGAGTATCCCTCTAGAGCTTCAGAGGGATCGAGACCTGCCAAAACCTTGATTTTAGACTTCTAGCCTCAGAAGTTATTTGGTAGTGTTTAGCCACCTTTTCAGTGGTACTTTGTTATCGCAGCCCTAGGAAACTGCAGAGACAGTTTTAATTCTTTCTTCCCAAGCTCTGTCTTTCATTTCTTTTTCGTGACACATTACAGTAGCTAGTATGTCCAGTAAACTGTGGATTAGTAGTGAGGAGAATGTATATCCGTGCCTCAGTCCTGATCCCAGAGATTTACAGATTCAGACTTTCACTTTATGTTTGATGTTGGCTCTGGGTTTTTACCAGGTTAAGAAATTTTACTTAGTCATATTCAATTGGCTAACGCTGAATTTATCTTTTTTTTAAAATTTTATTGGAGTACAGTTGACTTCCAATGTTTCTTAGTTTCAGGTGTACAGCAAAGTGAATCAGTGATATATATACATATATCAATTCTTTCTCAGATTATTTTCCCACATATGTTATTACAGAGTATTGAGTAGATTTCCCTGTGCTATATAGTAGGTCCTTGTTAGTTGTCTATGTTATACGTAGTAGTGTGTATATGTTGAACCCAAACCCCTCATTTATCCTCCCTGGCTCAGGTTTGCCCTTTGGTAACCATAAGTTTGATTTCAAACTGTTTCCGTTTTGTAAATAAGTTATCTTTTATCATTTTTATTAGATTCCACCTATAAGTGATACCATATGATGTTTGTTTTGTCTTTCTCTGTCTGACTTATTTCACTTAGTGTGATAAACTCTAGGTACATCCATGTTGCTTCAAATGGCATTATTTCATTCTTTATGGCTGAGTAATATTCCATTGTGTGTGATGTATACATATACATACACACACACACACACACACACACACACACCCCACATCTTCTTTATCAATTCATCTGAATGGACATTTGCATTGCTTCTATGCCTTGGATACCATAAATAGTGCTGCTATGAACATTGGGGTGCACGTATGGTTTTCTCCAGATATATGCCCAGAAGTGGGATTGTTGGATCATATGGTAGTTCTATTTTTACTTTTTTAAAGTAACCTCCCTAATGTTCTCCATCGTGGTTGTACCGATTTACCTTCCCACCAGCAGTGTAGGAGGTTTCTCATTTCTCTATACCCTCTCCAACTTTTTTTTTTGTAGACTTGGATGATGGGATTCTGACTGGTGTCGTTACAGTTTTGATTTGCGTTTCTCTAATAATTAGTGATGGTGAGCATCTTTTCATGTGCTTTTTGGCCACCTGTTGAACTTCTTAGAAGAAATCTTAACTGGTACTTAATTTATTAAAGATTTTTGTAGCTATGGTGTGTAGTTTTCTTTATGTGGAATGCAGTTTTCTGGATTTGGTATTAATATAATGCCCTCCTCATAATATGGTTTACTCAGTAAAAGTTTAAATTTGAGAGGAATGTATATTTTACAGTTATTATTTCAAATGATTATGCTGTTGAGATTTTCTATGTTCTTAATGTTTTTGTTTGTTGTGGTTTTTGTCTAGTTCTTCTAGTAAAAGGTCACTGTGTCCAGTTTACTAACATCCTATAAAGCATCACCTCAGTTTAAGGGACACTTTTCAAAGTAACCCAGGTGAAACATGAACATAAGATAGTGGAGTCCACTGTATATAAAGTGACTTGGATACTCTTTGTCTGACAGAATGTCAGAATAGCCTCTTAAATACGTAACTAAGTCTTCAAGATATTTAACCATTTGTACAGCACCTAAGTATTGGCCATAATTCTGGAACCAGTTTGTGGAAGTTTCATGCTGGCCCTGGGGTTAATTTTTTTTATTGGATCTTGGAGAGGACCACAGCCTCCCGGAGGAGCAGAGAGCTGGCCTGGGTGTTTGTGGAGTGGGCGCCAAAGAGTGGGAGGGAGAGGGGCAGAGAAAGTAAGCCTCGAGGACACTGTGAGTTTTGTGTCGGAAGCAAGACTTTTCAGTCCTTCGTTCCTTCCTTCTTCTTCTTCTTTTTTTTTTTTTTTTGGCCTCCCTGTGGCATATGGAGTTCTGGGGCCAGGGATCAGATCCGAGCCATAGTTGTGACCTAAGCCACACCTGTGGCAATGATGGATCCTTACCCCACTGTGCCAGGCCTGGGATGGAACCTGAGTCCCAGCGCTCCAGAGATGCCACCGATGTTGTGCCACATCTGGAAAGCCTCCTTTTTTTTTTTTTATTCCAGTTTGAAATGAGGTTTCCATCAGCTGTAAAATAAATCCTTGTAGCTCTTTTATCACCCAAGCTGGAGTCTTAAGAAATCCCCCTAGATTTCTGCTCTCTCTCCTTCCTTGCGAAGGTACAACCAATTTGATGTTTTAGATGTCCAGTTCATCTTCTCCCTCACAGCCCTACTATTACTGTTCTATGTAAGGCCTTCAGCATCTCCGCCTGAGCTATTTTAGCTGCCTGGTAATTGGCCTTGCTGTGTCTGATCTTATCATTCACAAATTCGCACTTCTTCTTTCCAGCTGTGACCTTGTCATTCCGTTTTTAAAATTATTCAGCTGCTCTCCATCACAATGGATGATGTGGTGTGGTCTTTGAGACCAGGCTGTCATCTCTTGGCCTCTGTCTTTCAACTCTGCTGCTTTGACATTTGGGCCCCACAAGATTCAACCATATGTATTTCCTCCTGCAGCTCAGATTCTTTCCCGCCTTCATTCTTGGACTCACAACGTTCTTCTCCCCTTTTCCTCCCTAGCTAATGTCCATGCACCTATGAGATCACAGCTCTGACACAGTTTCCCTCTGGAAACTTTCTGGAAACTTCTGTGCGGAGTTACGAGACTTCCAGTAACTCTGGGGGAGGGTGATCATCTCTGACTCCGCTCGCCACTCTGCACTGTGGATTTAAATTCACTGGTGCTCACCACCCACCCTGCTCCCCAGATTCCTGAGACAGGAGTTGTGCCCCCAAATCCAGCCAGTGGCAGATGTTCTTAAAACGTTTGCTAAATAAATAAATGTCTGTGCAACTGAACACAGTACACAAATATAACATGTTTTAAAAACTATATTCTGAGGGGAGTTCCCTGGTGGTCCAGTGGTTAGGATTTGATGCTTTCACTGCAGCTGTGCCATTTCAGTCCCCGGTCTGGAAACTGAGCTTCCCACATCAAGATGCTTCACTTCTGAGTCCAAAACAAACAAGCAAAGAAACCAAAAAGAACCCTGTATTTTGAGCAATGTTAGCCCTATTGTTATTCTTGACTGATATCCCAAAGACTTTTAAGATTATGATATAATTTGGGATAGGTGTTCACCAAAAACAAAATTAGACATATTAATTATAAATATGGTTGTATTAGAAGCATAAATTTAAAAGTACGTTATCTTTATTATTATATCATGAAAGTACTAGAAAAGCCCCCCCCCCCTTTTTTTTGGCTTCTTTAGGGCTACGCCCGCGGCATATGGAGGTTCTCAGGCTAGGGGTTTAACAGGAGCTGTTGCTGCCGACCTATACCACAGCCACAGCAATGCCAGATCCGAGCCACGTCTGCAACCTACACCACAGCTCACGGCAATGCAGAATCACTAACCCACTGAGCAAGGCCAGGGATCGAACCTGCAACCTCGTGGTTCCTAGTCAGGTTTGTTAACCGCTGAGCCACTAGGGGAACTCCTAGAAAAGCCTTTCTTGAAACTTTATGTGACAAGTGTGCAAATTGGAGTCACTCATATTTTATTGCCTTCTTCACCCCCACGTAACTGATGCAAAACTTCCCAAGAGTGATTTTGAACACATTGCACTAGTTTTTCAACAATGAGTGGGCTCAACTCATAGGAACAGAAGATTAAAAATATGGTTTTATGAAAAAAATATGGTTTTTTTGGAAGCTTGTGGCACAAATCAAATGTTAATAGGTCAAGCCTTACAGCAGTACCCAAAATCTAAGAAATTCCAGATAGGGAATATACACCTTTGAGTCACTGTGCTCCTGTCACCAGATACATGATAATGTACGAAAACCTCCAATATTATTTAATTTTTGATAATGAAAATATTTTATTTAAAAGTATATACTAGGAATTGACATGTGGCTCAGCGAGTTAAGGAACTGATGTCTCTGTGAGGAGGCAGGTTCGAACCCTGGACTCCGTAGGTGGGTTAAGTATGTAGTGTGGCAGTGAGCTAGGTCACAGATGCAGGTCCAGTTCAACACCAGGCCTAACAACTTCCATTTACCACAGGTGCAGCTATAAAAGCGGAAAAAAAGGAAGAAGAGTGAAAAGAAAAAATTAAAATATATACTAACATACGAACAAAAATTTGAAAACATTTTATTTTTAAGTGTTAAAGATTTATTAATGCTCATTAGACAAGTATTAAGACACAGTGAATTCATGTTTTTAAAAGTGTAATTAATAAGTTCCTTCTCACATCTGTCCCTTTTCCTCAATAAAAATGTGTATAAAAAGACAAGGTATTGCTAATATCATATAATAAAATTGGTAAACCAAAAGTTAATTCTCTTGTTATATATTTGGCTGAGCTCATAACACAGGTTTATCAAAGTAAAATGTGTACTGATGTAAGTTAGCCACTAGAGGGATCACATTTCTGAAAGGATTATTTTATGTAAGAGGGTTCATCAAACATTAAAAAGCACTTTTGAATGTCTACCGTGCGGGTAACCCAATACCAAAATGAAAAAAATATGTTGTTTCCCATTTGTTGAAAGTCTCATGAGGGAAAAACACTCATCCCTAAATTTTTGTAATAAATGTAGAAGTTCTGTAAAAGAGAAATATACACAACTTCAGGAACACAGAGGAAGGTCCTTGTAGCTGATCAAATGAATCCTGAGATCAAGCTTTAGAACTTGAAAAATGTTGGTTCTTTTTCAGAAAACAAGAACCTCGGGGTTCCCTGGAGTTCAACAGGTTAAAGATCTGGCATTTTCTCTGCAGTGATATGGGTTCAGTCCCTGGCCCAGGAACTTCCACATGTGGGCGTGGCCAAAAAAAAAAAAAAAAGAAAGAAAGGGAGGAAGGAAGAAAGCAAGAAAGAAAGAATCTCAATTATTGTTTTTTAAAAATTTATTTTTACTATAGTTGATTTACAGTGCTGTGTCAATTTCTGCTGTACAGCATAATGACCCAGTCATTCATACACACACACACACACACACACACACACACACACACACACATTCTTTTTCTCATACTATCTTCCATCATGTTCTATCCCAAGAGGCTGGATATAGTCACCTGTACTGTACATTGCTTTTCCATTCTAAATGTAATAGTTGGTGTCTACCAACCCGAAACACCCAGTCCATCCCATTCCCCCTCCCTTCCCATCAACCACAAGTCAGAAGAACCTCAATTCTTAATTTTAGTTTCAACAGTCAAACATTTCTCTTCCAGCAAACTTTAATTTCCAACCATCCCCTGACAGCCTGACAGCTTCCTCAGTGTCTCATTGGTGCCAGACCTGTGCTAGATACTAAGGACTAACAAGGGACAAAAGGCCCACAATCACAGAGCCAGAGGGCAGTTGGAACTTGCACAAGCCACTTGGCACAAGGTACCAAATGCCAAGGAAAAGAGAGCAGGCATCTGCAGAGTACAGCAAGGGAACGTCACTAGTAGTGGGGGATGGGGTGCAGCGGGGGTGGGGGTGGGGAGTGCTGAGATGCTTTCCCAGTGGAAGGTCCTTCTAAGCAGATATATTGTAGGAGATAATTCAGGTAAACATGTTAGGAAAAAATTCTAATCAGAAAAAGCAAGGATCACACGTTAGACCTCAAAACAAGAGTGCATGGCTTCTTGTGGGAAAGTAAGGAAAGAGTGTGACGTCTTTGGCTCTTGAGGACTAAGGCAGAGGGAAAGGTCAGCACTGAGGGTGGGAGGGGAACGGGGTTGGCAAGCTGAGTGGAGAGCTGGCATTTTGTCCTGGGGCAGGAAGAAGGAGGCAGAGTAATTGATTCCCATGGTGTTTTAGGAAGAAACTGCAGGTGTAGTGTGCAAACTGATCTAGAGATGGGCCAGGAAGGACAGCAGGTAGGTGTCTGAGGTTGTTTGACATCCAAAGGAAGCCAGAGGTTTGAGTAGGCTCCAGTCCCCCCCACACTGTTCGCAGCTCCATTTCCAGACATGTCGCTTCCACTGTAGGAATGTGACCTACTTCAAGTTCTGCCACGATCCCCTCTTCCAACCACTTTCCCCTCCTGCCAGTCCTCAGGTCCTCTGAGTCTTACATGAGCAGCCTCCTGGTCCTCAGCCACCCCACCCCCGCTACCTGCCCCATCCTCTCAGGGCGGAGGAGGAAGAGGAGCAGAAAAAGGAGTTAGAATTGAGAATCTCAAGACCCTCTGACCTCCAGATGGATGGTTTAAAAGAAAATCAGATCTTAGATGTAAACCTCACCTTCTGGTTGAAACACCTTCTAAACTGTGTGGTACCAGGATTCTTCTAAACTGTGTGGTACCAGGATTATCCTGAACAAGCATCTGTCTCTCCCTTTACTTTCAACGTGTTTCTTTAAATACCCCCTTTATGATATTACCATTTCCCTCCACTAGCTTGCTTTGCTCAGGGCTGCCAGGGCGTAAAGAGTGGGGTGTCCTTGGTGAAGGATACATCGAGGAGGAGAAAAAAATCCTCCAGCTGCACATCAACATGAGAGTTAAACTGATGTCCAAGACTTGTGACATCCTTTTTTTTTTAATTATTTTTTTTTTATAGCCACACTGGGGTTAGGGACTGTGCTGCAGCTGAGATCTATGCTGAAGCTGTGGCAACACTGGATCCTTAAACCCACTGCCATGGGCTGGTGATTGAACCTAAACTTCTTCAGTGACTGAAGCCA
Source organism: Catagonus wagneri (assembly GCA_004024745.2). Classification (NCBI taxonomy): domain Eukaryota; kingdom Metazoa; phylum Chordata; class Mammalia; order Artiodactyla; family Tayassuidae; genus Catagonus; species Catagonus wagneri. Next base: position 6,445,750 of record PVHT021183709.1, on the reverse strand, counting down.
CGGCAGTCAGATTCCTTTTTTTTCTTTTTTTAGGGCCAAACCTGCAGTATATGGAAGCTTCCAGGCTAGGGGTCCAATTGGAGCTGCAGCTGCTAGCATATGCTGGCCACAGCCACAGCAATGCCAGATCCAAATCTCGTCTGTGGCCAACACCACAGCTCGTGGCAGCACCGGATCCTTAACCCACTGAGTGAGGCCAGGGCTTGAACCCGAGTCCTCACGGATAGTAGTCGGGTTCCTGACCACTGAGCCATGATGGGAATGCCTGCAGTCAGATTCTGAACCCACTGCCCCATAGCTGTGGCAACACAGGATCCTTAAGCCACTGAGCCAGGCCAGGGATGGAACCCACCTTCTCACGGAGACAGAGTCAGATCCTTAACCCACTGAGCCACAATGGGAACTCCATGACATGATATCTTTGAATTCAAAGAATAAAAGAGGGAAAGCTCAAGTTTACTAATCCATGAAAAGAAGAATTTCGGCCACAGTTTAGATCTGTGAGCCCTGGGTTAACTGGATGATACACAGTTCACACCATAACATGGGACATTTCATCCCCAGATCTACAAAGAATTGTGAAGGGTGACCAGGAAAGCGGGGCCTTTGTTTGGACAGGAAGCTGCTTTGTGATAACCGGAAACACGGTTACAGTAGGGTTAGCCGTACTCGGTGGAGCGCAAGCTGAGACAGCAGTTTTCCTCCCATTTCTCCTTGACAGTCTTGCCTTCGGAATCTGCTTTCCTGCCTCTGTACAACGCAGTAGGCAGAAGCCCCAGCCTTCCGGTGCCTCTTGGGTATCAGCACCATGTCATTTTCAGCTCTTAAAGGGTTGCTTCACCCTGATGTGACAACTTCAGCCTCTCAAAGCCTCTCCCTTGTTCCAGCTCAGACCCAACCCCTGACCTCTGCGCTGTGGCCCGGGGAGGGGGGGGATATGGTGGCAGGTTTCCTCACTCTTTCTCCAGCTTATTCCTCCACGAGCCTTCCTCCCTCCAGGCTGCTGGCACTCCCCGGATAAGGGAAGAGTGGAGGACAGAGAGGGTGGGGACACAGTCTTCAGGGAGTGACGCTCTTGCAATATGCCATATGAGCCTTTGGTCAATGGCAAGTGGCCGAACCCTGCTTCTCTCCTATTGGACTTGGGAACCGTCTCTTCCCCGCCTCCACCCCCTTCTCCAACACTGTACGGTTTCCTAACTCAACTAGTGACTTTCCTGGCTTCACATTTTCCTTAGATTTGCCACACCACACGCCCCAAGGGTGTTCAGGAAGGGAGCAATGGCTGATGTCACATTCTTTCCTTATGAATCACTCCTGGCGGCTTTCCAGGCTCAGGCTCCGGCTTTGGGAAACATTGCAATTCTCTTGCCCACCAAATTCTTTCGGACCGGCCCCTCCCCTGGCAGCTGCAATCTTCGCTCTGCTTGGGTTTTCAAGCAAATTCGATCCTAGACTTTTGACTGTCCCAAGTTCAGATCAAGCACCACGGTTTCAGCCAACCACCTAACCCCCCAGTCCCATTGATCACAAGTCCTGGAACTTTGCCACTGTGTTTAGGAGACTGAGTTTCTGCAGCTTTCTGGGCACCCAGCTGGGTACTGACATAGATGTCCCTGGTACTGGAAAGCTGGTAAGCCCTCCATTCTCCATTCAACTGACTGTTTCAATCATCCACACCAAGGGTTCTTATCCTACCTTGTCCTCAGCTCTGGGGCCTGAACTTTGGAGATTTACCAAAGAGGAGATCCTCACCTCAAGATCCTGCTACAAAAGGATGACTGATGGGAGTTCCCTTGGGGCTCAGAGGTAACGAGCCCAATTAGCATCCATGAGGACTCCGGTTCGATCCTGGGCCTCGCTCAGTGGGTTAAGGATCTGGCATTGCCACCAGCTGTGGTGTGGGTCTCCGATGAAGCTCAGATCTAGTGTTGCTGTGGCTCTGGTGTAGGCTGGCAGCTATAGCTCTGATTGAACCTCTAGCCTGGGAATTTCCATATGCCTCAGGTGCAGCCCTTAAAAAGACCCCAAAAAAAGGCGATGACTCACAGCAACATTAGTAGAGGGTATTTAGGATGGGGCTGGGGTTCTAGGAGATTCAACCCATGTACACGACCAGGAGTGAGGTAAAGCTTGGAGTTAGTAACTCTGCGTAGAAATTTTCCATGAAGCATCCGATCCAGTTCTTTAATCTGTAGTTGAATCAACGGTAAAAGAATCCTATAAGGTTTTGTCCAAACTCTGCTTGACCACTCCCTGGAGACAAAGACATTTCTACAGCTCAAAAGCTGACCACACCATTTCTGTCCAGTTCTAAATGTTGGCCAGTTTGGTTTTACACTGTGTCGAAATGGCTCTGTGTAAATTTTACCTGGTGTTTCAGATTTATCTTCTGAAAATTAAAACCTGACCAGTCACTTTTCTGTGTAGTAGCCCTTTAGGTTTTTTTTGGAAACCGGATGATCATTTCTCTTCAGATTACTCTTGTCCAACCAAAACTTATCCCATTTTTTCCCAGTATTCTTTCCATGGCAGGTTTCAAAGATTCCCTACAATTTTGCCCATGCTGCTCTTATCGTTTTTCAGTTTAGCTAATGTCCTACTCACAGTTTGGTAGCCAGAATTTGCCACAATACCAGGAAGAATGAAACAGGAACTCATTTCTGTTAAAAGTTAATTAAAAAAAAAAAAAGATAAAATCGTTAACTCTGACAAGGATGTAGAATGAATACATGTTAAAGATTTATCACACTCATGATCAATGAGGAAACCAAGCAGGTGTTATAAAGGGTCCAAAAGACTCCAAAAATGGACATATTTATAGATCAGGAATGTTGAAATGATTGTGCAATGGAGACACAACTGTTCATTCCATAATGGCGGCATGGGGGGGGTGTCAATTACACCTTCAGGGACAGGTCGGAGTTTGCATGGCTACAGACAAGAATGATCTTGTACTACTATCTGTTATTTAGAATTTACCGAGTCAGTGCAACAGCGTTCAGAGCTTCTAAAAAATCAGAATCAGATCACCCAGAAGTGTCCACTGCTCTTTCTCTAGATATGATATTTTTTGAGCAAAATAATAACGTATATTATAAAACACCACGCTTACATGTTAAAAATTGCTGTATTTTTAAGACTTTATGGGGATGAATAAATAAATACATATATGTATATGTATTTTTTTTTGTCTTTTTGCCTTTTCTAGGGCCGCACCCACGGCATATGGAGATTCCCAGGCTAGGGGTCTAACAAGAGCTGTAGCTGCCGGCCTTCGCCACAGCCACAGCCACACGGGATCCGAGCTGCGTCTGCAACCTACACCACAGCTCACGGCCACGCTGGATCCTTAACCCACTGAGTGAGGCCAGGGATCGAACCCGCAACCTCAGGGTTCCTAGTCGGATTTGTTAACCACTGAACCACGATGGGAACTCCAAATATATATACATTTATACATAAAATCCTTGTATGTAAAGGATATTTATATATAAATCCTTATGTATAGGTACTATTTATTCAACATATTTATCAATGAATAGATAGATGTATTTATTCTACGATAAACATATATCAATATATATAAGGATTTATAATGATTCATCTTATAGAAACCCACCCCTACGTAGTTATAAAACTGCCATATATGTAGGGCTTTGTAAGGAAGAATAGATTATCCCAATAAACACTGAGGTTAGCCTTAACTTACTTATTAAAAAAAAAAGGTTGCCAAAGGTGAGTGAGGAGGGAGTGGGATGGACTGGGAGTTTGGGGTTAGGTGTTGCAAACTATAACATTTAGAAGAGATAAGCGATGAGGTCCTACTGTATACCACAGGGAACCATATTCAATCTCTTGGGATAGAGCATGATGGAAGATCATATGAGAAAAAGAACAGGAGTTCCCATCGTGGCTCAGTGGTTAACGAATCCTACTGCGAACCATGAGGTTGCGGGTTCGATCCCTGGCCTCGCTCAGTGGGTTAAGGATCCGGCATTGCCGTGAACTGCGGTGTAGGTTGCAGGCATGGCTCGGATCCCGCGTGGCTCTGGCTGTGGCGAAGGCCGGCGGCTACAGCTCCTGTTAGACCCCTAGCCTGGGAATCTCCATATGCCGTGGGTGCGGCCCTAGTAAGGCAAAAAGACAAAAAAAAAAAGAAAAAGAACACATATATGACTGGGTCACTTTACTGTACAGCAGAAATTGACACAGCATTGTAAACCAACTGTACTTTGATAAAAGAAATTCAAAAAAAGGAGTCATGGAAAGCGTGCTTGCCCTTCAGTGGGTGTTTCTTAAATGAGGATGATGTCAGTAGTTTGCTAATTTGTGCCCCACCCTTCAAGTTTCCCACTTGACAGAGTCTCTGGGCTTAACAGTTCAAGTTAGCTCAGTAAGTGCCAACTGAAGTTACCAACCTGCTATGGGCACGAAAAAAACAATAAGTGAAAGCATGGATTTGTTTGCAGATAAATCATATTCCAGTTGGACAGGGTAAGGGGGAGACGTGATAATAAATTACAAGGCAAAACAGAACTTATTTACAGGCAAAAAAATAAGCTATTGAATTTTTGTTTTTTTTAAATTTATGTTTATTTTTTTTAAGGCCACGCCTGGGGCATACAGAATTTCCTAGGGTAGGAGCTGAATTGGAGCTACAGCTGCGGGCAATGCCAAAAAAAAAAAAAAAAAAAGCCATGCCCCCCCCCTAAATATTGAGTATGGTTCCCTGTGTTATAGAGTAAATCCTTGTTACTTATCGATTTTATATTTTTACATATAGTAGTGCGTGTCTGTTTATTCCATATTCCCAGTTAATCCCTTCCTTCTTCTTTCCCCCTTGGTAACCAGGTTTGTTTTCTATGTCTGTGAGTCTGTTTCTGTTTTGTAAATAAGTTCATCTGTATCATCTTTTTTTTTTTTTAAGATACCACATATGTGATATCATATGATAATTAAGACATTTTTGAACAAAGATTTACTCTAAATTAGTGAGGCAAAGTGGCAGAAACCAGGTTAGAAATAGTTTCCAGGCTCCCCTGGAGTTCCCGTCGTGGCTCTGTGGTTAATGAATCCGACTAAGAACCATGAGGTTGCAGGTTCGATCCCTGTCCTCGCTCAGTGGGTTAAGGATCCACTGTTGCCGTGAGCTGTGGTGTAGGTTGCAGACGCGGCTCGGATCCCGCGTGGCTGTGGCTGTGGCGCAGGCCGGCGGCTACAGCTCCTGTTAGACCCCAAGCCTGGGAACCTCCATATGCCGCGGGTGCGGCCCTACATAAAGGCAAAAAGACAAAAAAAAAAAAAGAAAATAAATAGTTTCCAGGCTCCCCGAACATGCAGCACCCTGGTGGGTTGGTAAGAGAAGGCTTAGCTTTGGCTTCCTGGGTGAGGAAGAGCCACCTCCATGGAGTTTGTAGCTCTGCAGGGGAGCAGGAAGGCGGGAACTGATTAACAATGGGGCAGTTGATTTAAGATGGATCCTTCTAGGGAGGGACCTGGCTGGGGTACAGTAAGGATCACATGCCACTGTCCAGGAATGTTGGAAGCAGCAAGCTTAGGATTTTGAGGAGGGGAATTCAAAGACTCAGGGCTCAAGCTATGGATGCTCTCCACGAAAAAATGGATGCGTCTTTCAGAAAGTTCTTGTAGGAGTTCCCCATGTGGCTCAGCGGGTTAAGATCCCAACTTAGTGTCCATGAGGATGCCGGTTCGATCCCTGAGCTCGATCAGCAGGTAAAGGATCCGGTGTAGCAACAAGTTGCGGTGTAGTTTGCAGATGCGGTTTGGCTCAGGTGTTCCTGTGGCTGTGGGGTAGGCTGACAGCTGCAGCTCTGATTCGACCCCTAGCCCAGGGAATTCCATATGCTGCAAGCACTGCCTTAAAAAGCTAAAGAAAGAAAGAAAGAAAGAAGGAAAGAAAGAAAGAAAGAAAGAAAGAAGGAAAGAAAGAAAGTTAGTTCTTGTAATGAGCAAGCACATCATTTAGCTGCATAAGAATCTCTGGGAAAATAAAGGCAGTGAAGCCTAGTGGGTAGCAGCAGATTTCTGACACCGTAGGCAGTGAGATGTGGCTCCTGCTCTCGGGTCCTTTCTGAATATGAGGGCCAAGCGCATAGAGACAACAGACAGACCTAGTCGCAGCCAGTGGGTTCAGAGCGAGGCTCAGAAGAGGAATCTGTTTGGACTTTTTGAGGGGCAGACAACAGATGTAAAAGCAATGGTAACTTACGTGTGTGTGTGTGTGTGTGGAGGGAGTGTTGTTTGCTTTTTAAAAATGATGGCTGTAACACCTATAATTGAAATAAAATCCATTAAGTTAAAAAAAAAGAAAAATAGAACACCTATAATTGAAATAAGATCCATTAAGTTAAAAAAAAATGATGCCTGTGACTTTGATCAAGAGTTCAAAAGGAATTCTGGGTGTCCAAATTTTGGGACAGAAATAACGAATGTGGAAGGAAATGATAACAAAATTAATAAACATAAAGCATTAGGAAAGTGTGGTGAGACAGTTAGATTTAATAATAAACAGGGTGGTTTCCATAAATTGGTATAGTAAACATTACTAAAGCTTTCCAGTAGCCAAGTGTCTTCCTTCTGCATTGTTGGAAGAACTGTCTGTACCAGCCCTCTTGCAAATAGGCAAAGGTCCACTTCTGGTTATGACAAATTCAATGAACAATGAGGAGAAGTAAGTGCTGTGTGTCTCTTCTGGGCTGAGGCACTGAAAGTCTGTGGTGTGATCCTCTAGCTTGCCCCTTTCTACCCACTGTGCTCACGGGCTGTGTACTGATATTCTGGAGCCACTAGACAGAACATTCTAGATCCGTGACTCAATCAAAGGGAGTTGCTCTGGAGAACCATTGGACTTGCAGGAGACTTTCTGAAGGCAAGAGACACAGTGTGTGTGTGTGTGTGTCCATTATAGCTCTGGAATTTAATCCAGCAGCAAAGCTTATTTCAAACTCTATACCAAATTGTAAGAGTCACAGAAATGAACAAGTGACGACAAAGTGGGTAAAAAGAACATAGAACCTTGTTGGAAGGATCTGATGATAAGGAAAATGAGGACAAGAGGGGACTTTTCAAAGTCTTAACAGAAAATGTACTTTTTTGATGTTTTATTTAATTCTATAAAATGTGGGTGCTAGAGGGGCATTAAGCAATTCCAAGTCAACTTTTGCATTTTTAGATCATAAAATTAAACCTCTTTCAGCAGATAAGGCCACATCTTACCTTCTAAACCTCGTGTTTGTTTGGGGAACTCGTATCAGCCTTCACACATTTGGTGATTTGCCAAGAATCTGACCTCATTGCCAGGAATTTGACCTCATTGAAACTAAGGGCCTACATTAAATCACTGTATTCTTTCCCAAAATATTCTCTGAGACTTGCATGTCTAGATTGTTGAAATATATTTAGATCACATTTGATGTAATAAATGCTTTAAATTGTTTTTGATTTATCATACCCTATTTTCTTGGGAAATTATTTTTATACTCCTTCCCCCAATTGCCAGTTCAGTACAACGTGTGCTTGTAATTCCAGGAAGTAGTGTTATGGTTGTCAAGATGATGTGTTTCATAATCAGTAACAGTAAATAGGCTAATTCTTTGAAGCTATTCCTGCTGGAAGGTGTAGAAGAATATCCACTAGAAGGTGCCAAAGTCTACCTGCCAACAACTGAAAACCTAGGAATTGAAAGAGTCAGGGAGATAAATAAGGAAATGTGCTATAACTGTCTTGAAATATTGAAATATGAGGCTGGGAGGCATTGTGAAAGTACACAGTGATCTCTTGTTTTACGTGGCACTGTGTTCTGGTAGGGAAAGAAGTGATCTTTCATAAACCCACTTTTGCTGCTGGATTCAGAGTGCGTGCTTTGTAAAAATATGTCAGTATAGAGGTAAAGGAATCCTCTGTTATTCAGTGTCTGGTGGATGGTGAGTACCCAAAGCATGTTTGGTAATAAGGTAATGAATGAATGAAGGTAGTCATTGAGTAATGGTCTAAAAAACCCTAACCCTTTGTAAAATTTAGAAAAGGCTTGAAGAGTTCCTGTTGTGGCTCAGCAGGTTAAGGGCCTGACATAGAATCTGTGAGGGCGTGGGTTTCATCCCTGGCCTTACTCAGTGGGTTAGGGATCCCTCATTGCCACAAGCTAAGGCAGAGGTCACAGATGTCACTCACATCTGGTGTTGCAGTAGCTGTGCTGTAAGCTGGCAGCCGTAGCTCCTATTTGACCCCTAGCTTGGGAACTTCCATATGCTGCAGGTGCAGCTGTAAAAAGAAAAAGACAAAGTCTTGAAAAACTAGGGTTCCAGTTTGCACTGGAAAGGCTTAGGCTGTGAGAGGATAATCTCTCTTCCTGGAAAAGAAGGGAGCCCGAGTGTGAGATTCAGGTTTTAGTAGGGACTGACTGATAGAGCTGGGCTTGAAGATGGGAACTCACTTGACTCAAGGCTTAAGTGGCCAAGCCAAGTAGGGGCTGTGGTTTGAGAGGCAGTCATAAGAGGAATCCAGATTAGAAGGAAGGCAGATGACCAGAAGTTTTCTCCTGATACAGAAAAAAATCAGAGCAAGGCAATGGAGCAAAGATCAAGAAAAAACTGGGGGGCCAGGAACGAAAAAGATTCTTGCAAATAAAGCGTAATAATTGCAATAACTTCTTAGAAGAGGAGGTAAACGTGCTGTTGTAGAGATGACTAGCAGGATCACGGTATCTAATCTTCCTTCCTTTCTTAGCAGTAACAACCTTGATGGTCAATGAATACAATGCAATTCAGGAAAAAGTATGGACAGTCACCATATTTTCTTGCAGCTGGTTATGGACAGTTTGGCCAATGATAACGTGCTACTTTTAGAAAATCTACTTTAAAGGAGCTGGATATTCCTTTCCTGGATTTTCCCTCCATCCTGCTATGTGAGAAGCAAACAGTGAAGGCCGGTGCTCTAGCAGTCATTTTGGACCACAGGCATCGCTCTGGAGAAAGCAAAGTAGAAATCAAGAATAAGCCTGGGTTTGTAAAGACTTCGTGAACCTGGATCGCTTATCCCTAGATTTGTCTTACGTGGAAAAAAGTCTATCTTATTCAAGTCATGATTTTTTTAAGTTTGTGTTACAGCTGATATAGAGTACAACTGGCTTTGGAAGTTGCAAATATTCCCCTACTTACTAAAAAAGGAGTCATCTTCACTTACACAGTACTACATATGGAATGGATGAGTAACCAGGGCCTACTGCATAACACAGGAAAATCTACTCAGTACTCTGTTAGTGACCTATCTCGGAAAAGAATCTGAAATAAAAAGGATTTTTTTTTTTTTTTTTTTGGCATTTAAGGGCTGCACCCAAGGCACATGGATATTCCCAGCTAGGGGTTGAATCAGAGCTACAACTGCCGGCCTACACCACAGCAACCTGGGATCCGGGTTGGATCTGTGACTTACACCACAATTCATGGCAATGTCAGATTCTTAACCCACTGAATGAGGCCAGGGATTTAACCCGCGTCCTCATGGTTCCTAGTCAGGACAGTTAACCGCTGAGCCACAAAGAGAACTCCAAGAATGGAGATATGTATATGTATAACTGATTCAGGTTGCTGTATACCTGAAATTAACACAATATTATAAATTAACTACAGGCCAATACAATTTAATTAATGTTTTACTTTTCATTTTTTCAAATTTTTATGGCCACACCTGCAGCATATGGAAATTCCTGGGCTAGGAATCAAATCAGAGCTGCAGCTGAAACCTACGCCATAGCCACAGCAACACAGGATCCAATCTGCATCTGTGAAGTACACAGCAGCTTGCAGCAACACCAGATCCTTAACTCACTGAGCAAGGCCAGGGATTGAACCTTCGCCCTCACAGAGACTAAGTTATGTCCTTAACCTGCTGAACCACAACAGGAACTCTTCAAATTTAACTTAAAAACATGTCATCTTGAATGAATAAAATTTTTTTCTAGCTTGTATTTATAAAAGAGCTTGATAAACATTGATACTGACAGGAGTTCCCATTGTGGCACAGTGGAAACGAATCTGACTAGGAACCATGAGGTTGCGGGTTCGATCCCTGCCCTTGCTCAGTGGGTTAAGGATCCGGCGTTGCCGTGAGCTGTGGTGTAGGTTGCAGACGTGGCTCGGATCCCGCGTGGCTGTGGCTGTGGTGTAGGCCGGTGACTACAGCTCTGATTAGACCCCTAGCCTGGCAACCTTCACTTGCCGCGTGTGCGGCCCTAAAATGACAAAAGGCAAAAAAAAAAAAAAAAAAAGAAACATTGATACTGACAGATAATACTAATTACTGACTAAGCTGTTACAATACTTGAAATTTTATTTGGTTTTGTGTCACAGTACAAGGCAGAATATATGTGTAATGATGGTTTTTCTACATGCTGGTGAATTGATTGTAATAGTTCTATAATTTTAGTATAGCAAGAAACTTTGGCTAATCTTTTGATTTTTGAGATAGAAAGCTGATTCAATGACTTAAACAAAGGAGAAAAAAAATGTGTTTATTGTAGAAATGAGACCAGCAACTAGCTGTCTTGGTTTTCAGTTCAGTATCTTTCTATTCTACTGCAATGCTAGTATTTCAAAAGAGATAATATGGGAGTTCCCGCCGTGGCTCAGTGGTTAATGAATCTGACTAGGAACCATGAGGTTGCGGGTTCGATCTCTGGCCTTGCTCAGTGTGTTAATGATCCAGCGTTGCCGTGAGCTGTGGTTTAGGTCGCAGACGCGGCTTGGATCTGGCGTTGCTGTGGTTGTGGCGTAGGCCAGTGGCTATAGCTCTGATTAGACCCCTAGCCTGGGAACCTCCACATGCCCTGAGTGCGGCTCTAGAATAGGCAAAAAAAAAAAAAAAAAAAGAGAGAGAGAGAGAGATAATATATTCTTATTTATGTCAAAATGTAATTGCTTAAGTCTCAAAACCAATAGACACTATTTGGTATATATATATACTGAAAGCCTAATAATATCCCCTTCAAAAAATTTAAGAAATAATCTTAAAATTTTGAGTTCCATTGCAGTATGTTTATATCAATTTATATTCCCACCAAACTATACTCTTAAATTGACATCATAAGACACAGACAACACTGTATATACTCTGTACTAATATTTTAAAATATTTCAATTTGGTGTATATAGCATTTGGATTATACTGCCTGATATATGCCTGTATTCAATATTTCCTGTATGGTTTTGATATATGGTCTAATCTACCTCTTCGTATGAGTGTAATTTTATAATACCGTCTTCTTAGAATAGAGAAGTAGTCTGTTTTTTTCTATAGCACAGTGGATCAAAATTTATTTCTTCTTCTTCCTCTTTTTTTTTTTTTTTTTTTTTTTTTAAGAGCTGCACCTGCAGCATATGGAGGTTCCCAGGCTAAGGATCAAATCCGAGTTGTAGTGGCTGGCCTACACCACAACCATGGCAATGCCAGATCTGAGCCATGTCTGCAATTTACACCATAGTTCATGGCAATACCAGATCCCTAACCCACTGAGCAAGGGGTTAGGGATTGGACCTGCATCCTCATGAATGCTAGTCAGATTCGTTTCCATTGAGCCACGATAGGAATGCTAAATTTTATTTCTTCTTATTAATTGTTTTGAAATGATGGTTTCAGATTTCCAACTTGTTGGCTTATGTTGTAAATTTTTAGAATTGTACCATTATTTAAGAAAATCTCCGGTTTATTTTAAATATGAGCTGGATGATTTAGGGCATTTTAAGTGTCCTTGTGTTGTGACTAATCTTAGCCGGAATGTCAGTTTCATTCATTGGAGGGTCAGAACCCTCATTGTAATGGCATAATATGAACTGCATATTAATTTTTCTTTTTATGGCTGCACCTGTGGCATATAGAAGTTCCTAGGCAAGGAGTCGAATTGAAGCTGCAGCTGTAGGCCTAAACCACACCCACTGAGCCGCATCTGTGACCTACACTGCAGCTTGTGGCAGCACCAGCTCCTTAATTCCCTGAGTGAGGCCAGGGATTGAATGTGCATCTTCATTGAGACAAGGTCGGGTTCTTAACCAGCTGAGCCATAATCGGAACTCCTAAATATTACTTTTTATTGATGTCAGAGTTTCACATGAAATCAGCAAAAATTAATAAGATCTTAATAGTTAAGATATAAGCAAGCAACGAGGCATGGACTGGCAATAGTAAGGTGCCCAGTTAGAGTAAGATGTCGTGTAGGGTTGTGAATCAGCAAGTGATTTATCAGAAATATTTAGAACCAGGTAGGAAGGTAAGTCATAGTATCAGATGCAAATGACTTAGCAAGTATCAAGTATCCAATGCTAGTAAGTCATAGTGGATCGAGTGTATTACCTGAAAGTTAAGTAATTAAAAGCCCCTAATAGATAACAGAGATGGAATAAGATACTGCAGCGTTAAGATTGTGGGAAAGTGAAAAACGGCTCTGTTGACTGTCAATCCATAATGTCCCCACTCCACATAAACATTCCCGGACAGGGAGTTCCCACTGTGGCTCCGTGGAAATGAATCTGACTAGTATCCATTGGGATGCAGGTTTGATCCCTGGCCTCACTCAGTGGGTTAAGGATTCAGAGTTGCCGTGAGCTGTGGTGTAGGTCACAGACGTGGCTCGGATCCCTTGTTGCTGTGGCTGTGGTGTAAACCAGCAGTTGTAGCTCCGATTTGACTCTAGCCCAGGAACTTCAATGTGCCATGAGTGCTGCCCTAAAAACACCAAAAAAAAAAAAAAGAAAGAAAGAAAAAGAAAAAGAAAGAAAGAAGGAAAGAAAAAAAGAAAACTTTATGGTTAACAAGGGGACAGTTTGCAGGGGGGATGGATTGGGGGTTTGGAATTGGCAAAGGTATACAGACCGAGGTATATAGAATAAATGGCCAGTGGAACCTGCTGTATAGCACAGAGAACTCTACCCAATATTCTGTGATAATCTCTGTGGGAAAAGAATTTGGAAGAGAATGGATGTGTGTATATGTATAACCTGAATCACTTTGTTGATAGCAGAAATTATCACAAATGTGTAAATCAACTACACTTCTATAAAACTTTAGAAAATGAAAAAAAAAGGCCATGTGAACCACAGTAAGGTAGCATTTCTTTATTTTTAATTAATTTTTTGGCCACATCCTCAAAAGCACCTGGGCCAATCCATAGCAGTGACAACACCAGATTCTAAACCTGCTGAGCCATAAGAAGCTCCAGTTCCTTATTTTTAACACTGGTTGTGATAGTACTTATTTTACAAGCAGTATTTACGTTAAATAAGATGATGTATATAAAATGCCTAGTGTATATATTGCAAGGGTTTAACATATAATCACTTTCCTTCCTTCTTTACTGGAAAATCAGCTAATATAACCTTCCTATGATATAAATATTCAGGTTTGTTTATATCAACATTCGTATTTTCTTAAACACTCAATCTGCCTGAATATTAATAGCCTGTATACTTTTTTGCTAAGTAATTTTCCATATGGAGATGATGAGGAAAGTGTCATGTAAATAAAAGGAGCCTGTGCTGCAAGAACTGGGATCATATTAGTATGGAATTTATATCATGTGATTTCTGTAGTAATATGAAGAGCTTATCTATCATTTGAGCATGAGTAACTATATTTGATTTGCAGATTTCTTTCCTACTCCTTAGTTCAAAATGTATTGCTTTTATGTGCCATTTCACCAAAACCATAAATATGCAACATTTCATTGGTTATCATGACAGTGGAACGATGTTATTATTAGCTCAAAATATAGTCAGGACAAAGATCTTCTCTTATTAATTGTTCTTAATTCATTCCATTCTATGGATGAGTTTATAAAATTTTTTATCTCTGCTCTAAATAGGCATTTAAAAAGAAAAATGTTAACGTCTGTAATTAGAAGTCAGAAATCTATAATATCAGGGAGCAACAGTGATAAAAATGTGTTTCCTTTTAGAAAACAGTGTGACATTGTAAATCATAGATGAACTACAGGGAGAGTGAAAAACGTTAGTACGAATCAATGACAATAAGCATTTACTAGCATTATACAAAATTACACACCTTTGCATCAAAAAAACCAGTTTCTAAACCTGCTGAGCCTGCAGGTTCCAACAAATTAGGAATGCAACTTGATTTTTATGGACCGTCTAAATCAGCATTAAATATTAATCTTCTGTATTTCAGTAAATTTTTAAGAAGCCTAGTAAAATCCCAGTAAGAAAGCAAAATATAAACTTACATTCGTATAGCACATTGCTTAACAGTTATTCATCAAAAGACTATTGTGAAATTGTCTAAATAAAGATTTCAACTTAAGTTTATATTTTAGATTGATGAACAAAACAGTACTTTGATATCAAGGGAATCAGCCTAAAGTTAGGGATCACTACTATAATTGATTACAATTCAAAAAGGATGGCGTTCCCTCTGTGGTACGATGGGATCAGAGGCATCTTGGGAGTGCTGAGATGCAGGTTCTATCCCCAGCCTGGTGCAGTGGGTTAAGGATCCAGCATTGCTGCAGCTGTGGCTTAGGTCACAGGTAGGGCTTGGATCTGATCCTTGACCCAGGAACTCCATATACCTTGGGGAGGCTGTAAAAGACAAATTAATACATTTTACAAAAAGAAAAAAAAGCGAGCATTTTTTGCCGATAGCCATTAAAAATAAAATGTGATTCATAAGCTTGTCATTTGGTTGCATGGGTTATGGAGAGACATGATCGTCTTTCTTTGGGGAAGAAGGAGTAAGCTACTGAGGTCAAAACATTCTACCGTGGTCTGGAGTTCCTGTCGTGGCTCAGTGGTTAATGAATCTGACTAAGAACCATGAGGTTGCGGGTTCGATTCTTGGCCTTGCTCAGTGGGTTAAGGATCGGGCGTTGCTGTGAGATGTGCTGTAGGTTGCAGATGCACCTCGGATCCCGCGTGGCTGTGGCTGTGGCGAAGGCCGGCGGCTACAGCTCCTCTTAGACCCTAGCCTGGGAACCTCCACATGCCGCGGGTGTGGCTCTACATAAAGGCAAAAAGACAAAAAAAAAACCCAAAAAAACATTCTACCGTGGTCTCCGAGTATCTTACAAGCAGAGGCACTAAGAGTTTTGTTTTGGATTATCTTTTCACAGGTGTTTGGGTAGCAAGTGGCCTTGGGGTACTGAGCTGGCTTGCTTGTTGCCCATTGTTATGATATGGGTGATAGCTTCCTCCCAAGGAAAGGTTGTGTGCAGGATTTTGCTTCTGGTCTTTTCCAAACTGGAGTGGCCTCAGCCAGCAAATGTGTCCAGTGGCACAACTGACTGTGTATGTAGGCGTGTTGTGGCCCTGGCCACACTGCCCGGTGAATGACGCTCCAGGAACCGAGGAAAGAAGATGATGATGCTCAGGCTACTGCTGCTGGTGCGGGTAGTAAACTTTCCTTTTCTCTCACCTGGGGGTATTGCGTCTCCTGTACACCCTGGAAACTGTGGCTGAAAAGTTAGCTTGCAAGCAAAACACAATCTCAAACTTGGAGTTCCTTTGTGGCACGGTGGGTTAAGGACTTGGCATTGTCACCTCAGTGGATTGGGTCACTGCCGTGGCATGGGTTCGATCCCTGACCTGGGAACTTCCACATGCTGTGGGCATGGCCAACATCATCATCATCGTCGTCGTCGTCGTCATCATCATCATAATAATATCAAGCTCATCAGTTCTTGGCAGCTACTCCAGATTGTTTACAGGCCTCAATACTGTATACCACATAGCGATGAAATGTCTATATACCAGCAAAATAACCAGGAACGAATAACCAGGGTAAACTCTTATAGCAGAAGCGGTTTTATGACTGCTTGCAAAGTTGTAAGAGTTCATCTTCCTATTGGTTTGGGACAGGCCAATAGTCTTGGAACACTGAGAATGTTCTCAACAGTGACTCACAGGGGCTGAGAACACAGTGGCTGAATGTGGAAACTTCCGCCCGTGCGATGTAACGTGAAAAGACAGGCTGGACCAATGTGACTCTTTTGTCTCAAGATGCTGAGTGGGAGACGGGCTGGGACAGCAGCAGGCACTGCCGCTGGAAGGATGCAAAGTGAGCTGCTGCGGGATCTTGTCAGAGCCACGACATCGTAGGCAAGTCAGACTTCTGAGGAAGAGAAGCGAGCGGGAAACGGATCCCCTTTATAACGTGGAACATTGACGAGAGGCAAAGGCATAAAGGCACAGAGAGAAGCAGAGCAAAGACACATGACTTGAGAGACAGCAGAAGACTCCTCCTCAGGGCTGCTCAGGTTTCTGACTCTTTCCAGCTTCACGTTACTCTCCTGCTAGTATGAGTTCTCACAGGGAAACTCAGTCTTCATGTGGCCCCAGTGGCAGCATCAACAACAAAGAGCTGAAGAGAACATCTCTCGTTGCTTATCTGTTCTAAATGTAATCGTTTGCTTCTCCCAACCCTAAACTTCTTGGGCATTCCTCTCTTCCCCCGCCCCTCGCCTTGGCAACCACAAGTCTGTTCTCTATGTCTGGGAGTCTGTTTCCATTTTGTAGATAGGTTCATTTCTGCCATATTTTAGATTCCACACAGAAGTGATATCATATGGTATTTGTCTTTCTCTTTCTGACTGAGTTAGTATGAGAATCTCTAGTTGCATCCATGTTGCTGCAAATGGCATTGTTTCGTTCTTTTTCATGGCTAAGTAATATTCCATTGCATGTATGTACCACACTCTCTTAACCCATTCATCTGCTGACGGACATTTAGGTTGTTTCCACGTCTTGGCTATTGTAAATACTGCTGCTATGAACATAGGGGTGCACGTATATTTTTTAATGAAAGTTTGGGAAACTACATACAATCTCCTGGGATAGAACATGATGGAAGATGCTATGAGAAAAATAATATGTATATGTGAATGACTGGGTCACCATGCTGTACAGCAGAAATTGACAAACACTGTAAATCAACTATACTCTAATAAAAAATAAAAAAAGAATATCTCTCATAGTAGCCACACTAAAGTGCTTTCCTTTGTTTCAAGCTTAATTCTGAATCCTCAATAGGAAAAAAACAAAACAACAAGAACAGAAAAAAATGAGAAGTTAATGGATAATCCCCCATTCCTACAAAACTCATGTTTATGACTCAGAAGTGGCAACACTCAAAAATGAGTTACTATGTATCTCTATGCATTTTTCCAATATAATCATCCTAATATAAGTGATTTAAAAGGATCACCTATATACGTAAAATTTTCACAGAACATTTTCTCCATATACATAAAAACATTTCCAGAAGTCTTTATCTTTGCTCTGATGCCATCAGACAAAAATGATATAAACGTTTGTGATGGAAAGTAATATAAGAAAGGGAGTGTGTGTGTGTGTGTGTGTGTGTATGTCACTTTGCTGTGGAGCACATATTGGCACACCGTTGTAAATCATCTATACTCTAATAAAATTTTTTTGAAAATCTGTGATTGAAGGGCTTGGTTATCTATTTATTTATTCATTCACTCACTTCAAGAGACTTTTCCCAAAGTGACTTTTATACACCTGGACATGGGAAAAAGAAAAGAGGAATACATCGAATAAGAAGTAGGTTTTGCTTTCTGAAAGTACACAGTCTGGTGGGGTCGACAGAGAGCACAGCATCACAGCAGAATTATGTTTGTGGAAGATTTACAGCGGAGCTGATGTGATGAAAAATTTCAGGAGGTACCATTCACTCAGCTTCACTCGGAACCCAAGACATTCTATTTTTTTCTGTGTCTCATGTATCTCTATTTCTCAATCAAGCAGAGAATTAGCTAAAGATCCAGATTTTTCAGCCTCATGGATAACAATACTGTCAGCAGATTTTTGAGGTTAGACCACGTGGCTAGTGGCGAACTCAACGGAGGGGCACTAATGCACCCTCACCTCTGGTTGGTGCAGGTCAGACTCTTTAAATATAAAGGGGGAAGGGCAGATTGTGACTCCTGGGCATCCCACAAAGTCGGTGGCTCATCTTAGGGGCAACTTTTTCCTGTTCAAGAATTCATCTCAGGAGTTCCCGTCGTGGCTCAGTGGTTAACGAATCCGACCAGGAACCCTGAGGTTGCGGGTTCGATCCCTGCCCTCGCTCAGTGGGTTAAGGATCCAGCGTTGCCGTGAGCTGTGGTATAGGTTGCAGACGCGGCTTGGATACCGCGTTGCTGTGGCTGTGGTGTAGGCCGGTGGCTACAGCTCCTGTTAGACCCCTAGCCTGGGAACCTCCATATGCCACAGGTGCGGCCCCAGATAAGGGAAAAAAGACAAAAAAAAGAAAAAGAATTCATCTCATATTAGCAGTGTGGATTCAGGCATCAGCCTGTAGCATTGCTTTCCTTACTTACAGGTTTAAGGCATTATGTGTTCTTTATCTTCAATAACTTTTATGAGAATGGTATCCTCAGGAACCGAGTGGTGTTGTAACAGCCTGGGCTGTCATCTCATAGAAGGAAATAACAATGGCTGGGTGTTAGTGTGGGGGTGGTATCAGGCAAACACCAGGTGTGAAATGCAACCCAGGCTTAAGGCATGTTCCATGTTCTGGATAGGATCCAGCATTCTTCCCTGCTTCTTTCCATTTGCATTCCTCTACCACTGTAGACGGAGAGCTGAAAACTCTTTTCCAGACCTCCCGGTAGCCCAGGTCTGAAGACAAATGAGGTTATGCCAGCTGCATGCTTTGATGGGAGATTTGGAATGGGGCTCTGTGGTAGGAATCATTTTCATGCTGCTTTTTTTCAGTAGCAAAAAAATCCCTAAGAGATAATAGAGTTTAAAGGTAGTTGTGGCAGCAGCTAGACTTAATAGTCTAGTGTCTAGTGGGTCTGAAGTCCAATGCCTAGTGGGTTGGAGTAATTGCAGGAACTGGAATCAGCTTACCTAGGTCTAGTTGTCAGCATCCAGTGTGTCTTTGAACTAATCAGGTCCATGAGCAGCCTCGTGACACTTCCTCTATCAGCCCTTCAGTCATTTCCTAAGTGTTTAATTTCCTGTGTCAAATCCCATCTGCTGGAAATATCTGTTTACTACCCTCACATCTAGCTGATACAGCATGTTCAAAGGCAAGGAGATGTGGAAAAACAAAAAAGAAAAAAAAACAAAAAACAAAAAAACCACCTTGTGGTCAGGGAATAACCAGCTGCTAGGCATGTTGGAGCCCAGGACGGACGGTGGCAGAAAATACAGATGGAAGAGTACCTTTGACAAAGACTATGAACTTTGTAAGTTTCTTTCTTTCTTTTTCTTTTTTAGGGCTGCACCCTCGACATAGGGGTCTAATCGGAGCTACAGCTACCGGCTTAAGCCACAGCCACAGCAATGCCAGACCCTTAACCCACCGAGCAAGGCCAGGGATGGAACCCTTGTCCTCATGCCTACTCGGCGGGTTCGATAACCACTGAGCCATGATGGGAACTCCAGCTATATCTTTTAACTGTGTCGTCTGGAGGTCATTTATTTGTACTGGTAGCGTTACTGCATTGGTTAAAAAATCTTGTCCCCAAACTTTGGAATGCATGCGGGATATGAGGAAATCCCAAGGTCAAATGCTACATGCCCTATCTTGCTAATTCATTCAAAACGGGAAACTTGAAAATATTGGACACACAGAAAAGGAAGAAAAGGAAAAAAACTTAAAAATAAAATAGTTGACATGGGTGGAGAAAATGATAGCAGAGGGTCAAGTGAAAAGGTGCTAAAATACTTGGAGAGCAGTTAAAATGTTGAAGAACACTCCTCTGCATTTATTTTTAAGAGATAATAAGTTTAGAGAATCAGAGAATTATAAGATTTTTAGTCTTTGGCAATTCCTTCTTTGACTAAAATAGGACTGCCTACACACATCGCTGCTATGTCACTTACCGTACTGATTATAAATGTTTTCTTGTAGGTCTGTATGACAGAGAAAAAAACTATGTTCCATTTTAATCCCTTTTATTTCTTCGTGGCCAAACAGAAAGATGCTATTTTGGGGAGTTCCCGTCATGGCACAGCAGAAAACAAATCTGACTGGGAACCATGAGGTTGTGGGTTTGATCCCTGGCCTCCCTCAGTGGGTTAAGGATCTGCCGTTGACGTGAGCTGTGGTGCAGGTCACAGACGTGGCTTGGATCCTGCATTGCTGTGGCTGTGGCCGGCAGCTGTAGCTCCAGTTTGACCCCTAGCCTGTGAAACTCCATATGCCGCAAGTGCAGCCCTAAAAAGCAAAAAAAAAAAAAAAAAGGAAAAAAGAAAAAAGAAAAAAAAAAGAAAAAAAAGAAAGAAAGAAAGAAAGAAAGAAAAAAAAGATGCTGTTTTGAACCCTTCTTTATCATTAGTTTGGGGCCACGTGGTGTACGAAACTGGGAGGCTTGGCTGGACAAACATCACACCATCTTCCTCATCCTTACGGCAATTTTTAAGCCCACACCTTGAAGTTGATGGAGCCAATAGGTAAAAAGAGCCTAAATATCTGAGTCTCTGAGTCACTGTGGTGTACCCACCCCTTCACAACCTCTGCCCCACCTCACGCTGGTCTACATTAGATGGGTAAACACTGGAAATTTACTTGTGTTAGGCTGCTGAGATTTTGACACGGTTTATTACAGAACTAAACACACGGGTCTCACTAGATTGTGTGAGCTCCTTGAACTCAGAGGTCTTGCTGTATTTATCTGTATCTCTTGTTCTACTGAAACATCTGGGACAGTACCCAGCATATAGTAAGCACTCAATACATGTGGAACAAATGAGTGAGTATTCTAGGCAAGAGATAATAGGTACCCTTAATTAAGGTGATGGCAGGAGGCAGTATGAGTAACTATTTAATGTACTTATAAAAATATATGTTTCTTTGGAGTTCCCTTCGTGGGTCAGTGGTTAATGAATCCGACTAAGAACCATGAGGTTGCGGGTTCGATCCCTAGCCTTGCTCAGCGGGTTAAGGATCCGGCGTTGCCGTGAGCTGTGGTGTAGGTTGCAGACGCGGCTCGGATCCTGCGTTGCTGTGGCTGTGGCGAAGGCCAGCGGCTACAGCTCCTGTTAGACCCCTAGCCTGGGAACCTCCATATGCCATGGGTGCGGCTCTACATAAAGGCAAAAGACAAAAAAAAAATATATATATATATATGTTTCTTTAAAACATCCACTGAATTTTAAAAAACACACTTTTTTTGGGGGGGGCATACTTGCAGCATGAAGAAGCGACCAGAGACTGAACTCAAGCCACAGAAGTCACAATGCTGAATCCTTAACCTCTAAGCCACCATGGAACTCCAAAACAATATACAGCTTTTAACCCTTTCCTTGGCAAATACTGTTTCAGTATTCACTCTCCCTTTAACTTTTTTCCTGACTATATCTGGGATTATTATGAAATAGGAAATAAAAAGGAAAGTACAATGAAATTTATTATCCAGTGTAACAAGGAATCGGCTTGATTATTTTTAACTCACGATGCCATCTGTTGTAACCTAATTCATCTTCTCCACAGCTCTCTTGATTTTAAAATCCTTTTTCTTAAGTGAATAGAGTTTAATTTTTGATCAGTTTTAAGTTTATAGAAAAAAATGAACAGAAAGTACAAAGTTTTCATAGACCTCACCCTTTCCCCCAGTTTTCCATATTCCTAACATCTTGGATTATTGTGCAAGATGTTTAGTGGGAAAGGGTGTATAATTATTTGTAATAATTAATGAGCCAATATCAATGCATTATTAATGAGCGAACTCTATAGTTTAGGGTTCACTCCTTGTGTTGTACTGTAAGTGTGTAATGACGTGGAAGCTCTCTTACCGTATCATACAGAATAGTTTCCATGCCCCAATTCTATATGCTCTGTCTACTCATCCCTCCTTAAGTGCTTCCTTCTAAAGCCCTGGCAACCACTGATTTTTTTCACTGTCTCCACAGATTTGTCTTTTTTAGAACATCATATAGTTGGAATCCTACAGTGTGTGGCCTTGTAAGGCTGGCTTCTTCCACTTAGCAATATGCATTGAAAGGTCCTCCATGTCTTTTCATAGCTTGCTAACATATTCCTTTTTATCACTGTAATATTCCATTCTATGGATGTACCAGTTTATTTACCCATTTACCTCTTAAAGGGCATCTTGGTTGTCTCCACGTTCTTAAAATGTGTAAGTAAGGCTGCTTGAAATATTCTCGTGCAGATTTTTGTGTGAACGTAAGTCATCAACTCATTTGGGTAAATACCAAAGAGTATATACTCAGTATCAATCGGATCATATTTTGTGAGTACGTTTAATTCTGTAAGAAACTACCCACTGTCTTCCAAAGTGCCTGCATCATTCTGCATTCCCACCCGCAACGA
The DNA here is from genome assembly GCA_004024745.2 of Catagonus wagneri. Taxonomy (NCBI): domain Eukaryota; kingdom Metazoa; phylum Chordata; class Mammalia; order Artiodactyla; family Tayassuidae; genus Catagonus; species Catagonus wagneri. The sequence goes on along the minus strand of PVHT021183709.1, from coordinate 6,423,421 downwards.
ATGAGAGTTCCTGCTGCTTCACGCCCTTATCAACATTTGGTGTTGTCAGTTCTTTAGTATTGGGTCATTGTAATAGGTGTGTGTGGGTTTTTCTTAAATTTTATTTAGCGGTGATTAATTCTGTTGCAGGTCTTCAGACAGAAGTCCTCTTTATATTACATATGAAAAGTGGAGATATATAGTAGAGACTTGAGGTTACATCTGAGAATCCAGGCTTACTTTTTGGAAAGCTTAGATCAGTTGGGTTTTAGACACAACGTGGATTCAGGAACAAGAGGGGATTTCAGCTGAAGAATATGCCTCTAAGAATTGAAATTCTGTGCAGTTTACTTTATCCTTTACTTTCCCCCAGTATTTTCTGGCTCACACCCCAGAGCAGGTCAGATCACTGTGATGTGGAGATGAATTGACAAAGTGTCCCTGGGAGAAAGACAGACCTAACTCAGCAACTGATGGCCCCCTGCTTTGTCTTGAATGTAGTTATACACACCCCTCCTTATAAAGTTGAGCTGGTTATCGAATTAACAGGTGGGAAATGGACATTGGCAGCTGGAATAAAATTCCTTTGGAAGTGTTGACTCTTTTACTCTTATTCCCACATTTATGAGAAGTGACAGATGGATAACTAATGGTCGCAGGATGACTGAACATTAGGGCACCTGCACAAGGCTAAGGGCATTGATACAGTGGCTTACTGCAGAGCGCCAGAGATCTGATAACATTCTGAAAAAGACTGTCAGGTGCTGAGTGAGATATTTAAAGGTGCTGAGTGTGGATAAGAGGCATTCCTGATCAGAGACGCACACTCTCCGTGGTTCATACTTCCCTTTTGGCAGTAAGCTTCGGGATTTCTGTTCTGATTCTGACCCTTGTATGTAAATATTATTTGAAGAACAGAGGCTAAAAATTCCCATAATTCAAAAGAATTCCAAACCTCGCACCACTGTGTGTTGGGGACGGGGAAGGAAGGTGGGTGATGGAAGAAGTTTTACTTTATGCTTGGTGTTACGGGAAAACTTCTTATTTTTCAAAGGGAAACCTGGGTAAACCTAGCTGCCAGGCAGACTGATGATGCTATGATGATACGAAAAGCCAACTTATCTGCTGAGTATACTTCACGGCATTATTCTGGTGATTTAATGACATTGAAATTTGCCCAGAGAGGTGATAAAATTCACTTTTATAAGTTTTGACATTCAGATAAAGCAATTACTGTCATTTCTCACTGATACTTTAATTACGAGTTGTGCAGTTCCAGATCTCAACATCATTACCGCATGCTCATTTACTTCAGGATCTGTACAGTGGGAAAGTTAGTACACTATTTCAATAAAGCCATTTACAGAGAGAAAAGGAAGAAATACCATCCAGCTTGATTTCACTGATGACTAGTATACTAAAACTATTTTGTAAAAACCGAAAACATAGATGGTATTTTTGCATTTAGTCATTAGCTTCAAAGTACAGGTGCTTGTACGTTGTCCCTCCCTTCAGTTGACTCGCATCAGAGTAAGGCCAATAAAGGCTTAGTAACTGTGCTAAATTGTATTATTTGTCCACATATACTCAATCTTCTCCCCTCTTGCCACTGAGAGAACTGTACTTCCCCACCCCATCAATTTTGGTCTTGACCGTAAAGACTGCTCGGCTAATGGAAGTGGCAAAAGTGACATTTTGATAGCTCCAGGCTTTCAAAGACATTGAAAGTTTTTTTTTTTTTAACCAATCTGTGGAGCACAGGTAAATCCAATTCACAGCCCAAAGCATAGCTGTAGCCAACAACAAGGAATCTGCAGCCCACAAACAGAATCTACAGCCAACAGCAAACATCTACAGTCAACAATAAGCAATGTGCATTAGATGGAAGTATTTGAAGTGTGAATCCTGAAGATTTTGAGATTTTGTTGTCATTGTTATGTCGCAGAGCATACTTAAAGCTGACAAATGGGAGATTTTAACATCTAGGATTGAAGAGTTTTTTTTTTTTAAATTATAGTTGATTTACAATGTTCTGTAAAATTTTGCTATAGAGCAAAGTGACCCAGTCATACACATATACATTCTTGTTCTCACATTATCCTCCATCATCTTCCATCACAAGTGACTAGATATAGTTCCTTGTGCTATACAGCAGGATCTCATTGTTTATCTACTCCAAATGCAATAGTTTGCATTCACTAACCCCAAACTCCCAGTCCATCCCACTCCCTCCCCCTCCCCCTCGGCAACCACAAGTCTGTTCTCCATGTCCATGAGTTTGCTTCTTTTCTGTAGATGGGTTTATTTGTGCCATATATTAGATTCCAGATAGAAGTAATATCATATGGTATTTGTCTTTATCTTTCTTACTTCACTTGGTATGAGAGTCTCTAGTTCCAACCATGTTACTGCAAATGGCATTATTTTGTTATTTTTTATGTCTGAGTAGTATTCCATTTTGTATATATACCACATTTTCTTAATCTATTCATCTGTTGGTGGACATTTGTTGTGTTTCCATGTCGTGGCTATTGTGACATGGCCAAGAATGCTGCAATGAGCATAGGAGGTGCAAGTATCTTTTTCAATGAAAGTTTTGTCTGGATAGATGCCCAGAAGTGGGATTGCTGTGTCATATGGTAGTTTTCTGAGGCATCTCCATACTGTTTTCCATAGTGGTTTTACCAAGAATTGAAGTGTTTTGTACAATAACAGCAAAGAAATGGCAAATTCTATTACAGCTTACAGTTGTTTGATATAACATAAGAATACTTTTAGTAGTCTGGGAAAATGTGAGCCCATATTATATAATATGGATATAGTTGAACTTCTCAATGCAAATACCTGAGGGGCTGAGGATGTACTTAATGTATTTGGTCTTTGAAGCCAGTTGTGATTTATTATATTCTCAAAGCTAATGAAAGTAAGAATATACTCTGAAAAGATTTGTACTATTTGCAAAGGAACATACAGAGCCTAAGGAAACCTGCAGGACTTGAAATGAAATGGCTTCTCCTTTCTAGTGAGTTAACGATAAAAGTGAGAAATCCTTTGAGCCACAAATGCTTATTAATACTCATGACCAGCATTGTGACAATTGCAGATGTCTTTAAGCCTTGGGACAATCACAGATTTAAGACTTCTGACTGGATTAATGTGGACTTCAATTTGATTGGATAAAATGGCTGAGGAGAAGTGGAAAAGGATTTGGTCCCAGGCAGGGCTGATAAGCATAAAGCATTGTCACTAAGTCTAGTGGGAGAGACTTGGTTTAAAAGGAGTTTTGACACATCTATAGCCCTGGAGTAAAAACATAATTGAGCAAAGTTTCTGAGAGAGTTGTGTTACTGGTATTGCCAACTGGAATTAAAAAGGCATATGACTGGAGTTCCGGTTGTGGGTCAGCAGGTTAAGAACCCAACATTGTCTCCCTGAGGATGTAGGTTTGATCCCTGACCTCTCTCAGTGGGTTAAGGATCCAGAATTGCTGCAAGCTGTGGTGTAGTTCACAGATGCTGCTCAGATCCAGCTTTGCCATCACTATGGTATAGGCCTACAGCTCTACCTCCAATTGGAGCCCTGGTCTGGGAACATCCATTTGCCACAGGTGTGGTCATAAAAAGAGAAAAAAAAAGCAAAAAGGCTTGTGACTCTATTAAACACAAACTGATGTATGGACTGCCAATTCTGTGGGCTGGAAACAGGCTGAGAAAGCAGCTAAGCCTCTCGAATCCCGTAAATTCCATGACCTCTTAAGAGAGGCACAGAGATAATGAGGAAAAAGAACTTCCCAGAGGATGGTTCCAAGAGCAAGGGCCAAAGAGAAGTTGGACTGCGGAGCTATTCCCTGGGACCCAAATTGAGGTTGAGTCCAGAAACATCCCCCACCCCCAGGAACAGGTGGCCTAGAAGGATTTCGTAATTGCTATGGACCAGTGACTTCTTTGTGTCTCCTGCTTTTCAGGAGTTAACCAGCTTTGTCCTAGAATTGTGTTTGTCTGTGTGTATGTGGACAGTAAGCTGTCTTTTATTTCCTAAGTCCTCAAATAAAGACAAGCCACATTAGACCTTATGTGGAGACTATCATGAGATCCTAAGCTTGGACCCTGGTGCCATGATTGGATGAAACTTTTACTCTCTCTCTTTCTTTCATTCTTTTGTTCTTGCTTTCATTCTTTCTTTTTCTTTTGAAGAGATGTTTCTTTAAAAATTGTTTTTATTCTGGTTGATTTACAATGTTATGTGAATTTCTGCTGTAAAGCAAAGTGGCCCAATTATACATTCATATACATTCTTTTTTCACATTAACCTCCATCATGTTGCATCACAAGTGATTAGGGATATTTCCATATGCTATAGAGACGAATCTCATTGCTTATCCATTCTAAATGCAACAGTTTGCATCTACTAACCCTACACTCCCAATTGGATGAAACTTTTAGATGCTTCTTTTGGAAATCTCTGGTCTGACTTGAATGGGGGGTAATAGCCTATCGAATTGAATAGTCTATTGAATTACACCTGGTAGGTATAATTCTTAATGTGGAGACAAGACCATTCTACTCTCTGTAATGTCAATAAGCAAGAGACTCACATAACTAACTCTTCCACAGTCCATTTCCTCTTCACCAAGCATCTTTCAGGTTCAACATCAGCTCCCTTCAGGGGAATGTTGCTCTGGTCTGAGAACTCTGTTGCTCAGGTCACTATTAATTGTAAATTCATAAACAAGTTCTTTGTTATACTTACATTTCCCTCACTGATTTCCTAAATAAAAAGAATGAACCTCTTGAAAGGTATGAGAGCCATAAATATTCTCACTGTAAATCAATACAGTGTCATTCTGATTATGCATCAATCTTGAATTATTCCTGAAAGTCCATAGCTGGTGAGATGGTATTTCTCAGTGTGGGAGGTGGAGAATTAGATTCTGCTCCTTAGCATCTCAATATGGTGATGACTCAGTTCTGTGAGACTTCTTGGGAAAATAGAGTCTGCCTTGCTCCAGGTGCTACCCTCTGATTTTTTTTTTCCATTTTATCAGAATCTGTAGCCAGACTGCCTAGACTTCAAATCTTGTCTCTACAGATGAACTAATTGTGTGACCTTGGACTTATTACTCAGCTTATCTGGACTTCCGTTTTCCTGTCTATAAAATCCTGATAGGGAGTTCCCGTTGCAGCTCAGCAGTAACAAATATCACTAGTATCCATGAGGGTAGGGGTTCGATCCCTGGCCTTACTCAGTGGGTTAAGGATGTGATGTTGCTGTGAGCTGTGATGTAGGTTGCAGATATGGCTCAGATATGACATTGCTGTGGCTGGGCCGGCAGTTGTAACTCTGATTCAACCCCGAGCTTGAGAATTTCCATATGCCGTAGGCACAGCCCTAAAAAGACCAAAATAAATAAATAAATAAATAAATAAATAAATAAATAAATAAAATCTGGATAATTTAGAAAGTAAGAGAAATAATACATCTTAAGTTATCTTTCTCTAAAGTACTTAATGAATTTTATTACAGTTATAGGTGTACAAAAATCATCACAACCAAATTTTATGCCTTTCCATCCCAAACCCTCAGTGCATCCCCCCACCCCCAACTTGTCTCATTTGGAAACCATAAGTTTTCCAAAGTCTGTGAGTCAGTATCTGTTCTGCAAAGAAGTTCATTGTGTCCTTTTTTAGATTCCACACGTAAATGGTAGCATTTGATTTTGGTGTCCTATTGTCTGACTGATTTCACTTAACGTCTTAAGCTCTTAAAACATGTGAGGCACATTCTAAACCCTTTATTTTCATTGTTCTTTTTAATATTATTATTGCTATTCTTGGTCATGTTATTCATTCATTAGTTAATTCATTCATTCATTCATTGCTTTTTAGGGCCACACCTGCAGAATATGGAGGTTCCTAGGCTAGGGGTCTAATCAGAGCTGCAGCTGCTGGCCTACACCACAGCCACAGCAATGCCAGATCTGAGCCGCATCTATGACCTATATCACAGCTCACAGCAATGCTGAATCCTTAACGCACTGAGTGAGGCCAGGGATCGAACTGACATCCTCATGGATACTAGTTGGGTTTGTTGCTGCTGAGCCACAACAGGGACTCCAATTTCTGTCATTTTTTTTTTTTTTTGCCTTTTGTCATTTTATGGCCGCACCCGCGGCATGTGGAGGTTCCCAGGCTAGGGGTCTAATCAGAGCTGTGGTCACTGGCCTGCGCCGCAGCCACAGCAATGCAGGATCCGAGCCGCATCTGCAACCTACACTACAGCTCACGGCAACGCCGGATCGCCAACCCACTGAGCAAGGCCAGGGATCGAATCCGCAACCTCATGGTTCCTAGTCGGATTCGTCAACCACTGCGCCACGACGGGAACTCCCAATTTCTGTCATTTTTAAAGCTTTTTCATCTTTGTCATGTTTATCCATGTTCACACTTACATTAAAATGCAAGCTGGATGTTTCATGAAAGTCACGACTGCAATCCAAGTCCAAGAGTGTGGAAAAGTCTGCACCACCACCCTTGTTTCATTTGCTCGTCTACATCCTGGAAGTTAGGGAGAGCCATGTGGCTAGTTCTGACTGATCAAGTGTGAGTGAAAACAATATGTGCCACTGCTAGGTGAAACTGTGAAAAGGGCTTTTTAAAATGTATAAACATGGTATTTTCCCAGTGTTCTCTTCTTCCAAACAGGGACAACTTGTGTTTGAGAAAATGGAGGGAGTTCTCATTGTGGCTCAGTGGGTTAGGGATCTGACATTGCTGTCAGCTGAGGTGTAAGTCACAGACATGGCTTGGACCCCCTGTTGTTGTGACTGTGGTGTAGGCCAGCACTAATTCGACCCCTAGCCTGGGAACCTCCATAGGCTATGGGTGCAGCCCTAAAAAGACACAAAAAAATAAAAATAAAAGAATTCATTCTTACATTAAAAGTCTCTTAAGCAGCAGCCACACCTTATCGTAACTGGATATCTGTACGATCTGTATTAGTGCTGATTTTCGAGGTTCACCCTACCATAAATGCTCAGTAACAGATGCTGAATAAGTTCAAGAATGACCTATACACATCTTGGAGTTTTTCCAAGGTCGTAGATTTTAGATGACAATCAATCTCTTTTGAATAAATGGAGATAACATATATCTTGTATAAAATGTCAAACTTAAAAGCTTACCAAATTAAAAAAATATTGTATTGAAACATAGTTGACTTCCAATGTTGTGCTAATTTCTGCTACACGGCAAGGTTCAGTTATACATACATATTCTTTTTCATATTCTTTTCCACTATGGTTTATTACAAGATATTGAATATAGTTCCCTGTGCTATACAGTAGGAACTAGTTTTTTATCTGTTGTATGCATAATAGTTTGTATCTACCAATCACAACCAAATTAATACGTATTAGGTAAATACATAATTTTTGAGGGTGGGTAAAAAGAGTTTAATTAAGACTCAGTGAAGAGAATAGTTGAAAGTGCCAGGGTTATCTTTCATTAATATTCATATTAATATAAAGAGGAAAAAATATGCTCTTTTGGCCAAGATATACTTTGACTTGATTCAGTCAGTATGGTTTCTGACAAAGGATAGGAAGACCCAAGCATTCCAACACTAAGAAAAAATGCCCTAAAGTAAAGATGGTCTACTGCTCTTTTTTTTTTTCCCCTAGGGAAGCCAGAAGTAAAAGAAGAAAAGATCTAATTCAATAAAATTGGAAATGAAAAAGGAGAAGTTACAACAGACATCACAGAAATACAAAGGATCATAAGAGACTACTACATGCAGCTATATACCAATAAAATGGAAAGCCTAGAAGAAATGGACAGATACTTAGGTATAATTTTCCAAGACTAAACCAGGATGAAATAGAAAAGATGAACAGACAAATCACAAGTATGGAAATTGAAACTGTGATAAAAAAACTTCCAACAGACAAAAGACCAGGACCAGATGATTTCACAGGTGAATTCTATCAAACATTTAGAGAAGAGCTAACACACAATCTTCTGAAAATATTACAAAACATTTCAGAGGAAGGAACAGCCCCAAACTCATTCTATGAGACCACCATCACCCTGATACCAAAACCAGACAAAGATACCACACACACACAAAAAAGAAAATTACAGGCCAATTTCACTGATGAATATAGATCCAAAAGTCCTCAACAAAATACTAGCAAACCTAATCCAAAAATACATTAAAAGGATTGTACGTCATGATCAAGTGGGATTTATCCCAGGGATGCAAGGATTCTTCAATATCTGCAAATCAATCAGTGTGATACACCACATTAACAAACTGAAGAATGAAAACCATACGATCCTCTCAATGGATGAAGAAAAATCCTTTGACAAAATCCAACACCCATGTCTAATAAAAGCCCATCAGAAAGTGGGCATAGGGGGAACCTACTTCAACATAATCAAGGCCATCTATGACAAACCCAGAGCTAACATCATTCTCAATGGTGAATAGCTGAAAGAATTCCTGGTGAGATCAGAAACAAGGTAAGGATGTCTGCTCTCACCACTACTATTCAACATGGTTTTGGAAGTTCTAGCCATGGCAATCAGAGAAGAAAAAGAAATAAAAGAAATCCAAATTGGAAAGGAAGAAGTAAAAACATCACTATTTGCAGATGACATGATGGCTACCAGAAAACTGTTAGAGCTCATCAATGAATTTGGCAAAGTTACAGGATACAAAATTAATACACAGGAAATTGACTGCATTTCTATATACTAACATTGAAATATCAGAAAAAGAAATTAGGGAAACAAGCCTATTTACCATCACATCAAAAAGAATAAAATACTTAGGAATAAGCCTACTTAAAGAGACCAAAGATCTGTACTATGAAAACTATAAGACACTGATGACAGAAATCAAAGATGACACAAATGGAAAGATACACTCTTTGATTGGAAGAGTCAATATTATCAAAATGACTATACTACCCAAGGCAATCTACAGATTCAATGCAATCCCTATCAAATTACCAAGGACATTCTTCACAGAAGTAGAACAAAATATTTTAAAGTTTGTTTGGAAGCACAAAAGACCCAGAATAGCCAAAGAACTCCTGAAAAAGAAAACTGAAGCTGGAGGAATTAGGCTCCCTGACTTCAGACTATACTATATAGCTACAGTCATCAAAACTATATGGTACTGGCACAAAGACAGAAATATAGATCAGTGGGACAGGAAAGAATGCCCAGAATTAAAGCCACACACCTATGGTCAACTGATCTATTACAAAGGAGGCAAGAATACACAATGGAGAAAAGACAACCCCTTCAGTAAGTGGTACCGGGAAAACTGGACGCCACATGTAAAAGAATAAAATTAGGGCACTTCCTAACACCACACACACAAATAAACTCAAAAAGGATTTAAGACCTAAATATAAGACCAGATACTTTAAAACTCTTAGAGAAAAACATAGGCCAAACACTCTCCAACATAAACCACAGCAACGTCTCAGATCCACCTCCTAGAGTAATGACAGTAAAACCAAAAATAAACAAATGAGACTTAATTAAACTCAAAAGTTTCTGCACAGCAAAGGAAACCCTAAACAAAATGAAAAGACAACCCACAGAATGGGAGAAAATATTTGCAAATGAAGTGACTGATAAGGGATTAATCTCCATAATTTATGAACACCTTCTGCAGCTCAATACCAAAAAAACAAACAACTCCATCGAAAAAATGGGGAAAAGATCTAAACAGTCAGTTCTCCAAAGAAGACATACAGATGGCTAAAAACACATGAAAAGATGTTCAATATCACTAATTATTAGAGAAATGCAAATCAAAACCCCATGAGATACCACCTTACACTGGTCAGAAAGTCCATCATCAAAAAGTCTACAAACAATAAGTGCTGGAGCGGGTGTGGAGAAAAGGGAACACTATTACACTGCTGGTGGGAATGTAAATTGGTGCAACCACTGTGGAAAACAGTATGGAGATTCCTCAAAAAACTAAAATGGAATTATCATTTGATCCAGCAATCCCACTCCTGGGCATCTATCCAGAGGAAACCATGACCCGAAAAGACACATGTACTCCAGTGTTCACTGCAGCACTGCATATAATAACCAAGATGTGGAAACAACCTAAATGTCTATCAACAGAGGAGTGGATAGGTAAGATGTGGTACATATACACAATGGAATATTACTCAGCCATGAAAATGAAAGAAATAATGGCATTTGCGGCAACATGGATGGACCTAAGGATTATCATGATAAGTAGACAGTGAGACACCAACATCAAAAGCTATCACTTACATGTGGAATCTAAAAAAAGGACACAATGAACTTCTTTGTAGAACAGACATTGACTCACAGACCTTGACAAACTTATGGTTTCCAAATGAGACATGTTGTGCGTTGGGGGATGCGCTGGAGGTTTGAGATGGAAATGGTATAAAATTGGGTTATGATGATCGTTGTGCAGCTATAAATGTAATAAAATTCATTGAGTAGTAAAAAAAAAAGAGAGAGAAAAAATCTCCTAAGAATTCTTGAGAAAGGTATCATGGTTAATATTATTGCGAGTTGAGGAAAAATTTCCCCCAAGTTTACTTGGTTTGTGAATATATTGGCTTACTCTTTTGAGTTTGCATCAGTTTAAAACTCAGGGGATGTGAAATAGAATTGCCAATATTATGTCTGGATATTCATGCAAACCAAATGAAACTTGAGTCATGTAATTTGTAACAGGACCAAGGCAAACTGAACTTGGTTTTTTCCCTGCTGCCCTGTCAACACGACAGAAGCAGCTGTAGAATGAACCGAAAGAGCTTAAACCTTCTAAACAAGTTTTGAGTCATTTTAGAAATTCTATCCCTTTGTATTAATTACATGTTTTTGTTTGATACTGCATCCTAAATGTAGTTTCATGCAGGAGCCTGAGGACATTATAATCCAAAGTAGTCTTTAGAAGTCTATCCAGAAAAGAAAAATCTTAAAAATGGGCGTATATAGCAAAACAGAAAAATTTGTTTTAAATTTAAAATAATGGAAAAAGTTTTAAATACTGTTTATAAGACTAGGAGCTTAAAGTGTATCTTTTCAACAACACAGACTTCAGCACCCCTTTCATTTTTATTCATGAATTTTATTGCAAAATTCCTTGGTTTCACTGCATGAGTGTTACCAGTTGTTTTCTTTGCAGACCTGTGTGAAAAATTAAGTATTCCTCTCATATTTTAGTGCTTACCTTTTTTTTTTATTATAGAGGTTTTCCCTCCTCCAGTGTATTTACTTGTATAATTGAATTTATATTTCAATTATATAGAACAAAATCTTCCCAACTTACAAGAGAGTTACCTTTTGCTTATACAATAGTTAAGATATATATATCTTTTTCTTTTTAGGGCTAAACCTGTGGCATATGGAAGTTCCCAGCCTAGGGGTGAAATGGGAGCTGTCAGCCTACACCACAGCCACAGCAATGCAGGATCCAAGGCATGTCTGTGACCTACACCACAACTCAAAGCAATGCCAGATCCTTAACCCACTGAGTAAGGCCAGAGATGGAACCTGAATCCTCATGGATACTAGTAGGCTGAGCCACGACAGGAACTCAAAAATAGATAAGATATTTAAATTTGTTAGAACTCAAGTGACCTAAACACTCCTTTTGAGCTCCTACGTGAAAATAGACTTATAAGTTAAGTACTATCTTAATTGATCTTCCCTATCTTAACAAAGGGAGAGAGAGAGAGGGAGAGAGTTTCTAGTACAGATCACCCCTGACTGACTTACTGTGGTGCACCTTAAAATTTTTTTGATTTTAGAATAGTGAAAAAGCACTAGGCATTCAATAGACACCATAATAGGATTTTTTAATTCAATGAATTTTGTTATATTTACAGTTGTACAACCATCATCACAACCTCATTTTACAACATTTCCATCCCAAACCCATAGTCCATCCCTCCCCTCAACGTATCCCCTTCAGTAAGCACAAGTTTTTCAAAGTCTGTGAGTCTGTTTCTGTTCTGCAAATAAGTTCATTGCATCCTTTTTTTTTTTTTTATGTTTGCACATATGTTTGTTTCTCACTGTCTAACTTCATTTAGCATGATAATTTCTAGGTCCATTCACGTTGTTGCAAATGACATTATATTATTATTTTTATGGCTGAGTAATATTCCATTCTCTGTATGTACCTCATCATCTTCATCCACTTCTCTCTTGATGGACGTTGAGGTTGCTTCCATGTCTTGGCTATCATGTATAGTGCTACAATGTACATTGTGGCACGTGTATCTTATGTGGAGGTTCTCAGGCTAGGGGTCTAACAGGAGCTGTAGCCGCTGGCCTTCACCACAGCCACAGCCATGTGGGATCTGAGCTGCCTCTGCAACCTACACCACAGCTCACGGCAAGGCCGGATCCTTAACCCACTGAGCGAGACCAGGGATCGAACCCACAACCTCATGGTTCCTAGTCAGATTTGTTAACCACTGAGCCACGACGGGAACTCCTCCTATGTTTTTTTACTATCTGCATGTCTTCTTTGGAGAATTGTCTGTATAGAACTTCTGCCCACTTTTTGATGGGGTTGTTTGTTTTTTAGATATCGAACTGCAGGGGTTGTTAATATATTTTGGAGATTAATCCTTTGTTAGTTGTTCCATTTGCAGATGTTTTCTCCCATTCTGTGGGTTATGTGAGGGTGTTTGGCCTCTGTTTTCATCTCAGAGTTTTATAGTATCTCGTCTTATATTTAGGTCTTTAAATCTGTTGAGTTTGTTTTTGTGTATGGTGTTGAGTTGTTCTACTTTCATTCTTTTACATGTAGCTGTCCAGTTTTCTCAGCACTGCTTATTGAACGGACTGTCTTTTCTCTAATGTATATTTTTGCCTCCTTTGTCATAGATAAGTTGACCACAGGTATGTAGGTTTATTTCTGAGACTTCTATCCTGTTCCACTTATCTATATTTCCGTTTTTGTGCTAGTACCAATACAGTTTTAATGACTGTAGCTTTGTAGTATTGTCTGAAGTCAGGGAGCCTGATTCCTCCAGCTCCAGGTTTCTTTCCCAGGATTACTTTGGCTATTCAGGTTATTTTGTGTTTCCAAACAAATTTTAAAATACTTCATTCTAGTTGAGTGAAAAATGCTATTGGTAATTTGATAGGGATTGAATTGATCTGTAGATTGCCTTGGGTGTATAATCATTTTGAAAATATTGATTCTTCCCATCCAAGAGCGTGGTATATGTTTCCATTTGATTTGCGTCATCTTTGATTTCTTTCATCAGCGTCTTATAATTTTCAGTTAACAGGTCTTTTGTCTCTTTAGGTAGGTTTATTCCTTGGCATTTTATTCTTTTTGATGTGATGCTAAATGGGATTATTTCCTGAATTTCTCTTTCTGATCTTTCATTGTTAGTATACAGAAATGCAGTCGATTCATAATAGGAATTTTGGATGTTGGTCTCTTCCTGGACTAGTGGTAGGTGTTAAAATCCTCTCTTGTGATGCTTGGTAGCCAAACAACCTATGCAATTACAGCCATCCTATAATCAGGAAACCATTCTGTTTTTCATTTTTAGTATTCAACCATTTACATGAGATATTCAAAATTTTATTCTAAAATAAGCCCTGGGTTAAATGATTTTGCCCAACTATATGCTACTATTAAGTTTTCTGAGCCTGTTAAGGTAGGCTAGTTTGAGCTATGATTCTTTGTAGGTTAGAGATATTTTGATTTATAATATTTCCTACTTAGAGTGTATTTAGAGGTATTTTGACTTATAATATTTCCTACTTAGAGTGTATTTAACAGGACTTAACCCTGTCATAAGTCAAGAAAAATAGGGCTTTTCCTCCAGTAATTCAAATAGTGAATTAAAATAATTTCCTCTGGAAGCTACCAAATTATCAAGCCACATCTAAATTTATAAAATTTTGACTAATGTCTAAAATGGTAAATATGTCATTTAAATGTCTCAAAAGACTTGATTGTAAAGCTAACTTTATAATCTTCAAATGTTTTGATTTGAGAAAAGCAAATCACATTTATGTTGTTATGAAAATGTTAAGACTGATTTTTATCACCAGGACTAGAAAAGGCAATGGAAGGCACAAGGAAGGGGGTTATGTAGGACTTCAGGGGACATTTTATGTGTCCTATGGTTTATGGGCACATGTGAGTGGAATAACAGTGGTGGCCTGGAAGCACATAGGAATAATTCTTTGGCATTTCCCACAAGGCCTACCGGCAGAGTCTTCTGGTGTCTAATGCATTTGCATTTTTAAGTACTTGCTGCAGATAGCATTCTTGTATGTATGTGATATAAACTTGGTAGTGTGGTCAATGCAGTGATTTAGAAGAAACTACTGTAATATCCCTTGGTTTTTAACATTCCAGAAGGAAAATGGCATGAATCCAACACCAACTAATTCAGACAATTATATCACATCTGAAATATTAAATACATGGAAGTTCAAGGGTGGCACAGTTGGTAAAGAATCCAGCATGAATCTGGCCTGGGAAGTTTCACATGCCATGGGTGCAGCCAAAAAACCCAAAACCAAAATTAAATAGAGAAAATGTGGTACATTTTTTATGTATATCTTCTTTGAAGTTTTATAAAATCTTATTAGCTCTTAAAGGCAAAATTGAGGAATTGACGGCTGATGAAGTTGTTGTCTGATCATCAATTATTTTTATATTTTCTCTCTCTCTCTCTCTCTTTTTTTTTTTTCCGGTCATGTCCATGGCATGCAGAAATTCCTGGGCCAGAGACTGAACTTGTACCACAGCTGCAACAATTCCAGACCCTTGATCATTAGGATACCAGGGAACTCCTTTTTTTTTTTTTTTTAATTTCCAGAAAGAATCTGGAGTCTCTCTACAGTTAGCTAAAGTTGAATAATAAATAGAATGGAACAGTCTCATCCAGCTAGAAGGCTAACCACATGCAAAGGCCAAGAATTTTAAAAAATTACAGGGCTCATCTTCTTTCATATTATGCTGCCCACACCTCCTCTTTCATATCTTTGGTGCCATCTTTAGGCATAGTATCTTGTAGCTTTGTGTTATAATATCCCTCATGAGAGCATTTTAAGTGCTGGACAGACCACTGTTACTGAACTGAGAGATTTGTTGTATAATAAATATTTGTGGTACCCAGCATTTGCTGCTGGTTTTCCTTTATTTTTGTAAATGGCTCTTTGTAGGAAACTGTCCTCATCAGGAAACCACTTTTCTTGCCAATTTAAGTAACTACATTGTGACTAACTTAAATCCGGTGCCCCCCCCCACAACCGCCAGGCTCTAGTCATTTCCATCCCAAGCTTGCTTTTTAAATCTTCTGACCACACAGTGTTTTGCTTAACTCGTTGGTTCTTTCTGTAGATCAAAGAAGTAGAAATGAAGAATAAGTCATTAACAAATGACCAGCTCTCTTTCCCAGCATCCCCTTTTATTAATCACGAGAACAAATCATGTGAACAAACTGTGTAACAAGATAACGTCTTTAGGAAGATCACCAGGAGTGGCTAAGCCTGTAAACCTGGGGTAGGGTAGTGTGGTGGGAGTTGAGGCTCGTGACAACTCGGACCCCTAACTCAGTGATTAACAGAGATGACTTCCTTTTTCCCTTAAAAAACTTTCATGGCTGGGAAGAATCTTCAGAGTTGGGTTTTGGGTACATGACTCCACCATCTCCTCAGATTTCTGGCATTCTGATTAAAAGCAACTTTCCTTTCTACCAACACCTGCCTCTCAGGCGTTGATTTTTGAGCGATTAGCTGTTTTGGGATGTGGTCCCATGGTAGAATGAGGACCACATTGCTTTCAGGCATGATTGTCTGTGTATTCACTTGCTGTATCCAAAAATACTCTCTTTTTCTCCTCTCTTACCATTCTCCCCACCCCCGTGTCTCTCTAAGGCATGCACACACACGTGACAATGAGAGGGAAACACCTTATTATCAGATATCGAATTATTAAAATATATAATCTTTGTATATTTTTTCTAGCATTTTCCAAAAGACATAAGAATAAATGTCTTGAGTAGAAAACCATAATAAATGAAAAATATTTCACCATTCATCAAGCTTATCTCCTTTTTTCCCTCCTATACTAGACATCAGAACTTGGTAACAAAAATAAGAAAGATTATTTCAATGGGGAGGCCAATAAGCAAGTTTTTCTCCTAAGGCTTCCTATACTCACCAAAGGTTAAAGTAGATTCTTTAAAGATTCCTTCAGGCATACACTCATTACGGAGTGATTCGTGACTTCAGAGCAAGCCACAGCTGTATGGAAAATGAGTGACACACCTTCTACAATAGGACCAGCCAAGTGCAGCATTGGCAAAGTGGTTCGTACACGTTTACACCTGCACCACCCAGAATGCCTGTCTCACACCAGCTCCTTCAGAATCTACAGAGACTGCGACCCAGGGACTTGCCTGTTTTTATTTTCACTCTCTAGGTGATTCTCAGGCACACTCGTGAAAATTTGTAGGTAAAAGGTACACTTATTCTGAAGGAAAACTTAACTGTTCAAATGAAAACAGAGCCAGTTAATGATACTGGAAAACGCTTTGCATCCTATTTAGGACTTCAAAATTTTCAGGTGGTAATTTTTACATTTTTTACTGCACATTTCATATGATAAGTTTAGGATGACATGTTCATCATCCAACAGAGAAGAAAATCATGACAAATACAAATAATTTCAAAGGCTTCTAAACAGGAGGAGCCCTAAGATTTTGATTAAAGTACAGTGCTTCTAAAATTCTAGTTCTCTATACCCTTTAGTTTCCATGCTGTTTAGATTCCTTAAGCTTCTTTTTTTTTTCTGCAACACCAATCTGTCACCATGATTCCACAGTAAGGAACAAAATTGGGGCAAATGTTTATCAGACCATCTTACCAAAGTGTCTCCATGCTCTACTTAATTTGACAATGACAAGTAGCCCAGCTGTAAAATTTCAACAGGGTATGAATAAGCACCAAGAATCATGGTTTGGAATGTTTATTTCAGTTGTGGGCTGAAATCAACACTCAACCGTGTACTTTGTAATACCTGGTTTGGTATCTTATTCATATATACCATTATATTGTATTACATTATATTGTATTATATTGTATTGTATTACATCATATATAAATCATGACTTTCTAACAGGTCTGTTTTTTGCTGTACTTTTTTTTTTTCTTTTTACAGCTGCATCTGTGGCATACGGAAGTTCCCAGGCTAGGGGTCAAATCAGAGCTGCAGCTGCCAGCCTGCACCACAGCCACAGCAACACCAGTTCCAAGCCACATCTATGACCTACCTGCAGCTTGCAGCAATGCCGGATCCTTAACCCAGTGTTGAAGGCACATCCTCATGGACTCTATGTTGGGTCCTTAACCCCTGATCTACAAATGAAACTCCAGCTGCTGCACTGCTTGTTTTGGCTGGGTATCCCAGTTTCTTGGTGATGCGTCTTACTTTATTTTATTGCTAGAATCTTGCAAAATATCTATGTCTTCTACTCCTTACCTCACTGTAAAACGTAATCAACATCAGAGTTAGAGTCCAAGCAGGCAGACTAATGCATACTTATACATTTTTCTTTCTTTCTCTCTCTCTTTCTTTCTCTTTCCTTCCTCCCTCCCTCCTTTCTTTCTTTCTCCTTCTTTTTATTTTTTTTTGCTTTTTAGGGCTGCACCTATAGCATATGTTTTCCAGGCTAGGGGTCAAATCAGAGCTACAGCTGCTGGCCTCCAACACAGCCACAGCAATGCAGGATCCACCCTGCATCTCTGACTTACACCACAGCTCACAGCAACGCCGGATTCTTAACCCACCGAGCGAAGCCAAGGATTGAAACTGCATCCTCATCAATACTAGTCAGATTCCTTTCCACTGTGCCACAATGGGAGCTCCATAATATACATTTTCAAACTTTGCCTTTCGGCTAGGGCTAGTGGGAACTACTGTGTACTTTACATGCAGAATCATGACAACTGGTATAGACGGCTTAGTTAAATAGATGTTAGCAGACTCGGAAGATTCAACAGAAGGGCTTTTAGAGATGAGGGAAAATCCTCTATTCTGCCTGGGTGATACAGTCGCTGGGATCTTGTCCAAATCTGCCCTTGGAAGAGGCAATTGAAACGCCAACTGTTAGCTTGTTTTGTTTATTCAAAAGGTTCGTAGGTGCCATCGTTTCCAAGAGTCACGCAATGCGCTGACATCTTTGAATACATTCATTCCTTTGCTCACTTTTTCCGACTCCATCCAGTCTTTGATGTTGATCATTTTTTTTGGCTCATTAATTCAATTTTTTTTTTCGTTCAATAAATTCCCCTCACGCTGAGGTCGAATTTGCCAGGAATGAGAATACTGATGATAGAAATGGCACCGGAGAAATCACTGCTATTCTTGGCCACAGACATTGCGAATGTGAACAATAGCTGTTTTCTTCATAGCTTTCACCAATGTCATATTTTAAGCTGGGATTTTTGTGGGCTCAACAAATGCATGGAAGAGTCTGCAAAATAAGTGGCAGAAATCTCTCACAGGTAGGCAGGAAGTTTGGAATAGATTATCAGGACAGAAAAGTTATAAAGAGACATCTAGGTCAAAAGACAGGGTCAAACTGCTGGAGTGTGTGGGAAAGTGCGATGTGGACAGCAGCCCAGCCACCCTCTTCAGAGCTGAGTCTGAATCCATCACTGGATGAGGAATTAAAGGATGGAGGCCAGAAGACTGGGCTATTTGAAGATTTAAGAAATGTTAAGAATGCACATTTCATAAGAGTAAAAGTTATCTTAAGGTATTTTGTTTTGTAAACTCAGTGTAATAAAGCTTTTATCTTTTTAAATGATAATTATTTAAACCAAAATTTTCAGATTGCAAACATCCAAATAGAGTCACTTCCATACGAGGGAGATGAATGATGGAGAGGTAGGTAGAATGGAGGTAATATGCTCCTACTGCTTCTCTGTGCCTTTCTTGTCTTTTCCATTGAAGCATGAGTGGGGGATAACATATGCAGAGAAAACAATATCTAACTGTAAAATAAAATACAGAGGAATAAGGAGTTTTACTGAAAAACACTTGATACTTGAGGAAATTTCCCAAGTTTATTCAAATATTCACTGTCTTTCCATCCCTCCAGAGACCTCAGGAGTGATGGCTGCCCCTCCAACACTCCTAATCTTTTCAACCATCCTCTTGTCATTTTATATGATTGTATTTTTTCATTCTTTCCCTTTTAGTTATCTCTTTGTTATGTGAATCAAGATAACCCTTCACAGACTTTTTCCTTTGGATGACTTCCAGCAAATATACTTCATTCGGAGAGTTTACCTAAAATTACCAATTTGTTCTTCTAGTTTAGATGTACCTCTTTCTGGAAAAAGCTGATTATACTGAGACCTCACATGTATTTGTTGAATTAACTTCTTTCAGTTTTCAGACACTGAGTTGGATGTCTAGCGATACTATATTAACTCTTATGTAGTCTAGAGAAGCAGGCTTCAATAAGACAGCTACTAGATATATCTGACAATTTATATTGGAGTTAACTTTAGTAAACTTAAAAATTCACTCCTACTAACCACACTTTGACAGCTTACTGGCCACCTGCGCTTGGTGTCTATCATATTGGAACATTTTTATCTTTGCAGAAAGCTCTACTGGGAACATTGTTTTACAGCCTCCCATTCAAAGTGTGTTCAGCCTCCTGTGGGAGTTTATTAAAAATGCATATTCCTGGGCTCCACCCCAGACCTACTGAATCATAACTTGCACTTTTCACAAGGTACCTGGGGTTTCATATGAGGACACATCAGTGCCACCAAGAGGTCATTTAAAAACTTAAAAGAAATTAAAGTATAGTTGATTTACAGCATTGCACCAATTTCTGCTCTACAGCAAAGTGACCCAGCCATATATATATATATATATATATATGACTGGGATGTATATATGTATGACTGGAAGGTGCCTTTCTTGTCTTTTCCATTGAAGCATGAGTGGGGGATAACATATGCAAAGAAAACATTATCTAACTGTAAAATAAAATTCAGAGGAATAAGGAGTTTTACTGAAAAACACTTGAGACTTCAGTGTTTATATTATCTTCCATCATGATCTATCCCAAAAGACTGGATATAGTTCCCTGTGCTATACAGTAGGACCTCATTGTTTATCCATTCTAAATGTAATAGTTTGCATTGCTAACCCCAAACTCCCACTCCCTTCCCCTCCCCCTTGGCAACCAAAGTCTGTTTCTATGTTTGTGAGTCTGTTTCTGTTTTGTAGATAGGCCCACTGTGCCATATTTTAGATTCTACTTATAAGTGATACTGTAACTGAACTGAGCCCTGTAGGGGTCCTGGGCTCAAAAGCCTTCCTGTGTTCCCATTTCTTATTTTTAGGAAATGAGCCTCATTCAGCCTCCATGGCCTTTCCTGTGTTCCAAGGGGCAGGTGCAGACAGCTGCTGATCAGGGAAGGATGGGGATGCAAAGACAAAGGGGGAGCAGTCAAGCAACAGTAGTACAGTCTTGGAGCAGGATCCTGGTTCACTCTCAAAGGCTACACATAGTGACATAGGCATTTTATACAACCAAGAGAAAAGTTATGTTCCTTATGCTTCTTTTAGAGTTGAATACTTTAAAATTGAACAGCTCGGGGGTTCTTCCTTGTGCTTCTCCCTTGTTGGATTGTACTCTAAATACAATCACCTGTAGGCTAAAGATTATCCATCCTGAGCACAATTGCCTGAGGGTTAAAAATTATTAGCACAAGATGTTTTTCAAGAATGTTCCTTGTTTGTTCTAATCCCTGATCAATATGCTTTGTTCGCAAGTACTCTTATTCTAGACAGTCACTCAAAAGACCACCACTGGCATCACGCTATATCCTGACACCAGCTTCCATGACTAAGATTCCCCCAAAGAAAGAAGAATGCATGTTTGCCCCAATCCTGATTCTTATCTGAAACCCTGTTCTTCTCCTTTTAGACTGTAAAACTCCCTGCAATTCTTCCCCAAGGGAGGGCGCAGTCTTTAAGGCTTTAGCCTGCTGTGACCTCCTCTGCCTGCCAAAGCAATAAAAGCTTTTTTTTTTTCTCCTTCATCCAAAATTCTGACCCCATTTTTCTATTCAGCACTGGAGGACAGAAGCCAAGTTTTGGCAACAATATCATATGGTATTTGTCTTTCTCTTTCTGATTTACTTCGCTTAGTATGAGAATTTGTAGCTGAATCCATCTTATTGCAAATGGCATTCATTTGTGTTTTTTATGGCTGAGTAGTATTCCATTCAATATATGTACCACATCTTCTTAATCCATTCATTTGCTGATGGACATTTAGGTTGTTACCGTGTCTTGGCTATTGCAAATAGTGCTACAACCAACATAGGGGTGCATATATCTTTTGAATTACAGTTTTGCCCAGATACATGCCCAGAAGAGGGATTGCTAGGTCATATGGTAGTTCTATATTTAGTTTTCTGAGGACCCTCCATGCTGTTTTCCGCAGTGGTTGTACCAATATACATTCTTACCAAGAGTGTAAGAGGGTTCCCTTTTCTCCAGACCCTTTCCAAGCATTTGTTATTTGTAGACTTATTAATAAAGAGTTCCTTTTTTTGAGTTGGCCTTTAAATATTAACTTCCTTGCAGAGACGTCATATTCAAACATGCCTGATTCTGACAGGTAGCAGTCTGTACTCTAAGTCTTTTTTGCTATGTAATGCCACAACAATTAAATTCTTATACACTCCTTTTGATAATAGGGATAATTAGGATGTGTTTAAATTTTTTCAAGTTGTCTTCTTCATTAATTGTTTAGTAGAAGATAAGCAATCACTATCATCGCTAAAACACACACATCTTTCTGGTCTTTCTGAAACTACACTGGTTTTATTGGGATCCTTAAGAAAAAGGAAATCACAGGCACAGTGCAGCCCACATGATGTGATCCTTTTTTGAAATATGAAAACATTTTGGTCAACATGAAAGAGCCAACAGCTAACCCAGGGAGTGGAACTAGGGATTCACACTTGCAAGTGCAAAATGCAATGGGCTTAACCCAATTTTTAAGACAAAGGTCATAATTAATCTGTATTCACCCTTACGTATAGCAACCAAAAGATATTTAATATGAATTTAAAATCCTAAACAATTCAGTCCTCAAAGTTGCCAAGCCACTCACCGTGGCTTCCTTTGAAACCAAGAAGATCTTGCTTCACATATATAGTATATTTCATCACTTTTTCCATGAATGGTAAATTGTTTTATGACAATGAAATTATTAACATGTCAAATATCAGAATTATTATTATAAGTCTTCTTAGATAGATCCTTCGAATATAATTATGTTCCAAATATTCGTTCTTAAAGATGAATATCCATTTCTTTGCTAAATGCCAAGTTTCAAAGATAAGAGTTCTTGTAAAGATGTGTAGGGCTTAGTTCAGGCTCTGAAGATAATTTGGAAGTTTCACAAACGGGCTGGCCTCAAACTCCAACTCTTGAGATAAACTAGGGATCCAAATAAAATAAGATAATTTGGCTCAAGCTTTAGAAAATCGGGCCAAAACTCCATCTTTGGTTAAAAATACAATATACTTTGCGGTGGCCAAACAAAAAATAATCACATTAATTTATGATGAAGACTATTGTCTACCTCTTTCTTTGAAATGAGACTAAACTTGTTTTTTTCTGGCTCAGCTTCCTCCTGTCAAAGATGACCGTTTGTATACTTGAATAATTGAAGAAATTGTTCAAAGTGAAAGAAAAAATTTCAAACTTCTGAGTTCATAGACACTCATGGAATTCTTCTCTCTCACTCACTCATTCAGTCTTAGGGAGATCTTTCACTCGTGCTATATTTGATACAACTTTTCAGTGCTGAAAGGCAGGATAATTACCAAGGGTATGTATTTATCATGAGAACTAACATCTCCCTTGGTTCTTGTTGGCCTGCTGCACTCATTAAAATTTCTCAATTAGGAATTTATTACTTTATCTCCAATCATAATTTACCTCCAGACATCAGCTGTTTTGTTGTGGTTGCAAAGTCCTGGGGCAGTTTTCCTCTACATTCTAGTGTATGAATTCTTTTATCCCAGTGTTACCTTCAGCTGTGATGGGTGGTGTAAATTTTAAGAAATGTGACAGAGGCTAAATGGGACAGAAGGACAGTGCCAGCCAGGCTACTGAGAGGACCACCTGGGCTGTCTGGTACCTTGGGATGCCCTTGACTGAGAACAAGGTCACAGAGAAGGGAGGGGAGGGAAGAGGCTCAAACTCTGTGTCTCACTTTGCCCAGGACTATAATACTGGGAGGCTATTTTAATTAAGTAATTTAATTTATTGTTTATTATTTTTATTGACATATAGTTGATTTACAATGTTGTGTTAGTTTCAGATGTACAGCAAAGAATATATACATATTCTTTTTCAGATTCTTTTCCATTTACAAGTTATTATAAAATATTGAATATAGTTCCCCGTGCTCTACAGTAGGTCCTTGTTGTTTATCTATTTTATATACAGTAGTGCATATCTGCCAATTCCATATGCCTAATTTACCCTCCCCAACCCCTTTCCTTCTTTGGTAACCACAATCTATCTTTCTTTCTTGCTTTCTTTCTTCCTTCCTTCCTTCCCCCTTCCTTCCTTTCCTCCGTTATTTATTTTTCTTTTTCTTGCCCTTTTTTTACAGCCACATCCACAGCATATGGAAGTTCCCAGGTTACGGGTCAAATCAGAGCTGCAGCTGCCACTGCCACAGCAACACCAGATATGAGCCACATCTCTGACATATGCTGAAGTTTGTGGCAATGCCACATCCTTATCCCACTAAGCGAGGTTAGGGGTAGTCCCCACGCGTCCTCAAGGAGACTATGTCAAGTTCTTAACTGTCTGAGTCACAGTGGGAACTCCATGGAACTTTGTTTTTTATGTCTGTGATGCTCTTTCTATTTTGTTGCATTAGATCTTCCTTATTCAATCAAGAACCCTACATGTAAAGTCTGAAACTTAGTGAATTTTAAGGACAAAGCTTCTTAATTAAATAGATGGAATTTCAATTCAAAAGTTGTGTCAAGAAAAAGACACAAAGCAACAAAGACTTTTCATATACTAGTAAAAATAATTCAAATAACAACTCTATTTTTTTCTATTTTGGAAATCTGTAAAAAAATTTTTTTGAAATTTTTGGAATCAGCAGAGTTATCTGCTCTTAATTCTTTCAAATATCCACTACATCGTCACACAGCTTATGGCCGAGGAAAGCGGTTGGATTATAATTCAGATACTTCTGGAATATAAAAGAATAGCCACTGTACCTCACTGAGGAAATTATCATGGTAAGCTAATAGGAAAAATAAATCAAGGAGATGGACAGATTTTTGTAATTAAAAATTATAAATTTACAATTTTATGATATGTTTATAATTTTCCAAGTTGTAAAATTAAAGTTAACCATTTGCCATAATATTTTCTGTTGTTAGTTCGAGGAAATGTTTTTCCAAAATCTTAGGGAATAGCACGCATGAATAAATACAGAGAGAATATGTAACTGAATAAACATATGGAAAGCAGAACTGATAGTGATATAAATTCTAAGAGAAAATAAAATTACTTATAATACAAAATTATTAATAAAACTACACTTCCATGAATCCTAAGAATTTACCTGGATATTTTATTCACTCCAGTTACTAAATCCTCCTAGGACTTCTTATGGAATAGATGTGCTCTAGGAAGTACATTAAATCATTTCTAATCAGCACAAGTACTTACACGTATAAGCATTTTTAAGGTGTCTTATATTTATAGGCAACTAAAACTTGGCTAGCTAATGTCATGCCTCTTGGATTCCAATATTACAAACTTTCCAAAATTTACCTTTGATTCATATGGTAAAAAAAAACATATTAATTTCTACATCTTCTCACAATTCTACAAGTACCTGACTTGGTTGAATTATATTTAAATTCAAACTATAAAATTTCAACCATAAAGATTCAAAAACCAAAAAAAAATAAACATTACTTTGCATTGGTGCTATTAAATGTATACTGTGCCTTTTATACACATTTTGTACAGTTTTTTAATTTTTTGTGTTTATTTTTTGTTTTTAAGGACTGTACCTACTGTATATGGAAGCTCCCAGCCTAGGGGTCGATTTGGAGCTACAGCTGCCTGCCTATACCACAGCCACAGCAACTCAGGATCCAAGCCGTGTCTGCAACCTACACCGCAGCTCACAGCTCATGGCAAAGCTGGATTCTTAACCCAGTGAGAGAGGCCAGGGATGGAACCTGTGTACTCATGGATACCAGTCGGGTTCGTTACCGCTGAGTCACAAAAGGAACTTCTAGATATTTTAAATACAGTATTTTACACACAACCAAATGTGTGATACTACTAATCAGATCTCTACTTGATATTCTGTGATAACCTATATGGGAAAAGAATCTGAAAAAGAATGGATGTGTGTATACGTGTAACTGAACCACTTTGTCATACAGTAGAAATAATCAAAACATTGCAAACCAACTGTATGTCAAAAAAACTTTAAAAAATGCAAAAAAGATAAATAAGGATTAGAAATTAGATACAAGGGAAAAAAAGACGTAGTTTTCCTCCCTCCCTCACTGCAATAATAAGAATTTCAAAATATCAAAAAAAAAAGAAAGAAAGAAAGAAAAGCAGTGACGTGCCATACTAACGAATTACTAAGGGGTTTTCAAGGGTAATTTGATTGAACCCTATTTCTTTTTTTTTCCCCTTTTTGCTTTTTAGGGTCGCATCTGTGGCATATGGAAGTTCCCAGGCTAGGGGTCAAATTGGAGCCACAGCTGCCAAACACAGCAACTCGGGATCCGAGCCTCACCTGCTACTTACACCACAGCTCACGGCAATGCTGTATCCCCGACCCGCTGAGGAAGGCCAGGGATTGAACCACGCATCCTCATGGATACAAGTCAGATTCGTTTCACTGCCAGCACAACGGGAACTCCAGATTGAACCCTGTTTCTATTTTTCACAGTCATTTTAGAACCTAATGCTGGCATAAGATATGTTATTTCACATGCTTACTTACAGGGATTTATTCCAAGGAAGGTAGACATTTAGACTTTAAGTGTTCTAATTTTCTCTCTCTCATTTTTACTCTCCTTAGTCATAGAGAATTCTGAATTTAATAGTACAGAATTCTAAATAAAGAGAAACAAGTGGCAAGTCTTCCTTTTGATGTAGGTAACCTTATTTGTCAGGGATCAGAAACTTTTAAATAGGGAGATTTCAATCAGGAGTTGAAGGATTTAAGACAAAAGAGTAACTTTAACACTGCAAGAAGTACAAGTAGGAAGCAGCTACCAGTCGGGGTCTGGGGAGTAAAGAGGGAGGTTAGAACACCTGTGTGGAGACCACGGCCTGGCTGTGGCCGACATCTCTGAGCAGGAACAGGAGGAATGACACCAGCTGACATTGCTGGGGTGACGGTGAGAGATGCGGGCAGTGAACAAGTAATAAAGAAGGTCCTCTGCTCATCTTCCTAGATCCTAATCCTCCTCTAGTTCCTGAAAGCTGCTGATAAAGAAGCCTGTGAGGTGTAGTCTGCAGTGTTCCAGGTCCCCTTTCCAGGGCATACTGTAGAAGGACATATTCAAAATGGAGGTAAAATAGGTTTTAAACCAGCAAAACAAGATGAGTGGATAAAGAAGATGTGGTACATACATAAATAGAATACTACTCAGCCATAAAAAAGAACAAAATGAGGTGTTCCCATTGTGGCTCAGTGGGTTACTAATCCAACTAGTATTCACGAGGACTTGGGTTCAATCCCTGGCCTTGCTCATTGGGTTAAAGATGCAGTGTTGCTGTGAGCTGTGGTGTAGGTCGCAGAAGCTGCTTAGATAGGGCATTGCTGTGACTGTGGTATAGGCCGGCAGCTGCTCTCCAATTTGATCTGTAGCCTGGGAACTTCCATAGGCCGCAGGTGTGGCTAAAAAAAAAAAAAAAGCAAAAACCAAAAGAAAATCAAACCCCAAAATGAAATGCCATTCGTAGCAACATGGTTGAAACTGGAGATTATCATACTAAGTGAAATAAATCAGACAGAGAAAGATAAATATCATATTACTTATGTGTGGGATAAAAAAAATGATACAAATGAACTTATTCGCAAAACAGAAAAAACTCATAGTTACCAAAGGGGGACGGAAAGGAGGAATAAATTCAGAATTTTGAATTGACAGATATATACTACTATAGAAAAGTAGATAAATAATAAGACATATTGTATAACACAGGGAATTATATACAATATCCTGTAATAACATATAATGGAAAAGAATCTGAAAAAGAATACGTATTGGAATGTATGTATAACTCAATCACTTTGTTGTACCCCTGAAACCAACACAACACTGTAAATCAACTGTACGTCAACAACAGAATATAATAACAAAGGTAAAATGAAAAATAAAGTAAAAAAATCCAGCACACAGGCCAGAAACAATAAAGCTGGAGAGGGTGTGGAGAAAAGAGAAACCTATTACACTGTTGGTGGGAATGTAAGTTGGTGCAACCGCTGTGGGAAACAGTATGGAGATTCCTCAGAAAACTAAAAATAGAATTACTGTTTGATCCAGCAATCCCACTCCTGGGCATCTATCCAGAGGAAACCATAACTCGAAAATATACATGTACTCCAGTGCTCATTGCAGCACTCTATGCAATAGCCAGGTCATGGAAACAACCTAAATGCCCATCGACAGAGGAGTGGATAGGGAAGATATGGTAGATACAACAATGGAATATTACTCAGCCACTAAAAGGAACGAAATGCCAACATTTATAGCAACATGGATGGACCTAGAAATTATCATTCTAAATGAAGTTTCTCGGACACAGATGCTATCACTTACATGTGGAATCTTAAAAAAGGACACAGTGAACTTTGCAGAGCAGATACCGACTCACAGACCTTGAAAAACTTATGCTTTCCAAAGGAGACGGGTGTGGGTTGCTGGGAAGGGTTGAGGGTCTGGTATGGAAATGTTATGAAATTGTGTTGTGATGACTGTTGTACAACTATAAATGTAATAAAATTCATTGAGTAGTTAAAAAAAAAAAAAGCACACTGTAAAAAACCCCAGGCAATATTTGACAATGTTTACTATATTCTTCAGAAACACCTATCAAAGTTCATTTAGCTCTAATTGCAAACAATATTTATAACAAATTAATCAATGCTAATAAAATGATTTTTCTGTTATAAAGCTACAACTCCTTTACTTAAGCTCATCGACTTAAAACATCTTTGTATTATTCATATTTAACTCTACATTTCATTGAAAGTTACTGAAATGGCAAATTAGAAGACGGTGTTATGTAGAGGAAACAATCTTAGACTTCCGTATCAGAAAAACTGGTTTCTAATACAGTTTTGATCACTAACTACTTGATTTTAGACAAATGTCTGAAGTTTCCTGAATGTCATGGTCCTGTTGTGGGGCTTTCTTTGATGTTTTCTAATGTCATTTCAAGATTCATGGATTGGAGGGTATTTGATTCAGTGAATTATAGGAGAATAATGCAATAAATTCTGTTGTTTGCTGAACAGAGTAGTGACATGCTGTAGAATTTATACACATGACCTTACCTAAAATAATGGTGCTATAAAAAATACGAAATTATCCTGTCTACCTATTTGCTTCCAGATACATTAGCACATAAAATTAAAATAAAAATGGTCTCTTTAGTAATAGCACTTTATTGGAAGAAGCATAATAGAAATGGGTCTTTGGTATAACATTGTTGCATCATTGCTAAAGCTGGAGAAAATGCAATTAATTGCCAAAATCAGAAAGCCATTGTGAGTTATTGTCTCAATTGTGCTTTTTTAAAAAAAACAAATGCTATGATATTAGGGAGAAAGTATGAAGTAATTCTTTTAAGGGTCAATAAACTGAAACTACTGAATAATCAATCTTGTATATATAAAAGTGTTAAAGTGTGAAATTAATTAGCATTTAGAAATCTTGCCGTTTTTCTAAAATGTTAAAATAAAAATCAAAATGACATTAGCAAAAATATTGGTCTCTAAGGCAGGAACAAATTTAGTATAAATTCAAAATGGGAAGGATTGACCAGACAAAAATATAAAAGAAAAATGTGGAGTCTTCATGCTGATCCCAAGCCGTGAAGATTCTGGAATTTATTAAAAGGAATAATTCATGGGGCATTTGGAAGCAATCGTTCTGCTGTATTCTGCATTCAGGAGCTCTTTATTTGGGGAGCGTGGCTACTCTGGGTCACGATACTTTCTGAAAGATGTGGACAAACTGGAAAAGAATGAGGAAAATGAAGAAAGGGATAGAAAACAGTAACCCCAGGAAAGGTTTAAAGAACTGTATTGCTTATCAGGGAGGAGAACCCCCAAGAAGGCTGTTGTTGTAATTAGACACATGAGATATTTTCACGAGATTACAACTATTATTTTTTCTCTACGCCACTGTTAGCTAGAACAAAAGAAAGGTGTTTAATTAAAGAGCATTCGGTTGTATATATGCCCCCGAGTGAAAAGTGTGTGTCTGCATTTCCACTTCTTTGATCTAGTGAGAGAAGTGTTGCAAAGTCACCTCCATAATCCTTAAGAGGATATGAGATGTGAAAAGAGATCCCTCTCCTTTCCTGAACAGAGCAGCTCCCTTGGTCTAGAAAAGGGGCTACCTAGGCTTCTCTCGTGTTTTGCCTGGTTTTAGTCTCAGGAGATGACCTTTAATCCTTACTAAGGCGGGTGATTGAGATAGATAGAGCAGGGCGTAGGAGAGTTACAAAGGGAAGGCTCAGGGCATGTTCGGAACCGCAAAGACAGCTTCTGGAAAAATGTGGACACAGTAGTCCCTAAATCTTGGAAATGGTTGAGGATGACTCAGAGATGAGCAGAGGTCGCTGGATTATGCGCATCCAAGCAGTGAAGATTCTCCTCCCAACCTTTGGAGATGCAGGGACTTAGCACGAGCTGCCTGTGGAAGACCAGTTGTCAACAGAGACACCTTGTGGCGGGGAGAAGAAATGACAGTCGGAGAAGAACGACAAACCTGACTTTCCTATCTATGATGGGAAGGGGGAGAGCACAAAGGATGGTTGGGTTTCGCCCCCTCCCCACCCCCGTGTGGATATTCCTGACTGTGAGACAGATGTCACTGCATTTACAGCCTGTCTTGAAGAAGTAGCCCCGGTGGAGCAGCGGCTATGTGAACAGGATATTTTTAAAGATGAAAGAAGTAAATTAAAACGTATACAGATCAGTTGAAAACATTTAATTACACACAAATATTATTTCTTCAAGAAGGTTGCTCCTGGGAGTTCCCGTCATGGTTCTGTGGTTAACGAATCCGACTAGGAACCATGAGGTTGCGGGTTCGATCCCTGGCCTCGCTCAGTGGGTTAAGGATCCGGCGTTGCCCTGAGCTGTGGTGTAGGTTGCAGACATGGCTCGGATCCCGCGTGGCTGTGGCTGTGGCTGTGGCTGTGGCGAAGGCCGGCGGCTACAGCTCCTTTTAGACCCCTATCCTGGGAACCTCCATATGCCAGAGGTGCAGCCCTAGATAAGGCAAAAAGACAAAAAAAAAAGGTTGTTCCTAATATGCCTAGAGATCAAATCTTCTCGTTGTTAACTCTCATGGCACCCTGGACTTCTATTTAAGTTCATCGAAATTGAAATTTTATGTTTATTGCTACGTATTTGACAAAACCTATCTCCCCCTCCAGAGTATACAGTCTGCAGAGGAAGGCCATGCATCTCACCTTTGTATTTTCAACACACGCCCCATTTAGGCTCACGGTGTTGCCACTGTATCATCAGCCTCTGTCACAATGGCACACAACACACATTTGATGTGAAAGTCGGTAGAGAACATAGCACTCAGTAAACAGAACGTGGGTATCATTCTTTTAACACCTAGAAGTTAAAGTCGAACACATCGTTTAAAAAACCCTCTCATAGTTAAAAATCCCAGGCCCAGAGTTCCTCCTGGGGTGCAGTGGGTTAAGAGCCCGACTGCAGCTGCTTGGATTGCTGCATAGGCATGGATTCGATCCCTGGCCTATTGCAGTGGGTTAAAGCATCTGGCGTTTAGGTGAAGCATAGGTCACAGATGCAGCTCACATTCAACCCCTGGCCATGGAACTTCCATAAGTTGCAGATAAAACCATAAAAAATGAAAAAAATAAAATTCAAGGCCCAGAAAATTTCACTGGTAAATTTCCAAGTATTTAAAGAAGAAATGTAAATAAGAAATAATACCAGTCAGACATAAATTCTTCTAGAAAATGGAAAAATGGGACTAGTTCCTAGTTCTTTTTATAATAGCATCCAGCCATTGATTCTTGGCAAGGAAATTGCAAGAAAGTAATCTTATAGATCAATAGTGAATGTAGATGCAAGTGTCCTTAATAAAAGGTTAGGAATTCAGGGAGTTCCTGTCGTGGCTCAGTGGTTAACGAATCCGACTAGGAACCATGAGGTTGTGGGTTCGATCCCTGGCCTTGCTCAGTGGGTTAAGGATCCGGTGTTGCCGTGAGCTGTGGTGTAGATTGCAGACGCGGCTCGGATCCCGCGTTGCTGTGGCTGTGGTGTAGGCCAGCGGCTACAGCTCCTGTTAGACCCCTAGCCTGGGAACCTCCATATGCCGAGGGTGCGGCTCTACATAAAAGGCAAAAAGACAAAAAAAAAAAAGGTTAGCAATTCCAATTCAGTATATGAGTATGTATGTGTATATATATGTGTGTGTGTATATATGTGTCTGTGTGTGTATATATATATGTATGTATGTATGTGTGTATATATATATATATATATATATATATATATATGCTGATATTGGGTGAGGTTTTTCCATTTGCAAAGTGAGTTTAATATTGAAAAACCAATCAATGTAACTTGTCACACTAAGAAAAAATGGGGGGAGTTCCCTTCATGGCCCAGTGGTTAACAAAACTGACTAGTGTCCATGAGGATTCGGGTTTGATCCCTGATCTTTCTCAGTGGGTTAAGGATCTGGCGTTGCCGTGAGCTGTGGTGTAGGTCCCAGAAGGGGCTCAGATCCTGTGTTGCTGAGGCTGTGGCTTAGGCCAGCAGCTACAGCTCTGATTTGACCCCTAGCTTAGGAACCTCCATATGCTGCGGCTGCGGCCTTAAAAGGTTGAAGGACAAAAAAAAAAACAGAGAAAGAAAGAAAGGAAAATTAGGGGAGGGGAGAGAAAAATCACATAATTGTTTTGATAGATTTAGAAAAATCGCTTCATAAAATTCAACACACACTTATGATTAAAATCTCTGAGAGGAGTTCCTGTTGTGGCTCAGCAGGTTAAGAATCTGACTAGTATCCATGAGGACGTGAGTTTGATCCCTGACCTCCCTCAGTGGGTTAAGGATGCAGTGTTGCCACGAGGCGTGGTGTAGGTTGCAGATGTGGCTTAGATCTGGCATTGCTGTGGCTGTGGCGTGGGCCTCAGCTGCAGCTCTGATTCGACCCCTAGCCCAGGAACTTGCATATACCACAGATGCTGCCATAAACAAACAAAAAAAAAAACCAGAAACAAAACAAACCTCTGAGAATATTAGAAATTGAAGGGAAATACCTTAATCTGTAAGTATATCTATAAAAAAAATTTAGTGCGAACAGCTTACACAGTGGTGAAATATTGAACAGATTTTCCTTGAAATTAGGAATGAGGGGATGATCACGTCAAATGTCACTGAACACTGAACTGGAGATTTAGTCAGTAAAATAAAGCACAAAAAAAAAGATGTAATAATTGGAAAAGAAGAAATAAAGCAATCATTATTCAGACATTGTGCGACTAGAAAATGCAAAGAGTTTCAAACATTTCGAATTAATTGGTGAATTTAACAAAGTCATTGCCTATGTGCTCGATCTACAAAAATCATTTTCATTCCATCTACGGAACGACAAAAAATGAAATGGAAAAAATCATTCCCTTACCGTAGCATACAACAAACATCAAAAATCTAGGAATAAATCTATCAAAAGATGTTCAAGGACTTTACCCTAGAAACTAAAATCCTTATTAAGATTAAAGGCTAGATAAATGGAGGGATAATTTATGATGTTTGCAAATACAATGCTGGACACTTCCAAATATGAAGACCTATTATAAACCTGCAGTAATTAAAACAATGTGATATTTGTGCAAAGAGAAGTTGAACAATGGAACAGAATAGAAAGCCCAGAAGTGGCCCCCGTGGACTGTCATCTGAGGGGGCTGAGAGCTCTGATGCACAGCCCATGGTTCCTTTAATAAATGAAGGATTTAGACCGTCAGCAGCTGAGAATGCTGGTGGAGGGAGATGGTTCCCAACTGTCAGCCGTTTATGGGGATCACTTTGGCTGCAGGAAACTGGTGAACTCGAGGTCACAGCTACTTGGGGTAGGGGGGCTGCATCCAGTGGTCCACATCCAGCCCTCTCCCGCCAGCTCCAGTCGACTCTGAAAGGCAATCCCAGCACAGGGGTAGGGGGTGGGGCGGCTTCTGGGTGACAATACCACAGCTCGACTTCTCCCTTTCTCCCATCCTGTTCCCTCTCTGGGGCTTCTACCCAAGAGGGCTCTGTAACAAACGTCTGGCAAAGTCATCTTCATCTCGGAGTTGGCTTGGTAGGGACGCCAAATCGCAGTAGCTGATGCCAGGAGTGTTCAAAAGAGCAGATGCTGAGATGCAGTTTCAGAGCTGGCTCGCGTGCTGCCTGGCTCGGGGATGAAGCAGACTACTGGAAAGTCCACCAAGTCCTAAGCCAAGCTGCAGCTGCTGGGCCAGATGTGATGGTCTTTGCTAGAGTAGAATAACAGGTGCATGGGAGATGGCCATTGATTTCAGGAATTTGTTCTTTTCCGTTTTTATTAGAAAAGAGGATCATAAGCAGTTGACATTTACCTGGAATCGAGAAGATGTTTAGACACACTTAGCGTGTTGCCCCAGGGCACGCTGTGTCCTCCGAGTGTGGCACAGAGCAACACATAGGTCCATAATATTGATGCCATTGTGCTAATTGGACTGGATGAGCCAAAAAGGCTAATGACTCGGAGGACTGATAAGACCCATATGTCTAATGGATGCGAAATAAAATTCATAAAGATCCAGAGACCTAGAATATCGGTAGTATCCTTTTACCTTTCAGTTTCTCAACTATACTATAGGTCAGGTAGTGTTGATGTGTGTGTGTGTGTGTGTGTGTGTTCCAAAACTATAAATCCTTATAATATCGGTAACTTAGCATTTACGGGATATGTAAGCTGGGGCATGTTTCTTAACTTCCTTGGGCCTTATTACTCCCATCTATAAAATAATTTCCTAAGAGTCCATAACTACACCAATCAATATAGTTTACTAGCAGAAGATATTTTGGTAATATTGAATGGTTTATTGAAAATATTACTTTGGGCTAAGTTCTTATCCTTTATGCACCTCCATCTATAAAATGAAACAAATAACAGTACACCATAAAGGTTATTTGAGGATTGAAAGTACTAATATACAAACTTCCGCAAATACATGTACTTTCTTTTTCGTTTTGCTTTTTAGGTCTGCACCCACAGCATATGGAGGTTCCCAAGCTGGGGGTCCAATCAGAGCTGCTGGCCTATGCCACAACCACAGCAACACCAGATCCGAGTTGTGTCTGTGACCTACACCACAGCTCATGGCAACGCTGGATCCTTAACCCACTGAGCAAGGCCAGAGATTGAACCTGCAACCTCATGGTTCCTAGTCGGATTCATTTCCGCTGCACCATGACGAGAACTCCTCAAACACATTTTTCAGTTTTCTTCTCTCCCTTTCTCTTCTCTTATGGGTCTCCTATCATGCAAATGTTGGTAACGCTTAATATTTACCCAGAGATCTCTTAAAATGCTTTTATTTATTTTTTAAAATTGTTCTTCTCTTTTTTGTTCTGATTGGATGGTTTCCATTATTCTGTCTTCCACATCACTTACGCCTTCTTCTGCATCACCTTGTCTGCTCTTCCTTCCTTCTGGGGCTTTTTTTTTTTTTTTTAATCTCAGCTATTGAATCCTTTATTTCTGATTGAGTCTTTTGTATTTTCTAGTTCCTTGTTAAAATTTTCACTTTGTACATCTATTCTTTTTCCTAATTCAGTTAACATATATATTTCCAAGGGTTAATTGAATTCTTTATGTGGTCAATAAATTGTTTACTGCTCTTTCATTTTTTTTCATGGTTTTTCTCTTGCTCTCTCAATTGAGAGCAGATTCTCTGCCTCTTCGTTTTGCTTAGCTTTCTCTGCCTCTGTGAATTGAGGTGAAGCCATGAGGTAGTGCAGTCTTGAAGTGACCCTCTTTTTTTTTTGTCTTTTTGCCTTTATCTAGAGCCGCACCCGCGGCATATGGAGGTTCCCGGGCTAGGGGTCTAACAGGAGCTGTAGCCGCCGGCCTTCGCCACAGCCACAGTCACGCGGGATCCGAGCCGCATCTGCAACCTACACCACAGCTCACGGCAACGCCGGATCCTTAACCCACTTAGTGATGCCAGGGATCGAACCTGCAACCTCATGGTTCTTAGTCTGATTCGTTAACCACTGAGCCACGACGGGAACTCCCATGAAGTGTTGTTCTTATATGGAAATGTCATTGCTGTGTGGACTGTGTGTCCAGTGCCCTTGGTAGAAGAGCCAGGTTTGACGAGGACGCAGTTCGTGTCTCTCCCCAGGGTGTGCAGGCAGGGTGCTCTCCCTTGGTAGGGGGTGAGGCTGGAGATGGAGTCAGGCGTAAGGCAGGATTTCCTCTCCACTCAGTGGCCATTACTGCTCTCTTGGGACAGGTGTCTGATACCCAGTTTCTAGAACACAAGCCCTGGGAGTCTTGGAGTTCCCGTCGTGGCTCAGTGGTTAACGAATCCGACTAAGAACCATGAGGTTGAGGGTTCGATCCCTGGCCTTGCTCAGTGGGTTAAGGATCCAGTGTTGCCGTGAGCTGTGGTGTAGGTTGCAGACGCGGCTCGGATCCCGCGTGGCTGTGGCTGTGGCGAAGGCCGGCGGCTACAGCTCCTGTTAGACCCCTAGCCTGGGAACCTCCATATGCTGCAGGTGTGACCCTAGATAAAAGCAAAAAGACAAAAAAAAAAAAAGAAGAAGCCCTGGGAGTCTTGCCAAGCTGGATCTGTTACCTCGAAGGGCATTCTTCCTTTTTCCCACAGAGGCACCCTTGTCACGGAGGAGGGGCATGAAGAAGCAAGCGTGGCCCGGGCAGCGTCCTGGCTCATGTCAGCTGCAGACAGGGTTCTGAGCCGTCTCTCATGCTCTGCCTGTGTTGGCACCTGCAGTTGTTCCCCTGACGCTGCTCAGATGCAGCCACAGGTTCAAGTCCCCTTTGTTCCTCCCAACTGATCACTGCTCCTAGCTTCCATAGCACCTGCCCTTTTGTGGAGCCAAATGGCAGGGCAGAGGAAGCCTGCGTTGACACTGGGGGGTGATCTGTGCTGGAAGAGCCACTGTCAGAGTTCTGGGATGCTTCTAATGTGCTATGGCACCAGCAGTGGTCACTGCTGCCTCACCTGGGCTCAGCCCCAGAACCAGCTATCCTTTCTGTCCCATGGTCAAGTCTTCTCCTTACTCATCCCATGGTGCCCTGTGATATGGAGGGAGCAGGACTATAGTGTTGGACCTGGGCTGGGGTGCACACTGAGGATATCCTGGCCACCCGCTAGAGCAGATCCTCCCCGTCCCCTGCAGGATCGCCAAGGGACAGCCCTCGTTGGGAGTGAGGATGGGTAGGACCTGAGACTCAAATCCCTGCAGAAGCTCCAAGCTTCCAGTATTGAAACCCAGCATTGCCCTGAGGGGCTCTTGGATGCAAGCCTTTCTGTGACCCCCCATTTCTTGTTTTTAGAGAATAAACTTCAGCCTCCATGACCTTCCCTGAGTTCGGAAGGGCAGGTTCAAACAGTTGCTAATCAGGGAAGGGAGGGGATTTGAAAACCAGGGAGGAACAGTCAAGAAACAATGTGCGACCTTGGGGTAGGGTCTTGGTTCCCCCTCAAGGAATATACATAAAAATATATTTGAGTTCTTCTGCAGAACTAAAACCCCCAACAAATGAAAACTAGAGAAGGGGGGACCACCAGAACCAGTCCCGAGACCACTAAGCACCACATTTGAAGAAGAATGCCAGCTGGTATCTACCCTGATTCTTCTCTGTGTCCATATTTTCTACTCCCCAAACTCTAAAACCTCTTCCCAATCTCTTCCACGGGAGGGCAAAGTCTTTAAGGCATTAGCCTGTTGTGACCTCCTTTGCCTGGCAAAGCAATAAAGCTATTTCTTTTCTCCCTTGCCCCAAACTCTGTCTCCGCCTTTCTATTTGGCCCTGGTGGACAGAGCCTGAGTTCTGGCAACAAAAGCCACAGCCTGTGATGTCCTCACCCCAATCTCCTCAGTAGGTTCTCCTTTCAGACTGCATGGCCTCTCGTGATGGAAGCTGCTCCTTGCTGAATCCCTATAGAAAAGAGAGCTTCTTACAACATAGTGTGATCTACAAATTTCCTGGTGGTACAGGGGGTTAAAGACTTGGCGTTGTCACTGCTGTGGCTCGGGTCACTGCTGCAGTGTGGGTTGCATCCCTAGCCTTGGAACTTCTGCCTGCCTTGGGCGTGGCAAACAAACAAACAAAGTCCAAACCCAAAAAACAGTTTATTAAACAACAAAAAAATTAAGATAGTATGATCTGCTTCTTCCTAAGCTGTATCCCTTGCCCTCAACCCCCAACCCAAGTTCTCAGAATATACATGCAGTCCAGTTGTTGGCAAAATTTGGCCTCTGTCCGCTGTTTATGAATAGAAACATGGAGACAAGAGTTTTGGGTGAAGGAGGAAAAGATAGATTTATTGCTTCGCCGGGCAAAGGAAGCCACAGCAGGCTAATGCCTTAAAGACTGTGCCCACTTTGGATGGGATTAGGAGGTGGCTTTATAGTTTGGGGACTGCAAAATAGGGCCACAGATAAGGATCCAAGGTAGAGACAAGATCATACAGTCTTTCTAAGGTGGTATTTATTAGCCCCAGGACTGGTTCTGGTGGTCCTCCTTTTTCCCAGTATGAAGATGGCTTCATCAAGTGTTTCTTCCATTTGTTGGGGGTTTTAGCTCTGCAGAAAGGCTCAAAGATATTGTCATGCATATTCCTTAAGGAGGAACCAGGACCAGCCTCAAGGCTGCACTACTGTCTCCAGATGGCTCCTGCCTGGTTTCTGCATCCCCTCCCTGCCCTGATCAGCAACTGCCCTTTGCTTTGTTTTTTTGCTCTTTAGAGCTGTGCCCAAGGCAAATGGAAGTTCCCAGGCTAGAGGTCGACGAATCAGAGCTTCAGCTGCCAGCCTACGCCACAGCCACAGAAACTTGGGATCCAGGCCTCTTCTGCTATCTACACCACAGCTCAGGGCAATGCCAGATCCTTAATACACTGAGCAAGATGAGGGATCGAACCCGCATCCTCATGGATACTAGCTGGGTTTGTTACCATTGAGCCACAATGGGAAATCCCACCAAACGCCCTTTGGAACTCAGGAAAAGTCATGGAGGCTGAGGCTTATTTCCTCAAAATAAGAAATGGAAGACATACGAAGTCATGGATGCCTAAGAAACTCACAGGGCACTAGCTGGTTTACAAAGTGACTAAAGAGGTACTTTATTTAAAAGACTATTTATTAGTAACATTGGAAGCCATCTTTCTAGAATTTTTTGCTGGTTATTAATTTTTTTTCTATTTTCTGGAATAACCAAAATAAGACAAAGCAAACTTTTATGCTGAGTCTGTTAAAATCCAGGAATGTACGCCTGAAGAAGACTGAAGAATTTTTTTAAGATTTTGTTCTTAATAAGTAAAAGAGAGCCTCACATTAGAATGAACTAAAGTAAAGAAATACATCTATATCTTTGTATTAGAAAACCTCTTCAATTATTATTTTGCATCTGGCCAAGCGAAAGCTCTCAAATCAGGACTTTGCTATTTCTTCACAAAATTATATTATCCTGATAAACTGTAAAAGCGAAGAAGCCTATTTCTTGAAATACATTTGGCCTACTTGTCAGTGTGGAGATAATAAAATACATTGCTTCAAAAACAATGAGAAGAACATCAAATTTATGGAACTTTGTTCACTTTTAACATTCCAGTGTCTTTTGACCTCCTTAAATTTTGGCATACTTTCTCATCTTGGCTCTGTCCCTTCTGGATCAATTCCCTTTTGTTAAAAGCAGCGTTTAAGTGTTCATAATGAAATCAGTGAAACTGTACTAAATGCCACCCATTGTAAAATCTGAACTGTGTTCTTCCACTAGCCTGATACAGACTTTTTTGCTTTTAGCAATTCCATAAGTAACACTGTACCTGCTTCGGCATCTGAAGGAGACATTTTTTGTCTTGGTTTTTGAATGGAACCAATTAACTCAATCAATTGCACATATTTTCCCTTGGAATTATATTAACCAAGATGGAATGGCAATAAATGAAGAATTACTTCTGGAATTCCTATACTTCTTTAAAAAATGCTCTCAAACACAAGCTAAAAAAACCACCTAATTTCCCGAGAATAGACTCCTCAAGAATCATCTTTATCCGTTTTTACATATTTGTCATCCTAAAGATATATTATTATATTCTATATTAGGAAAAAAGATGATGCATATTTTACCCTTAAGAAATTCAAATATATGATTCATCTGGAAATTTTCCAAAATCCATGGACAAGAGGTTTATATTAAACAGCTAGGAAGTCTGACCCCAGAGTTTGTAATTTCTCCAAAACTTAGGAAGATAAAATCCTGAATTCATGAATCTAGTGGAAAACATTCCCAAGGGGTGCTCCAAATTCAGCCCGAGATAGAAACATCTCTCTTCTTCCTCTTTAAATGTTCCCAGGGTGAGCCTATCCACTGCACACAAGTACTTGCTCTCCGCTCCTGCTCTGGCATAAGCTTCCAGTGCCTCAGAAATCCCAGGGTGCAGTTATGTCAGTACAAATGGAAGTTTCTTGACTAATACTGATTTGTGTTAGAGTGACTGCTCTTGCCAGTACCATTTTTTTTTTAAATTTAAGTGCTGGTGATTTATAGTATTACATTAGTTTCAAGTGTACAGCAAAATGATTCAGTTCCACACACACACATATGTATGCATATATGTGTGTGTGTGTGTGTGTGTGTGTGTGTGTGTATGCATGTTTAGGTATTTTCAGGTTATTTTCCACTATGCCAGTATCATTTTTGTTCAAAAAATTTTTTTAGGTACAAAATTACTTAACGAATACCATTGAGGTACAGCTAGTTGTCAGCTGTGGATAGAGATATGTTGACAGTCAAGTTTCATACAGAATTTGTTAATGGAGAGATTGAAATAAAAAATAATATCATAAATAACCCCCTAAATCAGTTTTGCCGTTCTTTTAATAAAATTACCTAAAAGGAAATAATATGGCACAAAACTGATATGACACTGGTATGTAATTTTGAAATCACAAACTTGTTACTTTGAAAGGGATTTACATTGTTTGCTTAATCTAGTTTAATGGCATTATTTAATGTTTGCAAGCAGTTCAAAGTCAATACGTTCCTCTAAGTTCCCATGTGGAGTAGCACGCTGAGGATCTATCACAGGCTACAACTAAGGCACGGGTTTGATCTCTGGCCTGAGAACTTCCAACTGCCAGGGGTGTGGCCAAAAAAAAAATTAACAGGTCATTTTGCTAATTATACTTCTTAAGTGCAAATCTGGCCACATTTTATCTCCCAGTTAAAGGACTTTCATAGTCTTCAGAGTAAAATGAAAAGGAACTTTTTTCTGTTTCTTTTTACAGCCACACCTGGGGCATATAGAAGTTCCTAGGCTGAATTGCAGGTGCAGCTGACCCCTGCTACGGTTTGTGGCAATGCCAGATCCTTAGCCCACTGAGCAAGTCCAGGGTTGAACCCACATCCTCATGGACACTCTGTCAGAGACTTGACCTACTGAGGCACAGCAGGAACTCCTGAAAATGAACTCTTAAGCATTTGGTTCAATGTCCTTCATTACCTGGTCTTACTTCTCTGGCTTTAACTTTTTCCATTTTCTTCTGACACTGTATATAGCCATGCCGTAATTTTGCATACCTCAGGTACTCACACTCAATCCATACGTCCACATACATCCTGGATTGTCTGCTGAGAAAAAAAAAACAAATCTGCACCAGAGGACTTTCATCCTGCTAAATTCTAATTATTTTATAAGACTTATCCTCGTCATCTCCTTTGGGAAAACATCATGGTTACCCTGGGGTCTGGGTAATGTGCTCTCAGATTGCTCTGTACTTAGCTATGTGGGAATATACAACCATCGTTTTATAAATATGTCTGTTTCCCTTACTGCAGCTCACTTTAGAATAGATACCATTTCTTACTTGTATGTATGTATGTATGTATGTATGTATGTATGTATGTATGTATGTATTTGTCTATTTAGGGCTGCACCTGCTGCATATGGAAGTTCCCAGGCTAGGGGTCGAATCGAAGCTGTGGTCGCCAGCCTACACTACAGCAACACTGGATCCTTAACCCACTGAGCAAGGTCAGGGATCAAACACACATCCTCTTGGATACTAGTCGGGTTTGTTACTGCTGAGCCACAACAGGAACTCCTTTTTTTTGGTTTTTAAATTTCAGTTGCCTATACAATGTTTGATCCATAGTAGATACTCAGAACATGTGTTAAAGAAAAAAAGAAAGAATAATAATGAGCTATATGTTCTTTCTTCACCCTTAATGATGAATTTTCTTACTAAAGATAAATAATGCCTTATCTTATTATTCTTTTTTTTTTTTTTTTTTTTTGCCTTATCGAGAGCCGCACCTGCGGCATATGGAGGTTCGCGGCCTTCGCCACAGCCACAGCAACACGGGATCTGAGCCGCGTCTACAATCTACACTACAGCTCACGGCAACGCCGGATCCTTAACCCACTGAGCGAGGGCAGGGATCGAACCCGCAACCTCATGGTTCCTAGTCGGATTTGTTAACTGCTGCGCCACGACGGGAACTCCTAGAAGAAATGTTTTCTTTTAGTTGGATGGAAGGAGAAACGTTCTTATCATGAGTAGTTTTGTTGAATGGAAGTGGATTGAGGAGTTCCCATCGTGACTCTGTGAGTTAAGAATCCACAGTATCTATGAGGATACAAATTCAATCCCTGGCCTTGCTCAGTGGCTTAAGGATCTGGGGTTGCCACAAGCTGAAGTATAGATTGCAGATGGGGCTCAGATCTCGTATTGCTGTGGCTGTGGTGTTGGCCTGCAGCTATAGCTCTGATGTAACCCCTAGCCTGGGAACTTCCATATGCCACAGGTGCAGCCCTAAAAAGGAAAAAAATCGGGGGTGGGCAGCTCAGCAGAAATGAACCTGACTAGTATCCATGAGGTTGTGGGTTTGATCCCTGGCCTTGCTCAGTGGGTTAAGGATCTAGTGTTGCTATGAGCTGTGGTGTAGGTTGCAGACATGGCTTGGATCCCGTGTTGCTGTGGTTGTGGCTGGCAGCTATAGCTCTGATTCGACCCCTAGCCGCACCTGTAGCCCTAAAAACCTTAAAAAAAAAAAAAAGGGAAGTCGAGTGGATGCTGGCTTCCATTTCTCATCTGAGAGTGAGTAGTAAGCAGGGTGTTGGAGATTTGAGGGCAGTGGAGAACGTACGAACTAACCATGGAAAACCAGAGCAAACATAGAAAGACTGCTGAACATATAAACAATCTATCCACTATAAACGCTGTTTAAGCTCTTCTGTTAAGTAATTAATGTGTCCACTCAGTTTTGGAGAAAGCAGGTAGCTGGCTTCGTGCAGGACTGGAATTTTGTCAAGGAAATGTAACAGAAGGACAAGCGGCAGGATATTCGTAAGAAAGCTCTTCTTTGAAACTGCCCCACAACAGTTCATATCGCTCTTTCAGCCACTGAAATTAAATCAAAGGAGCTAAAGACACAAGCCAAGGATAATTACTCCATTGTGTCTGTTTGAGGCCATTTGCATACTTGGTTCTGCTCCCTGCATCCTGTCATGTGCCATTATGCGTCCTCAGTGCCTGTTCCTCACCCACCCTGGGGATTTGGTTTCATTGGTGCCTCATATTTTCTGGCCCCTTTTTACTTCCTGAGATTCTAGTAACTTACAACTACCTCAGTGCTTTCCTGGTTTGGAGCTTGTCTCTCCCATCATTATCTGCAGATGGCTATTCAAGTGATCATTCTACAAAACAAATTCGGTTCCACAATTCCCTTCTCTTAAGACCCTTCCCTGCTTGATTTTGGTCTGCAGAATAAACATCATTGCAAATGAGGCTCTTTCGTTGTCTGCTCCGTGAACCCCTCCAGTTTTATTCTCTCTCACTCTCTTCCCCTTGAGTAATGAATTCTTTATGTTCCAGCAAAATAGAACTACAGAAATAGGTACATACCATGCATTCTATATTGATGTCTTCACAAGTGTTTTTTTTTTTTTGTCTTTCTAAGACTGCACCCATGTGGAGGTTCCCAGGCTAGGGGTTGAATCAGACCTGTAGCCGCTGGCCTACACTGCAGCCACAGCAATGCCAGATCCAAGTCGTGTCTGTGACCTACACCACAGCTCGCGGCAACGACGGATCCTTAACCCACTGATCAAAGCCAGGGATCGAACCTGCATTCTCAAGGATACAAGTCAGATTTGTTACCGCTGAGCCACAATAGGAACTCCCACGCGTGTTTTTCCGCTTGTTAGGAATTCCTCTTTCCCTTCGATCACTTGGGTATAGTGATTCTGTAAAACCCAACATCATCTCAATGAGAAATGGCAATCTCACTCGCTGCCTTGAGGCAGGGAACAGTTCCCTCCTTGGGGAGCCCTGAATGCCTTTTACAGGATGTTTTTGTTGTCATGTTGACTCTGCGTTTACCCTGCTGGGGCCACTAGCCACCTACTCTAGCAAATCAAATATTGTCTTCTTATATAAAATGTAAAAAGCACAGAAATTATCATACCAAGTGAAGCCAGATAAAGACAAATATCATATGATATCACTTATATGTGGAATCTTAAAAAATCTTTAAAAAAATGATACAAATCAACTTATATACAAAATAAAAAACAAACTTATCTTTACCGGAGGGGAAACGGGGGGGGGGATAAATATGTTGTCTGGGGAAAACATATACTCACACTATATATAAAATAAATGAGGTTAAAGATCTGGTATTGCCGTGAGCTGTGGTGAAGGTCTCAGATGCGGCTCAGATCCTGCATTGCTGTGGCTGCGGCTTACG
This sequence comes from Catagonus wagneri, assembly GCA_004024745.2. Taxonomy (NCBI): domain Eukaryota; kingdom Metazoa; phylum Chordata; class Mammalia; order Artiodactyla; family Tayassuidae; genus Catagonus; species Catagonus wagneri. The sequence continues at coordinate 6,379,070 of PVHT021183709.1, read as the reverse complement.
CTGGCAGCTAAAGCTCTGATTCAATCCCTAGCCTGTGACCCTCCATATGCCACAAGTGCGGCCATAAAAGGAAAAAAAAAGGGCAAAGGCACCCCCCCCCAAATATTACTTTCACCATCACTTTAATCTACTGGGACCTATCCTTATATTGTTTTTGCACAGAGCAGCATTTTCTGAATTATATTTCTTGGAACACTAGGTCTATGGGATATTTATAGGTATATCATAAAAAAATTCCCCAATCAAACATGTTTTGGGGATACTGGCTTTAATAATATTGCGAGGTTTCATTATGATGTAACAAAACATTTAATCTGCCAAAATACCTTATAAATCTTACACAGAAGATATGACAGAAAATTTCCAAGTTTGTGTAGTCACTGACTTTTTCTCTTTTTTTTCTATGAGGCACGCAGGGCTGGTATTGCAAAGAACACGCTTTAGGGAATGCTAGAGAATTGCATCCAAACATTTTATTCTGGTCCCATTTTTTCTAACCCCACCTAATGCTGCATTGATTTTCCTCTTGGCTTCTCTTCCCAGCCACACCAGCTTCAGAACTGCATCTTTATCTCTCAGCCCTCATGCCCTCTGCTGATGCTACTGCACTAGAAAAAATGTTCTTCTCTGCACCAGTACTATATACACATTCTATAAATAAAGTAAGTCCTAAAAATTAAGTTAGAGAGCTATCATCTTTAATATCCACAGTGAGCTTCTGTAGTGACTTAATGATAACACGATTAGCTTAATTTGCTTGGTGAGCCCGATTTTAAATCTCATTTTAAAACCATAATAATTGGATAAATACTATGGTTTTCTTTCTATAACTTACTTTTTAAAATTGAAGTATATAGGAGTTCCCATTATGGCTCAGTAGTAATGAATCTGACTAGTATACATGAGGATGTGGGTTGGATCCCTGGCTCTGCTCAGTGGGTTAAAGATCTGGTGTTGCAGTGGCTGTGGTGCAAGCCAGCAGCTGCAGCTCTGATTGGACCCCTAGCCAGGGAACTTCCATGTGCAGTCCTAAAAAAAGACAAAAAAAAAAAGCCAACGAACACACACACACACTCACACACACACACACACACACACACAAAATAAGTAAATAAAGTTGCAATATAATTGATTTACAATGTTAATTTCTTCTGCACAGCAAAGCGATTCAGGTATGCATTTATATACCTTTTTTTTTTTTTTTTTGTATTTTTAGGGCTGAACCCGCGGCATATGGAGGTTCCCAGGCTAGGGGTCTAACAGGAGCTGTAGCTGCCGGCCTTCACCACAGCCACAGCAGCGCGGGATCCGAGCCGAGTCTGCGACCTACACCACAGCTCATGGCAACGCCGGATCGTTAACCCACTGAGCAAGGCCAGGGATCGAACCTGCAACCTCATGGTTCCTAGTCGGATTCGCTTCCGCTGTGCCACGACGGGAACTCCTATATACATTCTTTGTAATATTTGCTTCATTTGTTTCGATACGATATGGCTTCTCAGAGGATATTGAATATAGTTCCCTGTATTACATGGCAGGAACTTGCTGTTTATCCATTTTCTATATAATAGCTTACATCTGCTGTAACTTACTGTCTTTCCATACTTACATATTTTCTATACTTATAATAACTTACATCTTTCTATTACGTACTTTTTAAGTTTATATTTTTATTGTAGTTGATTTTCAATGTTGTGCCAATTTTGATGTTGAGCAAAGTGACTCAGTCGTACATATATACCCTAAAACGCTGGATATATTTCCTATGCTATTCAGTAGGACCTTGTGGTTTATCCATCCTAAATGTAACAGTTTTCACCTACTAACCCTATAACTTACTTTTAACATTTGTACAACTCATGCATTCACTTGCTAATTCTAAAAAGAAATAATTGCTAAGATAGGATACCAGTACTTAGTCACCACCCCTCACGTCATAGACATAAATTGTAAATGGAATTACTGCTGTGGCAACTAGGGAACAAAGCCATAAACTGAGAATCCACAATATATATTTTTTAAACTTTTGGTTGTCTAGTTTAGTATTAGAAAATCTAGATGAATAAATCCTTAATATTGACCACAGGTACTACCTCTCCAATATTATCTTTACCCAGGTCTTAAAAGAAGGGGATAAAGAAAAAAAAAATCAACATTGACATTGTTTACAAGTTCCTAAAAAAACAGGTTTAGGTAGACTTATGCTTGCCAAGAGGGAGCGGGAAGAAGTAGGATGGAGGGGGAGTTTGGGGTGGTAGACGTGACCTGTTCCATTTAGGTTGGATAAGCAATGGGGCCTGCTGTACCAGTCTCTTGGAACAGAACATGATGGAAGATAGCATGAGAAAAAGAATGTGTGTACAAAAGAATGTGTGTGTATATATGTTATTATATATATATATATATATCTAAATACATAGATATATAAAATCCAGTTATATATACATGATGGAAGATAGCATGAGAAAAAGAATGTGAGTACAAAAGAATGTGTATATATATATATGTGATTATATATATATATATAAATACATATATATACATATAAAATCCAGTTATATATACATGATGGAAGATAGCATGAGAAAAAGAATGTGTGTACAAAAGAATGTGTGTGTATATATGTGATTATATATATATATATATATAAATACATATATATATATATAAAATCCAGTTATAGATACATGATGGAAGATAGCATGAGAAAAAGAATGTGTGTAAAAAAGAATGTGTGTGTGTGTGTATATATATATATATATAATCCAGTTACATATACATCCATATATATATATAATCCAGTTTTATATATATATACACACATATATATGGTTATGTATCTATAACCCAGTTATATATAAATTTTTATATATATATAATCCAGTTATATATGTATATATCTATATATGGTTATATATATAACCCAGTTATATATACATTTATATATATATATAATCCAGTTATATATATATAATCCATATACATATAATCCAGTGAGATATATATATATATATATATATATGGTTATGTATATATAACCCAGTTAAATATATATTTAAAACTGGGACACCTTGCTGTATAGCAGAAATTGGCACAACACTGTAAATCAACTGTACTTTAATTAAAAAAAAAAGGCAGGTTTAGGGATTTTTCAGCTGACGTGACATAACCGCTCTGGTTACCAGAGGAAGACTGCCTGTTGTCATGACATGAAATCTTGGCTCCTGAACGAGAACATGATCTTTTTTTCAGATGTGCAGCAATGCTGACCTCAGGGCACATTCAAAGTTTGTTAAAGGGGCAACTATAACTTGGCTCAGACTTGGTAAAACTGGCAAAGACCTTTGAAGAGATTCCCTTTATGGGAAGATTTGTGGGCCTGAGTTACTGGTCATATGCTTCTGCTATAGTAACTGTCATTACAGCTTCAGAGGGCTGCTTGACTTTGAGTATTCTGGAGCGAGCTGACTTCTCACATGTTAACTTTATTTTATTATTATTTTTTTTGGTGATAGCTTTTTAGGGCCACGCTTGTGGCATATAGAAGTTCCCAGGCTAGGGGTCGAACCAGAGCTGCAGCTGCTGGCCTATACCACAGCCACAGAAATGCCAGATCTGAGCGGTGCCTGTGACCTATGCCACAGCTCATGGCAACACCGAATCCCTGACCCACTGAGTGAGGCCAAGGATCAAACCCACATCCTCATGGATACTAGTCAGGTTCATTGCCACTGATCCATGATGGGAATTCCTCACATACTAACTTTAGAACTAAAGAATGAATACCTCACACGGGCTGACCTGTGGATGACATGCTTCTTAATATCCACCTGAATGTGAAGAGTTTTGGCTAATATCAGTGGTTTTGATATCACTGATATTGGATTAGTCTTGATCACACTAAAAAATTGCTAATTGTAAGCATATTCTTTTGTTTTTTCTTTTTCCCTTTCAAAGGCGCCCACGGCATATGGAAGTTCCCAGGCCAGGGACTGAATCTGCACCTGAGACCTGTGCCACAGCTGCAGCAACACCAGAAACTTAACCCAACATGCTGGGCTGGGATCGAACGACCAACACCTAAGTACGGTAATAACAACCAGACTTTGAGGAGATTCATGCAGACTTTTGTCCTTGCTCCTGAAGGCTCTGTTGCAAATAAGTTCCATGTTCATAACGACATCTTCAGTTACCAAGATCTGGTGGCTTTGTCACTGAGTCTCAGGAGGAATCTGAAGAAGTAGAGGAACCTGAAGAAAGACAGCAGACACCTGAGATGGTACCTGATGATTCTGGAACTTTCTATGATAAAATTGTCAGCAATGACTTAGAAGAGCATTTAGAAGAAACTGTTGCCAAACCAGAGCCTGATCCTGAGTCAGAAACAGAGCCAGAACCTGTACGTGAAGTCCAGGACAAAAAGTCTGAACCAGTATTGGAAGAAGGGGCTCCTAAGGATGCTCAGAAGTGTTCTTCTCCTGCGTCTGCAGACACAGCACAGCCAGTACGGGAGGATTTGAGAACCTTTTCCTGGGCATCTGTGACCAGGAAGAACCTTCCTCCCAGTGGAGCTGTTCCGGTTACTGGGATACCACTTCATATTGTTAAAGCACCAGCCTCACAGCCTCAACTAGAGTCTAAGCCTGAATCTCAGATTCCACTTGCAGGACCTCAGAGGGATCAGAGTGTTCAAGAATAATGAATAAATGTTCCTTCTCAGAGGGGACCTAGACCATTCTGAGAGGCTGGTGAGCAAAGTGATGTTGAACCTCACGGAATTGTGAGACACCCTGACAGTCACCAGCTCTTTACTGGCAACCTGCCTCATGAGGTGGACAAATGAGAGCTTAAAGATTTTTTTCAAAATTATGGGAATGTGGTGGAGCTGTGCATTAACAGCCGTGGGAAATTACTTGATTTGGGGTTTGTTGTGTTTGATGATTCTGAACCTGTTCAGAAGGTGCTTAGCAACAAACCCATCATGTTCAGAGGTGAGGTCTGCCTGAATTTGGAAGAAAAGAAGACTCAAGCTGTCCAGGAAGGGGACTGTTGAGAAGGGGGACTGTGAGGACCTGGAGGCCCTCGAGGTATGCTGGGCGATGGCACGAGAGGCCCAACCCGTGGAGGCATGGTGCAGAAACCAGGATTTGGAGTGGGAAGGGGACTTACTCCAAGGCAGTGAATTGCTCTTCACGCAACAGTACAAACCCTACCTCCCACAGAGTGGTGAATATCTTCAACCAACCTTTGGTATCTTGGAATATGATCCTAGTCTATCATAAACTGCTTAAGTTTGTACAATTTTACTTTCTGTGTTAATGGTGTGTGCTCCTTTCCTCCTCCCTTCCCCTCCTTACCTTTTAGTCCTTCACTTCCAATTTTGTGGAACGATATTTTAGGAAAAATGGATTTTTTAAGAAGAAAAAAGACTGAATTTCCTTGCTTTATTTGCATATACAGACTGGATTTTTTTTTTAACAGCCTCTTCCCCAAAGGGATGTGTCCTACTTATTACTGACATTTGGTATGTTTCATTCATTGGAATATTTCTTACTTTCTACATGTTTCAAAAGCTTTTGAGAAATACAGGATTTGACAAACACTTTGAAGGCAGAAAAAATCCAAATTGTTTCTTCTTTGAGAGTCATGACTATCTTCTGGTGTTGAGTAATTGCCATTGGAAAAAACTGACAATTTTGGTTCTTGCTGGTATGGTTAAAAACTGAATAAAAGGTGTTAGTGAGTTTTTTTTTCTTTTGATACGTGATCACAAAACAGTTCCAAAACCTACTGTTTCTACCATTGAAGTTTAAATTTTGAAGATAGGTTTTGAAATGTCTAGAATGCAACTGATAAGCTTTTCTTGAACTGTTAGATTAGTTTTTTTGGTCTTTTTGGCTTTTCTAGGGCTGTGCCCACAGCATATGGAGGTTCCCAGGCTAGGGGTCTAATAGGAGCTGTAACCACCGGCCTAGACCACAGCCACAGCAACGCCAGATCTGAGCTGCGTCTGTGACCTACACCACAGCTCACAGCAATGCCTGATCCTTAATCCACTGAGCGAGGCCAGGGATTGAACCCGCAACCTCATGGTTCCTAAGTCAGGTTCGTTAACCACTGAGCCATGACGGGAACTCCTAGATTTTTTTTTTGAAGTAGAGTTTTTTCATGTTTAATTTGTATTTGTAAAAAAAGAAAAAAAACAAAAAAATTGCAAAATCCGAATAACACAAAACCTGAGCAAAACTGTTGTGACTTCTATTTATTTTTGATTCCAGTCTTGGCAGTTTTTAAAAGAAAAATAAAATTAAAAAAACACCCTAGATTTCTTCTATCAGGTTCACAGTATGTTGGGGATTATAGAATCCCTCTTTCATCTGTATATCTTGTATTCTTTTGTTATGCCTTATTCTGAAATTGAATCTCAAACTGGAATGCCTTTGAGGACAGATGTTTCTGTAGAGGTCCTACAGCATTTATATTAAGTTTTATTTCAGTGTGTATTCAGAATCCTAATCATAGCCCATAAGAAGGATGTGACTTTAATATTGGACTTTGTTGATGTGCTTGAGTATGCACTAGTTTTTTTTTTCTTTAAATCATAGCCGTTTGGTAAATTTTCTATTTTAAAAAAAGATACTATCAAAAAAGTAAATAATAAAATTATAGACCAATGTCCCTGATGAAGATAAAGGCAAAAATTTTCAACAAAATATCAAATCAAATTCAATCGTACATTAAAAGGATCAAATGCCAAGACCAGTTAGAATACATTCCAAAGATGTAAGTATGATTCCATATCCAGAATTCAATTAATGTGATGTATCACATTAACAAAACAAAGGATTAAAAATCACATGATCATCTCAACAGATGTGGAAAAAGCATTTGACAAAATTGAACATCCATTCATGATAAAAACTCTCAACATAACAGGAATATAAGGAACATACATAAACATGATAAAGACCATTTATGTCAGGCCCACAGTTAGCATTATACTTGAAAAGATAAAAGCTTTTCCTCTAAGATCAGGAATAAGAGAAGAATGCCCATTCTTGCCACTTCTATTTAACAAAGTATTGGAAATCCTAGCCAGAGCAACCAGACAAGAAAAAAGAAAGGAAGCCAGGTATCAAACCTTCACCTCTGCAGCAACCTGATGCACTGCAGTCAGATCTTTAACACTAGGCACCACAGCAATGCTGTCATCAAAAATTCAAACATTGGCTGTGGGATTAAGGTGGCAGAGTAGAAGAACTGGAGCTAAACTTCTCTCATAAAAACAACAAAATTACAATCAACTGCTGAACAACCTCCAACCAAATAGACTGCAAACTATCCAAAAAGAGATCCTACTCCAGAAGACAAAGAGGAGGCCACATCAAGATGGTAGGGGGGGCAGTTACACTATGTAAGCAATACCACTCCCACCAGGTGGCAAGTCTGCAAACTATGAGGTAACTGTATCACAGACACTCACCTATGGGAGTAAGAGTTCTGAGCCCCACATCAGGTCCTCACTCTTGGCGATCTCACATTGGGAGAAAGAGCCCCCAGAGCATCTGGCATTGAAGGGCAGTGGAGCTCATGTGCAGGAGCTACACGGGACTGGAGGAAACAGAGACTCCATTCTTGAAAGGTGCACACAGGCTTTCATGTGCCCTTGATCCCAGGGCAAAGCAGAAACTCCACAGGAATCTGGGTTGGACCTGACTGAAGCTTTTGGAGTACTTCCTGGAAAAACAGGGGTTGACTGTGGCTTGTTGTGAGGGAAGGACATTGGAGGCAAATGTCTTTGGAATAATCATCAGCATGTGTTCCTCTAGAGGTGGCCATTTTGGAAATATCTGGCCCCACCCATCAGCACTGAGAAGCCCCAGGCCAAACAATAATCCAGGCAGGATCACAGCCCCACCCATCAGCAAACAGGCACAAAGCCACCTCCAATCTCACCCAGAGACAAAGCCCCACCCACCAAAGGGGTAAGAATCAGCTCCACTTACCAGTGTGCAAGCACCAGTCCCTCCTTCAGGAAGCCTACAGCAAACCCCCTTACCAGCTTCAGCCACAAGGGGGGAGGGTGCTGAAAATCAGAGGCCAGAGAGGCTACAACTCTATTATCTGCAAAAAGAGACCACACCAAAAACTTCTCCCAAATGAAAGAGCAGAGAATTACGACTCAGATAAGGGAGGAAGATTACATAATGATCAAAGGATCAATACAAGAAGAAGATTAGCAATTGTAAATATATATGCACCCAACTTAGGATCGCCTCAATATCTAAGGCAACTGCCAATAACCTTAAAAGGAGAAATTGACAATAACACAATAATAGTGGGGGACTTTAACACCTCACTTACAGCAATGGACAGATCATCCAGACAGAAAATCAGCAAGGAAACACAGGTCCTAAATGATGCATTAGACTAGATGAACTTAATAGATATTTATAGGACATTCCATCCAAAAGCAACAGAATACATATTCTTTTCAAGTGCACATGGAACATTCTCTAGGATTGATTACATTCTGGGCCACAAATCAAGCCTTGGTAACTTTAAGAAAATTGAAGTCATATCAAGCATCTTTTCTGATCACAACGTTGTATGACTAGAAATCAACAATAAGAAAAAAACTGTGAAAAACACAAACACATGGAGACTAAACAACATGTTACTAAACAAGCCACGGATCACTGCAGAATCAAAGAGGAAATTAAAAAATACCTAGGAGCAAAGGACAACAAAGACACAACAATCCAAAACCTATGGGATATAGCAAAAGCAATTCTAAGATGGAAGTTTATAGCATTTACAAGCTACCTCAGGAAACAAGAAAAAAAGCTCAAGTAAACACCCTAACTTTACATCTAAAGCACCTAGAGAGAGAAGAACAGACAAGACCTAATGTTAGCAGAAGGAAAGAAGTCATAAAGATCAGAGCAGTAATAAATGAAATATGAAAAAGAAAACCATACAAAAGATCAATGAAACTATAAGCTGGTTTTTTGAAAAGATCAACAATGTTGATAAACCCTTAGCCAGACACCTCAAGAAAAAAAGAGAGAGGACTCAAATCAATAAAATTAGAAATGAAAAAGGAGAAGTTACAATGGCCATCACAGAAATACATAGGATCATGAGACTATTACAAGCAACTATATGCCAATAAAACAGACAACCTAGAATAACTGTACAAATTCTTAGAAAAGTACAATCTTCCAAGACTAAACCAAAATGAAATAGAAAAGATGAACGGACTAATCACAAATACTATAATCTAAAATGTGTTTAAAAAACTTCAACAAACAAAAGTCTGTGGTTTCACATGTGAATTCTATCAGATATTTAGAGAAGAGCTAACACCTATCCTTCTGAAACTATTCCAAAAAATTGCAGAGGAAGGGACACTCCCAAACTCATTCTATGAGGCCACCATCACCCTGATACCAAAACCAGACAAAGATACCCCCCCAAAAAAAGAAAGAAAGAAAATTACAGGCTGATAGAACATAGATGCAAAAATCCTCACAAACTGATTCAACAATATATTAAAAGGATTTTACATCATGAGGAAGTGAGATTTATCCCAGGGTTGCAAGGATTCTTCAATATCCACAAATCAATCAGTGTGATATATCACATTAACAAACTGAAGAATAAAAACCATATGATCCTCTCGATAGATCCAGAAAAAGCTTTTGACAAAATCCAACACCCATTTCTAATAAAAGCCCTTCAGAAAGTGGGCATAGGAGTTCCCATCGTGGCTCAGTGGTTAACGAATCCGACTAGGAACCATGAAGTCGTGGGTTTGATCCCTGGCCTTGCTCGGTGGGTTTAGGATCCAGCATTGCCGTGAGCTGTGGCGTAGGTTGCAGATGCGGCTTGGATCCTGCATTGTTTTGGCTGTGGCTGTGGCAAAGGCCAGCAGCTACAGCTTCTGTTAGACCCCTAGCCTGGGAATCTCCACATGCTGTGGGTGCGGCCCTAGATAAGGCCAAAAAAAAAAAAAAAAAAAAAGTGGGTATATATGACAAACCCAGAGCTAACATCATTCTCAATGGTGAAAAGAATTCCCTCTAAGATTAGGAATAAGACAAGGATGCCCACTCTTGCCCCTAGTATTCAATACAGTTTTGGAAGTCCTAGCCACAGCAATCAGAAAAGGAAAAGAAATAAAATGAATCCATATTGGAAAAGAAGATGTAAAAGTATCACTGTTTGTAGATGACAGGATACTCTGCCTACAAAATCCCAAAGATGCTATCAGAAAACTGTCAGAGCTCATCAATGAATCTGGCAAAGTCATAGGATACAAAATTAATCTACAGAAATTGACTGCATTTCTATATACTAACAATGAAAGATCAAAAAGAGAAATTAGGTAAACAATCCTATCTACCATCACATCAAAAAGAATAAAATACTTAAGAATAAACATGCCTAAAGAGACAAAAGACCCGTACTCTGAAAACTATAAGATGCTGGTGAATGAAATCAAAGATTACACAGATGTGATAAAGACATACCATGTATTAGAAGAACCAATATTACCAAAATGACTATACTACCCAAGGCAATCTACAGATTCAGTACGACCCCTATCAAATTACCAAGGACATTTTTCACAGAATTAGAACAAAATATTTTTTGTTTGTTTGTTTGTCTCCCTTTTTGTCTTTTTAGGGCCACATTGTGGCATATGGTGGTTCCCAGGCGAGGGGTCGAATTGGAGCCTACACCACAGCCACAGCAACACCAGATCCAAGCCGTCTGCTACCTACAATGCAGCTCAAGGCAGTTCTGGATCCTCAATTCCCTGAGTGAGGCCAGGGATCCAAACTGCATCTTCATGGGTGCTAGTCAGATTCATTTCCACTGAGCCACAATGGGAATGCCAGGACAAAATGTTCTAAAACTTTTTTTTTTTTGGAAGCACAAGACCCATAATAGCCAAAGACATCCTGAAAAAGGAAAACGGAGCTGGAGTCATCATATTCCCTGACTTCAAACTATACTACAAAGCTACAGTCATCAAAACCATATGGCATTGGCACAAAACCAGAAATATAGATTAGTGGAACAAGATAGAAAGCCTAGAATTAAACCCACTCACCTACAATCAACTAATTTATGACAAAAGAGGAAATATACAATAAAGAAAAGACAGTCCCTTCAATAAGTCATGTTGGGAGAATTGGACAGCCACATGTAACAGAATGAAAATATGGCACTTCCTAACATCACACACAAAAATAAACTCAAAATGGATTAAAGACCTAGATATAAGAACAGATACTACAAAACTCTTAGAGGAAAACATAGGCCACTCTTCTACATAAATGACAGCAATATCTTAGATCCACCTCCTAAAGTAATGACAATAAAAACAAAAATAAACAAATGGGACAAAATTAACCTTAAAAGTTTCTGCACAACAAAGGAAATCCTAAACAAAAGGAGAAGATAACACACAGAATGGCAGAAAGTATTTGCAAATGAAATGACTGACAAGGGATTAATCTCCAAAATTTATACACACCTTTTGTAGCTCAATACCAAAAAAACAACCCCATCAAAAAAATGGACAGAAGTTCTATATCGACAATTCTCCAAAGAAGACATCCAATGGCCAAAAAACACATGAAAAGATGTTCTACATTGCTAATTATTATAGAAATGCAAATCAAAATTACTATGAGGTACTACCTTACACTAGCCAGAATGGCCATTATCAAAAACTACAAATAAAAATTGCTGGAGAGGGTATGGAGAAAAGGTAACCCTATTACACTGCTGGTGGGGCTGTAAATTGGTATAACCACTGTGTAAAATAGTATGGAGTGTCCTCAGAAAACTAAAAATAGAATTACCATTTGATCCAGCAATCCCACTCCTGGGCATCTATCCAGAGAAAACCGTGACTTGAAAAGACACATGTACTCCAGTGTTCATGGCAGCACTCTATACTATAGCCAAGACATGGAAACAACTTAAATGTGTACATACAGAGGAGTGGATAAAGATGTCATACATATACACAATGGAACAGTACTCAGCCATTAAAAGGAAAAAGATAAGGGCATTTGCAGCAACATGGATGGACCTAGAAATTATCATGCTTAGTGAAGTTAGAAAGTTAGACACCAACATTATATGCTGTCACTTAACATGTGGAATCTAAAACAAAGACACAATGAACTTTGCAGAACAGATAGTGACTCGCAGACTTTGAAAACTTACGGTTTCTAAAGGCGACAGGTTGTGGTTTTGGGGGAAATGCTAAGGATTTGGGATATAAATGCTATAAAATTGTGTTGTGATGATCGTTGTACAACTATAAATGTAACAAAATTCATTGAGTTAAAAAAATTCAAACATTTACAGAAATAAAGTCTCTGTGATCCTGGCAGAGATATCCACTTATGAGTATGCTGCACAGAGCTCCAGATTTATTTATATAAATAAAAATTATATATGTAAATAAAAACATTTAAAAAATCAATATAGATCATTTTCAGGTTATTTGCTACTTTTACAAACAAAATCAGATTAAACATAAGAAAAAGAAAAACAAATGAAAGCCTTGGAAGTTGGAAAGGAAAAAGTAAATCTGTCAGTATTTGCAGATGACATTATATTATATGCAGAAAAACTGAAAGACCCCACCACAAAAACTAATAAATGGATTCAGTAAAGTTGTAGGATAAAACACTGACTTAGAGAAATCTGTTGCATTTCTCTATGGTAATAAAGAAATATCAGAAAGAGAAATCAAGCAAACAATCCCATTTACAATCCATCAAAGAATAAAATACCTAGTAATACCTTCTTTAACCAAGAATACGGAAGATCTATATTCTGAAAACTCTAAGATATTGCTAAAAGTAATTGAAGACAGTCTGAATAAATAGAAAGATATCCTCTGTTCATAGATTGGAGGAATTAATATTGTTAAAATATATTTTCTATGTAAAGCAATCTAAAGATTCAGTGCCATCCCCATCAAAGTACCCATGACATTTTTTTATAGAACTATAACAAATAATGCTAAAATTTGTATGGAATCACAACAGATCCGAAATAGCTAAAGCAATTTTGGGGAAGAAGAACAAAGCTGGAGGTACCACACCACTATACTTGGAAAAATACACAGTTTTCAAAAAAAAAGAAAAATTTAAAAAAGGCACATGGATGGCCATCAGAAGCAGGAAAATATGCTCAACATTACTAATCCTCAGGGAAATGCCAATCATAACCTCTATTAGATATCATCACACCTGTCAGAATGGCTACCACAAAAAAAGACAAGAAATAACAAGTGTTGGTGAGGATGTGGAGAAAAGGGAACACTTGAGCACTGCTGGTGGCAAGGTAAACTTGAGCAGCTGCTATGGAAGAAAGTATGGAGCTATTTCAAAAAATTAAAAATAGTATTACAATATGACCCACAAATTCCATTTTTTTGAAATTTATTTGAAAAATAATTCAAAAAGAAATAGGCACCCCAGTGTTCATAACAGCATTATTTACAATAGCCAAGAGGCTATTGTTTCCATAAACAACCTAAGTGTCCATGATTATTTGGTTTTAGTGCTACTGATCAATTTAAGTGCGCTTAGAAAGCCCAGTCTTTTAGAAATCGGAGATAAGACTCTGACATGAAGTTCCATTCCAGGAGGCTATGGGCAAATGATGAAGTCACAGAAAGTGCCCGTTGTCTGCTTTGATCCAAGAAGGTCATTTGTTGCTCTACTGTTTTTTTTGTTGTTGCTAGTGGTCAAAAACAGACCTTAAATGATTCCAGCTCCTTGAAAGGGTTTTCCTTTCCTTATCAACCGGTCCTGACCCCGCTCCGAGTCCGCATTGCCTTCATGCCCTGTGGGGACCACATTCCTCAGCTCTGATGCCCCAGGGGAGTGGTGGTGACGTCTTCACTTGCGTGGCGGGGACACCTCTGCCCTCCCGTCCTGGTCCCCTCGTCCCCATCCCCGCTCCAGGCCCGCGGTCCCGCAGCAGCGCGGACACCACGGCGCAGGCTCCGCGGCCCGAGCAGGCGCGTCAGCCATCGGCGGGGACGCGGGGACCGGGACGCAGCCGCTCCCCCCTCCCGGCACCCGCGTGTCCGGTGCGAGCGCGCGTCCTCCCGGGGCTGCGGGCGGGGCGCCTCGGGTAAGTGGGCTCCCGAAGGGAGGGGCGGCTCGGGGGTCCGGGCAAAACCTCTCTGCCGAGAGGCTGGTCCGGGTCGCGGGACACTGCGGCAGCAGGAGGAGGAGAGGGAAGCGCATCCCGGAGGCGGCGAGCGCATCCTGGCGGGTCAGCTGTGCGGGTGCGCTCGGCTGGAGGGGTGCGGCGGGCGGAGAGGCTCGGGGACACAGTTGGCGTCGTTCTGTCTGCCGGGAATCCCTCATTCCCTGCAGCTGCCGCCTTTCGGAAGGTCGGGGTGGGGGGTGGACCCAGGGAGTACAGGTTGGAATTTCCTTTTCCATCCTCCAGACCTGCGGGACGGCCTCTGCTTCCCCGGGGCCAAGGGTGAAGGTGGGAGCCTTACCTGCGGCCGTGGGAAAGGTGTCTGGTCTTGGGGGTGGGGCGGGGGGCCGGGATTCCAGTGTTGCGAGTTGACCAAGGGCAGCCTTGGGCCTGACAAGCCCCTCTGTTGTCTTCAAGAGAAAACATCAGGGAAGAAGCCCATTTGGCTTTGCTTAGGGGCTGCAAAGGATAAATGTGGGAAAATAAGAATTCCTGGGGGGAAGGCACGTAAAAAGCATGACATAGGAAGACCCAAAATTATAAGGGGGATCTGAGAAATAAGTTAATGTCGAGGAATAGACTGGTCTCCTACTCTGCAGGAAACAATGAAGGAGAAATAATTTATGGTTCGAAAATGAAGGGTGTAGGAGAGGAGATGGTTAGAAGATGCTTAAAGTTTTTGTTTATTTTTGTTTGCTTTTTTTTAATGCATCAGATAGTTCAGAATGTAATGCTCATTGGAGCATGGAAAATGTTAAGATACGGCTAAGAAGATTATTTAGAGGAATCTATTTCTACTATTTTATTTCCTGTAATATTGTCTAGAATTTCTGGAGTCAGAAATCATCTTTTTGATGATAAATGTTAATGTCATGTGAATAGGAAAGCCGAATGCTAAGTTAAATCAATATTTACCTTTTTTTGGGATAAAAGATTGAGGTTAACTTGCAAATTATTATGTATAAATGAAAATAATTTAGAGAGTGAAACTCTGATAATAAACTTTTGTTTATCTTTGCCAATTCTTTAGCACTTAGACTTGTCCTTTTCTTTAGAATAGTTTTATTTTTTTTGAAAAATATGCATGCAAAATTCAAAGAACAGAGAGATTAAAAAAATACTTTAAGGTGTTCTCATTGTGGCTCAGTATTGTGATCATTCCGACTAGTATCCATGAGGACTTGGGTTCGTTCCTTGGTCTTGCTCAGTGGATTAAAGATCCCGGGTTACCCTGAGCTGTGGCATAGGTTGCAGATGCCACTCGGATTCTGAGTTGCTGTGGCTGTGGTGTAGGCCGGCAGCTCTAGCTCCAGTTAGACTCCTAGCCTGGGAACTTACATATTTGGCCCTAAAAAAGCAAAAAAAAAAAAAAATTAAATGTTCTAGCATGGGGTGACTCTCTTAACAATGGATTAAACACCCTTCTAGGTATCTTTCTAAGTATACATTGGTTACTGTGCAACTTAATATCACTTTACAGTATCATAAAACTATATGATATAAATGTGCATACTTACCTTTTGTTCCTCATCGGGGTCTTATTTTCTATGAACCATAATTTAACTAATTTTTACTATGAAGCCATCACAAAGTATGTAGTGAAGTATAACCACAGAGGTTTAAGCAATGAGAATTTTTTTTAAGGCCAAGTAGCATTTATGCAAGTAAAAAAATTCACAAGCACTATCCATGGCTATACGTGAATGTACACATATGATTTTAAAAGTCTAAAAGTGGACTTCAGGGATGGAACTTAGAGGGTTTTTTCTCCTACAGAGGAGAAAGAAGAGTAGAACACTATACTGAGGTTAATATATTTCATAAGCTTTAATATAGTTAATAAGCTATTACAAAATCTTAATGTTTGTCCGTGTATGGAGACAAATATTTGCAAGGAGAAATGAAAATTTGATATGCAGATGCACTTGTCCATTGGCTAGTAATGGTCATACGCCTTAAAGAGTCCTATGTTATCATTTGCTTCCTAAATGTAATGATTTTCTTGTTCTTTTTTGTAGATTGAGCTCCTGAAATTTAATTTTTCAAGATGAAGTTTTTATTGGTGGTGGCCCTTTTTATGTTAATTTCCTTGTGGGTTGAAGAAGCTTATTCTAAAGAGAAGTCTTCAAAGAAAGGGAAGGGGAAAAAGAAGCAGTACCTGTGCCCATCGTATGTTCTTCATGTCTTATATTCTTTTACGGAGAAATGTTACTGAATTTTTTAAAAAAATTGGAGTAAGGTGGTTTATCGAAACACATGTCAACAGAGCTTTTCCTGTGAGAATATGAGCCAATTTGGGGAGTTCCCGTCGCGGCTCAGTGGTTAACGAATCCGACTAAGAACCATGAGGTTGCGGGTTCGATCCCTGGCCTTGCTCAGTGGGTTAAGGACCCGGCATTGCCGTGAGTTGTGGTGTAGGTTGCAGACGTGGCTTGGATCCCGCATTGCTGTGTCTGTGGTGTAGGCTGGCAGTTACAGCTCCTGTTAGACCCCTAGCCTGGGAACCTCCATATGCTGCGGGTGCGGCCCTAGGTAAGGCAAAAAGACAAAAAAAAAAGAATATGAACCAATTTGTTTCATAGGTAGAAAGGGACAGAGTGAAGAGGGCTTTAGAATGTGAAAGCGAATTGCCAGTATGATAAAGGTAAAGCTTTATAAAGTTTTATTCATGTCCTGGGCTTATAGAATTTTTATGTATCTTTTACAAAAGTAGAAAAAATGTACTATTTCTTTCTTCCTCTGAATGCACCGCTTTAATTGGATACTGAGGTTCTGTCTTTTGAGCAAATAGTAGTTAAAAAGTTGACTTAAAAAAAATACTCCTAGGAGTTCCCATTGTGTCTCAGCAGGTTAAGAACCTGACTAGATCCATGAGGATGTGGGTTTGATCCCTGGCCCCACTCGGTGGGTTAAGGATCCAACATTGTCACAAGCTGTGGCATAGGTTGAGGATGTGGCTTGGACTTGGTATGGCTGTGGCACAGGCCCATGACTGCAGCTTTGATTCGACCCCTAACCTGGGAACTTCCATATGCCAAGGTTGTGGCTCTAAAAAGAAAAAAAAAGTCCTAAAAATGAATATTTATTTAATAAAACCACCTGAACTATGATTTTAAATTCTGTTTAATTCCTGTTAATGCATGGCTGAAGAAGATTCGCATGGTAGATTAATTTTCTACTTCAATTAATTCTTTTGATAAGAGAGTTATATTAGGAAATTAGGAATAGTTCTCCAAAAAAAAAAAAGAAAAAAACTTGAAGTTACTCATAAAAACAAAATCTAAATCCAAATCACCCAATCCCCTCTCCCTTCCCCATCCTGAAAAACAACAGCAAAGTTTCATGGTCTTGGCTCCATCTTTTGAATAATGGTAAATAATGTTCAGTGGTTAGAACAATTGAACAGGATATAAATAAGTAATTTTCATAAAATATGTGCTTTTAGGTAATAATGTTACAATGCACGCTGTGATCTGGAATAAAAAATTTATTTGCTGTTATAGCTTATTTATTTGTAGCCCCGCCTGTGTCATATGGAAGTTCCCGGACCAGGGAATTGAGTCTGAGCAGCAGCTGCAACACCAGATCCCCGAACCCACAGTGCGGGGCCGGGGATCAAACCTGCACCTCCAAAGTGCCTCTGAAATTGGATTCTTAACCCCCTGTGCCACAGAGGGAACTTCTGTTACAGGTTATTTTTACGTCAAGATTTAAGTGCCATATTGATTGAATAATATTATTCAAACGCTATCATCATTTAAATGGAGATTATTATAGTTTCACAAATGTTGCATACGAACATTTTTGTAAGATGTAAGGTACATTTTTGTAAGAAAAGAGTATTAGAGTTGTTATTTTGGAATGGACCTATGAATGAATACGTGAGACTAGAAGTCTAGTAATAAATAAAGCTTCCTGTTAAGAAATACCTCCTTGGAGTTCCCCGGGGGCTCAGTGGGTTAAGGATCTGGTGTTGTCACTGCAACAGCTTGGGTCACTGCTGTGGCACCCCAGGAACTTTTGTGTGCTGCAAGCACAGCCAAAAAATATTTTTTGAAGGAAGAGAAAAAAAAAGGAGTACTTCCTACTTTTCAGCTTTCCTACTTCTGCTGCACAGTCTGATGTAAGGACCAGCCTGGGTGTGACAGGATGTCCACATCTGCCCAATGGATTGTGATGGGGAAGGTTCTGGAATAAACACCACCTGCAGGTGTCACTGCTCCCCGATGGAGTTTTTGTGCTATGACTAGGAGATTAGTTAGCATTTTAGCAACCTGGGTGTTGTTGGGTCTTACTCTTCCTGGGTAACTGCGCGAATTTTCACATTTTGGATAGTCTCTCTGTTAACCCTTGATTTTTTTTTTGTCTTTTTGCCTTATTTGGGCTGCACTCGCGGCATGTGGAGGTTCCCAGGCTAGGGGTCTAACAGGAGCTGTAGCCGCCGGCCTTCGCCACAGCCACAGCAACGCGGGATCCGAGCTGCGTCTGTGACCTACGCCACAGCTCACGGCAACGCTGGATCCTTAACCCACTGAGCGAGGCCAGGGATGGAACCCACAACCTCATGGTTCCTAGTCAGATTTGTTAACCACTGAGCCACGACGGGAACTCCTAACCCTTGATTTGATAAATGTTGGCATCTTGACCCAAACCGATGTATTTGTCCTGTAGTCTTGGATCCTCTGTATGGAGCAAGCTCTCTTTGATCAGTCAGGTTTCTCTCTCTGCTGAGATAGGGCTTCTGTCTCCTGCCCTATCCCCCATCCCCCATCAGATGTCATGAATTAGAGTTCTGAATATGTCAACTGCAAGCCTTATAACTGCTGTATATCGGAGTTCCCTTCGTGGCTCAGTGGTTAACGAATCCGACTAAGAACTGTGAGGTTGCAGGTTCGATCCCTGGCCTTGCTCAGTGGGTTAAGGATCCGGCATTGCTGTGAGCTGTGGTGTAGGTTGCAGATACGGCTCGGATCCCGCGTTGCTGTGACTGTGGCGAAGGCCGGCGGCTACAGCTCCTGTTAGACCCCTAGCCTGGGAACCTCCATATGCCGCGGGTGCGGCTCTACATAAAAGGCAAAAAGACAAAAAAAAAAAAATAACTGCTGTATATCTTGCAAGAGTCTCTTAGCGCCTCATCCCTTTGCAGGAACAATGCTTTTCAGTTGCCTTATATATACACTGGCTCTGTATACCCAGGCTGTCTATAGTTAAGACAGATTTTTCAAGTTAATCTGATAGGTAAAGAGTGAAACAATGAAAGTTCTCTGTCGGAGTTCCCGTCGTGGCTCAGCGGTAATGAAGCTGACTAGTATCCATGAGGATGTGATTTCAGTTCCTGGCCTTGCCCAGTGGGTTAAGGATCCGGTGAATTGCCATAAGCAATGGTATAGGTTGCAGACAAGGCTTGAATCCTGTGTTCTTGTGACTGTGGTGTAGGCCAGCAGCTGCAGCTCCAATTCGACCCTTAGTCTGGGAACTTCCATATGCCATGGGTGCAGCCATAAAAAGGAAAAAAAAAAAGATAGTTCTCTTTGGTACATATGGAAATCTTCAAGTGGAAGGTTCAACATATACCTGGTAAGCCCATATCACAGTATTTTAGGTATGTTGAGAAATTAATTAAAATTTTGTCTCTGGAAATATCTACCACAGTCTTAAAATTTTGATTATATTACTTTTTATAATCATGAGCTTTCTTAACAGTTGCCAAGGCAATGCTGCTTTCAAAATCCAACTTAAAAAATGGATGTCCTTGCGAGAATTAGTTATGTATATTTTTTGTTTGAACATTTTATTAAGAATTTTGGTTTATGATTGCTGAACTTCTGAAGACTAGGGTTTTCTCTGGCTATTCTTGGATCCATTATATTAAATTTCTTTGAAAATTCAGACTGAGAATCTCAGCTATAATACTGTGTTGTGGAAGATTATGTGTCTCAGAGGATGATCTAGTTTGCCCATTTTGTATAAGTTGGTTAAGCATAAAACATCTTGATTAAGAGGAATATTTAAGATAACAAAACCCAGAAGTTAGGTATAGACTACTATATACTCCTTAATATGGTGAAATTCTTACCTAAAGATGTTTTAACTTATTTAAACTTTTTTTTTTTTTGAATAGAGTTGATGAAGCAATGGGGTTGGATGGATACATGCAGCTAATGTGTTGTGTAAGGGTAGCAAGCATGAGCAAAAACTTCTCCTTCTACAGTTCTAACATTTTCCCCCAGTGAGTGTAAATAAGAGGAAAACTAGGAAAACTGTCTTTAAATGTAGAAAAAATAAAGAACCTAAGACCCTTCGTATCCTAAGTTGCTGTTGAGCTTGAGTCATATCACAAACTTTTCCTGGCTCTCTATTATGATTTTTTTAACATACATTGTTTGCAGAGGCTGAGAAATCATAAATTCATGCTATTATTCATTATTTTCTGGCATGTACTCAAAGCAATAGTACCGAGTTGACAAACTACCTGATAGGTCTGAGTTCACAAATTTTAGAGATTTGATATATACTAATAAATGCGATATAAAGTTTAAATTAAAAGTATGTTTTAGATCAAGTCTTTGGAGACAGTTTAGCTTTTTATTGTACTTTGTTGATTTTTTTCATTTTTAGAAGTTTCATTGAAGTATAGTTGATTGATTGTATATGACTTAAGATAATGCATATAAGGAAAGTAGCTTTTTATTTTATAGTTTGAATTTGACATTGATCTTCATCTGTTGGTCTTTCTTCTGATCTTCTAGACACTCTGCCCCAGTGACTTTGTCCAAATCTCTGGCTTAACTACCATCCATCCCCTGTTGATTCCTAAGGCTTTGTAGCCAGCTGAGACCTTTTGAAAGCACGCCATCCTCAGACATCCATTTCTACCTGGTTATCCCATCTTAGTCTTCAACTTGGTTTAAAAACGGGAAAACCAGAGTTCAGAATTCCTCCCCGCCTCTCCTAATTGAGTGTTTCGCTTCACAGCAAATGATACCCCTGCCTCTTCTGCTCTCCAAGCCCCCATCCTAGGACCCTCCCTCGCTACCTTCACTTCTCAAGTCCAGTCGTCACCAACTCCTAAATCCAGAGTCTGCACCATCTTTGGAGAAAGTCCTTCACTTCCATCCCCATGGGGACACTGTTTTTCCTCTTCTTCCCATCCTTTTTTGGTGAGCTCTCTAATTCGCTCCTTCTTTTTCTCTTCCTCCACCAATGCTGATCCCACACCGAACTGAGAGTGTATTTTCTTCAGGCTCCTGAAGTCATTCCAATGCTTAGAGCCCTTTGAGGGATTTATCGTCTTCTGGCTAAGATTCTGATTTCTTGGCTCCTAAGACAAAACTCTTGCTGAATGGACCTCTGACTCCCTGGACAATATCTTTCCAACCTGGGCCATGCTCTTACTCAAGTCTCATACACACTGCTTTGTCACACTTCTGAAACATTCTTCTCTCCACTAGAATGACAGAGGTTTCTTTCTTTTGTTGGTTATCCTGCCTCAGTGGTCTTGTTCAAATCCATTTCTATAAATACCACTTATTCACAGCTGACTCCCAAATCTGTATGCTGGGCTCAGACTTCTCGGAAGAGCACCCTACCCAATACGTTCAACATTTGAATCTGACGGACTTATGATGAGCTCAAACTCAAATTCGAATCTTTGTCTCGGGAGTTCCCATTCGTGGCTCAGGGGTAACGAACCCAACTAGGATCCATGAGGATCCCTGGCCTCGCTCAGTGGCTAAGGTTCCTGGGTTTTTGTGAGCTGTGGTGTAGGTCACAGACGCGGCTCGGATCCCGCATTGCTGTGGCTGTGGTGGAGGCTGGTAGGTGTAGCATTGACTCAACTCCTAGCTTGGGAACTTCCCTATGCTGCGGGCGTGGGCTGACAAAGCAAATAGATAAATAAATAAAAAATGAAAGCAAAAACTTTTGTCTCCTTTGGGAAATCTTTGCTAATCCTGACAGTCTGACTTTGATAATAAAGCTCTGAGCCTCCAGGGTTCCCTGACTGTCTATACGATTTATAGCACAGTAGGGTGCTATCAACTGTAATTACGTGCTTTCTCCACTAGACTGTAAGCTCCTTGAGGGCGGTATCTGATTGACTTAGATCAATAAGTCATGATGGAGATCGACATTATCATGGCTGCTGCAAAATGCACATGCCATAAACATTGGTTTAAAGAGTGAATACAAACCTAAAGATCTTTGACTCTTATAAGTCACTATATCTGGATTTTGTTACGGTACTTGAAAATTATTTGTGGGATCTCTATGGGCATACTTAGACCTGTCATCTCAATATGGGGAAAACTAAGCAGTTAACAGCTAGGTTATTAATAGAGCATCTTCAACCTGGATGATGTTTCCTGGATAAATTTTGGTTAAATACTTTGTCAATGACTAAAATAAGACTTTACAGAGGAAACATCCAAGTGAAGAATAATGTGATATTGGAACATACAGTGAGTATGTGCAGGAGAACCAGGATCCAATATGATCCTGAAGGGCTAAAGTGATGGGCTGCATTAAATAAGATTGAAGTATAGATTTCACTTTTTTTCTTTCTATGGCTACATCTGGGGCATGTGCAAGTTCCTGGGTCAGGGGTCAAATTGGAGCTGCAGCTGAGGCCTAGGCCACAACTATGGCCACTCCAGATCGGAGCCACATCTGCGACCTATGCCACAGCTTGTGACAATGCCCGATCCTTAACCCACTGAAAGAGGCCAGGGATCAAACCCTAATCTGCAGAGAGACAGTGTCAGGTCCTTAAGCTGCAGAGCCTCAGTGGGAACTCCTGTGTTGCACTTTGATTCAGGAATCACTTGTGCAAGCATAGGATGGGGAAAACAGTTTGTCAGAGCACATTTGGAAAAAAAAAACTTAAATAACATAATTATAATGCAAGTGGAGTAATAATACAATATAATATGTGATATATAAGGTGGATACATGATAGTGGTAAGCAATTATATGTTATGTCTTTTCATCTCAGCTCTATGAGAAAGAAATTAGTGTTTTAATTTTACTAATTCTGTGTTATGCATATTACTTAACTTAAAAGAGTTATGTTATTTAAAGCAAGACTTACAGAGATTTCTATACTATGCTAGTCAATACTTTCAGGGGAGAGAAATAAGAATAGTTGAGGTTGGTGTTCCCACTGTGGCACAGCAGGTCAAGGATCTGGTGTTGTCTCTGACGCAACTTGGGTTCAATCCCATCCTGGTGCAGTTGGTTAAGGATCCAGTGTTGCCGCAGCTGTGGCGTAGCTCACAGTTGTGGCTCAGATTCGATCCCTCCCCATAATTACATATGCTGAGCGTGTGGCTGAAAAAGGAAAAAAAAAAAGAATAGAGATAATTAAAATAATGTCATATTAGGAAGAGCTGAAGGAACTGAGATATTTGAAAGTGTATTCAATATTTTGTGTCCTTTACTATTTATTTTTTTATTTTAATGAGTTTTATTTTTTTTCCATTATAGCTGGTTTACAGTGTTCTGTCAATTTTCTACTGTACAGCAAGGTGACCCAGTCACACATATGTATAAACATTCTTTCTTCTTACATTATCATGCTGCATCATAAGTGACTAGATATAGTTCCCAGTGCAGTTTTTTGGGCACCAATAGATAAAATGAGGACTAATGACTGGAAGCCCCAAGGAAGGATATTTTTGGCTCCCAATTAGGAAGATCTTTCTAATAGAGATAAAATTAGATAAAATTACCTGGGAAGAGAGGTAGTGGAGTTCACAGTAACTCCAAGAACTGGGCCATGGGGGATAATTACTTGGCAGCATATTTTATAGAAAGTTTGAGCACTGGATCGGTGATTAGACCAGAAGGCAGTATTGAAGGACATTTTAGTTTGTGAAATTTTAAAGAGTCTTTGTTTCTACTATACTGTATTTGGTGACAGCCTAATGATGTATCCAATGGCAGAATGATGGAGAGAATCGTCTTTTCAAAATTTTATCTCCCTCCAAATTGAAATAGATCTGCCTTTATTTTTGTTGTGTTGTCTTGGAAAGCTCTATATGTATAAAAATACATATATCTTGGTCTAATAATAAGGATTGCCATGTCCAGCGCTGCAGAGCAACGGGAGATCCTGAAACAGGGATGGCGTGGTATAACAAAACACACAAGACTCTTTTACATTTAGAAAGTGGGGGACCAGAAGGCTCTCTGTTCCGCAGAACAAAGGCACTTAGGTTTTAGCCCACGTAACTTTCATTAAGGAAAGTGATGTATGTAGGTTAGCGAGCAAAATCAAGCATAGGCAATGACAAAACTATCTCAGTGAATAACAAAGACAACTACTAGCAACAAAGTTACTGGTGCATACCTCTAGGGCATAGAGCAGTTGCCTATAGAATAGCATGGTTAATGCATAACTCCCTTATCTTGTCTTTGGCAGAGACCCTGTACCTTAGAACTTTGCATCAGCAGATATGCTTATCTGGCTTTGCCATCATAAGCATTCCTGAGCTTATTGTGCTTTTGCATGCACACCAAGTTTGCCTTCTGCAGAGTTAGGTGGTTCAGTGATCTCCAACATCTCCCCGTTTTTTATTTATTTGTTGCATAAGAACGGTCATAGTAAATTTTGATTGCACGATGTTCATTTGGCTTCTATCGTTCAATCTCATTCTGCAGACTGCACAAAAAAGAAAAAATACAAATACAGTGATGATTAGAACAATAATAAAAGAAAAATTTGGATTCCCAAACCAGGTGCAAGGATCAAAGTCCTGGAATCCTGATATAATACTTTTAATAATTTGATCTTTGGAAGTGTCCAATCACATAGAACTAAATTGCTGAATGTCCTTTTGTAGAGCTAGAATATCTAGTGTAGCATTATGTCAGCCCCAGGCTCCTTAAACATGAGCCTTAATTTTTTCCCAATTGTATAGGCTATTATATTTAAGAGGAGTGATACAATAAGTAGTTATGTTATAATGACAATGAGCTCCATTTGTGTGTATATACTTCTAATTCTTTGCCCATCCAGAAAATTGAATCTTTCAAACTCTCCAATTCATCCAAAAGGCCAGGTCTATGGAATGTGGCTTATGGCATAATTGGGACGCATTTTGAATGAGATTATATACAAAAGTATGAGTTTGAATTTCCTAAGACAGGGCTATAGCTGACGTAGCTACTGAAGTGATTATTCCAATATATAGTAAATTTGACTCCAATAATCAAACCAATCATTCTTTTTCCTCTGTAGTGGATCTTTTGAAATATACTATGTAAACTATGTAATGTGGGGTTTTGTTCCCAAGGTTTGGTAAGATTCACAGGTAGCCAGATTGCAGTAGGTTGATGCATAATCATAATAGATTGATGTCTATTTGTTAGCACAATGATGTAAATAACAGTTTGAACAATGAATATGATAAATCTGACAACTAGAATTAAAAGAGACTTGTATCTCTTTTCCTACCATAAGCACATAAGGGGCAAAGACAGAAGTCTGAATCCAGCTAGAATGAATAAGGGAGGTATCCCAAGTGTAAACTTGACTATCATAAGTATAATTTACATCCCACAGGGAAATTCTTTGTAAGGCTGCAACTAATTTCCATTGAGTATTTTGCAGTGGCCCCTTTCCAGTTTTTAGTTGTGGGTCAGCCAATCCCAGAGCATTGCCAATGTATTTTTTTTTGTCTTTTTTTTTTTTTTTTTTTTGCCTTATCTAGGGCCACACGCGTGGCATATGGAGGTTCCCGGGCTAGGGGTCTAACAGGAGCTGTAGCTGCCGGCCTTCGCCACAGCCACAGCCACGCGGGATCCGAGCCGTGTCCGCAACCTACACCACAGCTGACGGCAACGCTGGATCCTTAACCCACTGAGCGAGGCCAGGGATCGAACCCGCAACCTCATGGTTCCTAGTCGGATTCGTGAACCACTGAGCCACGACGGGAACTCCCAATGTATTTTTGAATTAGAGACCACTCGAAAGCCTTTATCATGCAAATGTACCCTAAGAGTTTGATTATTAGTAGATCTCAGTTGTACATACTCCGTTGGCTCCTGGAATCATTCTTCAGAAGTCGGGTGTCCTCCATGCCACCTTTTTACACCCCCACCAGGAATCCAAAAAGATGTAGCCGCAGTTTCTGGAAAAACACAAGCATAGCCTCTACCCCAAGTTATTAGAGGATCAGGGCCTTTCCATATATTTTCTTCAGGTGTTTCCCAGTACATTAATGGGGAGGTACCAGGTATTCGTTGGCCATAGTGCTGTTCCATGGGCATTATTCCTTGTTCATTGCAGGTGAAAAAATTTAAAGTAAGCAAAGCTTGTCTTAATAATCTTGTGGGGGTAGAGCAGTCTTCTTGTTCCCCCTTTTGTTTTTTAAGTTGTAGTTTCAATTTATGATGTGCACATTTTACTATAGTTTGTCCTTGGGGATTATAAAAGATCCAGTGACGTGTAAAATTCCGCAGACCTCACAAAATTCAGCAAAAGCCTTACTAGCATAAGCAGGACCATTATCTGTTTTAATACATCGTGGAAGGCCAGGACAGCAAAAGCTTCTAGACAGTGGTTTTTGACATGTTGAAAAATATCACCTATTGGAGCTGAGGCCCCAAAACAGAGGAATATATGTCAACAGCAACATGAACAAATTTTATTTTATTTTTTTATTTTTATTTTTTTGTCTTTTTGCCTTTATCTAGAGCCGCACCCGTGGTATATGGAGTTTCCCAGGCTAGGGGTCTAACAGGAGCTGTAGCTGCCAGCCTTCGCCACAGCCACAGCAATGCAGGATCCGGGCCACATCTGCAACCTACACCACAGCGCACGGCAACGCCGGATCCTTAACCCACTGAGCAAGGCCAGGGGTCAAACCCTCAACCTCATGGTTCTTAGTCGGATTCGTTAACCACTGAGCCACGAAGGGAACTCCCGCATGAACAAATTTTAAATGACCAAAACAATTAACATGAGTAACATCCATTTGCCATATTTGATTACTTTTTAATACTCCAGGATTGACTCCATCGTTGGCAGATTCTTGGGTTAAGCTTTGACATGATGGACAGGATTTAAGAGTATCTTGGGCAACAGCATGAGACAGACTAAACTGTCCATGCAGCCTTGCCGTGGGCTGATGCAGAAGTGCACGTGAAACACAAGCAGTTTCAAAGATAGAAGTTATAAAGCTGGCCCACCTTTTGGTTACCATCATGTAAAAGGACCTAGTAAAGAGGTATGAGAACATACATGAGTAATGAAAAAAAGTGATGTTGTTTGTCTAATTTGTTATGTACAAAAAAAAAAAAAACAGTTGAAATAACTCATCACCTAATTCTATCAATTTTGCTGTTTCTAGTTTTTGTACTAATTGTGCCACATATTGAGAATCTGAAACAATGTTACAAGGATACGAGATTATTTTTAAAACCTGTTGAACAGCCACTATTTCTGCTTTTTGAGCTGAAGTATAATATCTGGGCCTTGAATGGTGACTTTGCCATTTAAAGATCCATCTGTAAAATAAGTATATGCCTCAGCAATACTGTGATCTGGTAACTTTTAGAAATATAAAAGGGGTCTCTTGAAGGAATTTTATAAGTTTATTTTTGAGTGGATGATTATCAAGTTCCCCCATTTATCCAGCTAAAGCAGTCTGCCATGTCAATGAGGTTTGGAATAAAGTTTCTCTCATAGATTTATCTCAGTACACAAAACTAGAATATGAATAAAAATAGTCTTTTTCTTTAAAAGGACCCTCATTTTTACCAAATATAGCCAAATTAGGACTGTAGAAAGTATACCCCAATGGAAAACATGTTTTATAACCATTTCTTTTTCATTATTGAGTTTGCCAGGGAGCTGGGGAGAACCGAGCGGCCGTCTTGGATTTCCCACAGCCCTCACTGTTGAATTCACAGCTATTGTTTACCTGTCTTAACTTCTCTGATTTAGGAGCAGACTGTTACCATGCTACAAGGGATCAGGATGGCAAAAGTCTGACAATGAGGGATTAATTCTTTGTGCCATATTTTTCACTTGACAATGCTTCCCCTGTAATTTATATTTAGGAAGTTTTTAAAAAAAATACAAGGAAAAATTTAAAAATACCTGGTCAGATAGAATCATAGATTATTTTTTAACGTTACTTATTCAACCAAAGTAACGAAGGATTTCAAAAGCAAACACAAATTAAAGGCAAAGAAATTCATATCATCTATTATTAAAAGCAGCATTTTAAGAAAACCTTCTTTTAGCAGAGACCAAATCCAAATTCAAGTTTTGTACTAGTTTACTTTTAAAATTAGTTTACTGAAATTTTAAAATTAGTCCCGACCATGCGTAAAATTATTTTCTCGTTGTCCACTTCCCACACACTTTCCATCACTTTCTGTCTCTATATTATTCTCTAAATGTTTGATAGAATTCGCCTGTGAAGCCATCTGGTCCTGGACTTTTGTTTGTTGGAAGTTTTTAAATCACAGTTTCAATTTCAGAACTTGTGATTGGTCTATTCTTATTTTCTATTTCATCTTGGTTTAGTCTTGGAAGATTGTACTTTCCTAAAAATTTGTCCATTTCTTTTAGGTTTTCCATTTTATTGGAGTATAGTTGCATGTAGTAGTCTCTTATGATCCTTGGTATTTCTGTGATGTCTGTCGTTACTTCTCCTTTTTCATTTCTAATTATATTGATTTGTGTCCTCTCTCTTTTTTTCTAGATAAGTCTGGTTAAGGGTTTATCAATTTTGTTGATCTTTTCTAAGAATCAGATTTTAGTTTCATTGATCTTTTCTATGGTTTTCATTTCTATTTCATTGATTTCTGCTCTGATCTTTATGATTTCTTTTCTTCTACTAACTTTAGGTCTTGTCTGTTCTTCCCTCTCTAGCTGCTTTAGATGTAGTTAGGTTATTTATTTGAGCTTTTTCTTGTTTCCTGAGGTAGGCTTGTATTGCTATAAACTTTCCTCTTAGAACTGCTTTTGGTGCATTCCGGAGGTTTTGGAGTGTAGTGTCTTTATTGTCATTTGCTTCTAGGTATTTTTTAATTTCCTCTTTGATTTCTTCAGTGATCCATTGGTTGTTTAGTAGCATATGGTTTAGTCTCCATGTGTTTGTGTTTTTTGTCATTTTTTTCTTGTTGTTGACTTCCAGTCATATCGCATTGCGGTCAGAGAAGATGCTTGAAATGATTTCAATTTTCTTAAAGTTACCGAGGTTTGATTTGTAGCCCAGGATGTGATCAATCTTAGAGAATGTTCCATGCACACTTGATAAGAATGTATTCTGTTGCTTTTGGATGGAATGTCCTATAAATATCTATTAAGTCCATCTGATCTAATGCGCCATTCAGGGCCTGTGTTTCCTTATTGATTTTCTGTCTGAATGGTATATCCATTGCTGTAAGTGGGGGGTGTTAAAGTCCCCCACTATGATATGTTTTTGTTGATTTCTCCTTTTAAGGTTGTAGCAGTTGCCTTATATATTGTGGCGATCCTATGTTGGGTGCATAGATATTTAAAATTTTTATATATGTTCTTCTTGGATTGACCCTTTGATCATTATGTAGTGCTCTTCTCTGTCTTTTAAAATGTTCTTCCTTTTCAGGTCTATTTTGTCTGATATGAGTATTGCTACTCTAGCTTTCTTTTGATTCCCGTTTGCGTGGAATATTTTCTTCCACCCTCTCACTTTCAATTTGTATGTGTCCCTGGAAGTGAAGTGGGTCTCTTGAAGACAGCATATATATGGGTCTTGTTTTTGTATCCATTCAGCTAGTCTATGTCTTTTGGTTGGGGCATTTAGTCCATTAACATTTAAGGTAATTATTGATATGTTCTTCTTATTGCCATTTTATTAACTGTTTTGGATTTTTGTTGCTCTTTTTTTCTTCCCTTATTCTGTTGTTGTCTCCTCTTGTGATTTGATGACTATCATTAATGTTGTGTTTGAGTTGATTTTCCGTATTTGTTTGCATCAGTTGTAGATTTTTAGTTTGCAGTTACCCTGAAGTATTGATATAGTAGTCTATATATAAACGAGATTGTTTTAAGTTGTTGGCTTCTTAATTGCAAGTGAATCTCCAGTGCCCTGCATTGTGTTCTCTTCTCGTGATTTCTAATTTGGGTAGCAAAACTGTATGGATGATTTCGTATCTTTACTGTATATATGCCTTTACTGGTGAGCCTTGTCATTTGTGGTATTTTTGTTTCTGGTTGCAGCCTTTTCTTTTCTGCCTATAGAAGTTCCTTTATTATTTGTTGTAAAGCTGGTTTAGTGTTGCAGAAATCTCTTAGCGTCTGCTTATCTGTAAAGGTTTTGATCTCTCCTTCAAATCTGAATGAGAACCTTGCTGGGTAAAGTAATCTTGGTTGGAAATTTTTTCTTTTCATCATGTTAAGCATATCATGCCACTCCCTTCTGGCCTGCAGAGTTTCAGCTGAAAAATCTGCTGATAATGTTATCGGGGTTCCCTTGTATGTTATTTGTTTCTTTTCCCTAGCTGCTTTCAGTATCTTTTCTTTGTCTCTAATTTTGGTCATTTGGATTAATATTTGTCTTGGGGTGTTCCTCCTTGGGTTTATTTTGTATGGACTCATTACCCTTCCTTGATTTGAGTGAGTGGTTCCTTTCCCATGTTAGGGGAGTTTATGGCTATTACCGCTTTGAATATTTTTTCTGTTCCCTTCTCTCTCTCTTCTCCCTCTGGCACCCCTATAATACAGATGTTGGTGCATATAACATTATCCCAGAGTTCTCTGAGACTCTCCTCATTTCCTTTCAATCTTTTATCTCTTTTCTGTTCCACATTAGTGATTTCCACTAATCTGTCCTCCACCTCATTTATTCGTTCTTCTGCCTCCTGTATTCTACCGCTGGCTGCTTCTAATGAATTTTTTATTTCAGTTATTGTATTTTGCATCTCTTCTTGCTTAATTTTTATATCTTGCATTTCTTTGCTCAGTATTTCCTATAAATTATCAGTCTTTGCCTCCAGTTTATTTCCAATGTTTTGCATCATCTTCAGCATCAACAGTCTAAAGTCTTTTTCTGGGAGGCTGATAATCTCCTCATCACTGAGCTGTTTTCCTGGGGTTTTTTCCTTCTCCCTTATCTGAGTTATAGTTTTCTGTCTTTTCATCTTTATAGGTTTTTCGTTTGGTGACCTTTTTGCAAACAATAGAATTGTAGCCTCTCTTACTTCTGGTGTTTGCCTCCCTTGTGGCTGAGGTTGGTATGGGGGGGATTGCTTTAGGCTTCCTGATTGGAGGGACTGGTGCCTGCTCACTGGTAGGTGGGGCTGATTCCTATCCCTCTGGTGGATGGGGCTTTGTCTCTGGGTGAGATTAGAGGTGGCTGTGTGCCTGAGAGGTTTTTAGGCAGCCTGTTTACTGATGGGTGGTGTTGTGATCCCATCTGAATTATTGTTTGCCCTGGGACTCATCAGCGCTGATGAGGGGACAGATTTTCCCAGAAATGGCCACCTCCAGAGAAATGCAGGCTGATGAATATTCCCAAGAGCTTTGCCTCCAATGCCCTTCCCCCACCACAAGCCACAGTCACCCCTGTTTTCCCAGGATATCGTCCAAGAATTGCAGTCAGGTTCAACCAGGATTCCTATGGAGACTTTGCTTTGCCCTGGGACCTGGTGCACGTGAAAGTCTATGTGCACCTTTTAAGAAAGGGGTCTCCATTTCCCACAGTCCCTTGGAGCTCCTGCACACAAGCTCCACTGGCCTTCAATGCCAGATGCTCCAGGGGCTCTTTCTCCCTGTGCCAGATCCCCAGGAGTGGAAATTTGATGTGGGGCTCAGAACTCTCAGTCCTGTAGCTGAGTCTCTGTGATACAGTTACTTTCCAGTCTGTGGGGCTTCCCACCCGGGAGGTATGGGGTTGCTTATATCACATAATCACCCCTTCTACCTCTTGATGTGGCCTCCTCTTTGTTTTCTGGAGTAGAATATCTTTTTGAAAGTTTCCAGTCCATTTGGTTGAAGGTTGCTTGGCATTTGGTTGTAATTTTGTTGTTTTTATGAGAGAAGTTGAGCTCCAATCCTTCTATTCCGCTGTCTTAATTCAATCTCGACTGTTTGAATTTTGAGCATCTGATAGCTTACAATAAGTTTAACTGTATGCTTACATGTTCCATTTGAAATAGCATTTCTCTCATTTATGGGCCTGTACTGGTTATCTTACATATAAAGAAGCTCAAAAAACAACCCTTAACTGATGCTTGATGAGGGCTGCTAGTATTTACATTAGTGTAGATCATGTTTGCATGTATTTCTCTTCTTAATTATCTTTCCTCCAAACTATTGGCGCTCTAACTTTAAAATAATGAGGTAGAGAACTTTTTTACGGTGGTTCTCTGAAATGCTGTGAGTTCTTTATGTTCCTATTTTCATGACTCTAAACTAGTTGTGTGAGTATAAATGTTTCTAGCTATATAAGATATTATTTTCTCTCTTTCAGAGAGATGCTGTACCATTTAATGATGGCCTTCGTGTACACCAGTTCTGTGTAGTAAGAAGGGTAGCATTACTGTGAATAATCAAGGCCATCATATATTGTGTCTAAGTATAATGTTAGCCATATTCTTTCTATCTGACTTTCCTACCTACTGTTCATTAATTGAGTGGATTGATTTTAGTTTAGTTTCATTTTCTTACTTCTTAGTGGAAATGTTCAAACCAAAACACTGTCCAGAAGATGAAAGGCTGATTGGGAAATGATGTGAATGATCAATACAATGGATACAATCAAAAATTGCCTGTATTATTATTATTATTATCATATATCTAGGTCACATTTTTCATTGATGGGTAGTTATGTATTTTTTTACTACCTATTGAACAATTCTAATTTAAGGGCATGCTGTTATTTTGCAGTCAACTGAATTAATGATCTTCCCTTTCCTAATAATTTCCCAGGTGTTGACATTGGCATCCATTATTTTAGTTGCTCAGGCGTGAAACCTAAATGCAACTGTTTTCTTTTAAAATGATCTCCATATATACTGTCCTGTTCATTGCATCTCCACTTACTGTCATTTTCAATGTATCTGTTACAATAGTTTCTTAATTATTTGCCCTGTTTTTCTCTGCTTATCCAATCTATCTTACATCTTGTTTCCATTTTCATCTTGTTAATCTTAGTCCCAGACCCACAGTTTCTTCTTATTCCCTCATGGATCCAGGGCAGATCTTTACTCTGATTTTTAAAGATGTCTCTGATTTCCATGCAGAACTTTGTGTGAAATCACTCTCTTATTTTAGAAAGTCCCGTGCCTCACCTGCTGTGCCTTATGCTTAAACACGCTTACCTTTAGAATGGCATCTCCTGCTCCATCTCTGCAGGTCTGCCTGGTCCTCTGGGGTACATCCCAGAGAGTACCTTGCCTTATGAAGCTTTTTAAGTGATTAGGACTTTCCACTGAGAATACGGTTAATACAAATTAATAGCATGCCATGGCAGTTTAATATGTTGAGGTCTCGGACATTGATAGAAATACAGTGTTTAGACAAAAAAGAAAGTGTTAATTTCATGGTGGGTTTATTTCACCTTGACCATTGTGTTGAATTCTGGTTGCCACCATTTATGAGGTTTTGAATTACATGGGAGTTTGTTCTGAGGATCATGATCAGAATTTGCAGGAACGTGAAAGTGTGTTGTTTGATATTTTGATATTGTACTATGGGTTTTTTTTTTTTCTTTAGGAATAGTTAAGTCATCACCTGCTGAGGAGTTTTCATATCAATTGAACTAGACTTTGTATTGAGACTTCAAGTTATAGAACCAAGACTAAAGAGAGAAACATAGAGGAAGACATTTTGATGTTGTAGGTTAGGATATAATTGTCCAAAGAACAAATGAAATTCCTTGGGAGGCTCTTTTTTTTGCCTTTTTTTTTAATGTAGAGCCGCACCCGCGGCATATGGAGGTTCCCAGGCTAGGGGTCTAACAGGAGCTGTAGCTGCCGGCCTTCGCCACAACCACAGCAACGTGGGATCCGAGCCACGTCTGCAACCTACACCACAGCTCATGGCAATGCCGGATCCTTAACCCACTGAGCAAGGCCAGGGATCGAACCTGCAACCTCATGGTTCTTAGTCGGATTCGTTAACCACTGAGCCATGAAGGGAACTCCCTTGGGAGGTTCTTTTTTATTTTTATTTTTTAAAATTTTAAATTTTTTTATAATGATCTTTTTCCATTATAGCTCATTGAAGTATTCTGTCAATTTTATGCTGCACAGCAAGATGACCCAGTCACATGAGTACATTCTTTTTT
This sequence comes from Catagonus wagneri, assembly GCA_004024745.2. Taxonomy (NCBI): domain Eukaryota; kingdom Metazoa; phylum Chordata; class Mammalia; order Artiodactyla; family Tayassuidae; genus Catagonus; species Catagonus wagneri. The sequence goes on along the minus strand of PVHT021183709.1, from coordinate 6,344,529 downwards.
CTTATATTATGCTCCATCACAAGTGACCAGATTTAGTTCCCTGTGCTATACAGCAGGATCCTTGGGAGATTCTTTGTCACCAGAGTAATTAACACAGCTTGGGCAGAGACACTATTCAAATCAAACATCACTGGGAAGTTACAAACTTTGAAAGTTCTTTTCATCCTCAAGATTTCATGAGTCTATGATCAGAGCTAAAATCAAACTCCCTCTTCTTGATCTCAGACTCCTTTTTGTCATTCTGTATATTTTGACACAATTACATTTAATATTAGTACTCTTTCTATGATGTCTTTTATTTTCTAGTTGAAACATATTGTGTTAACTCTTTAGCTAAACTGTAAATACTTTCTCTTTCTACTTTCATTATAGTATATATACTTTCATTTAGTAAGCATCAGTGAAGCTCTTGTGCAGACAATTTTGAAATAGGTAGATATACAAACACACACACACACAAATACATTTTCATGAATATATACATTTTGATATATATTATATAGATATATCTATTATATATAATCTGTTATGATTATCTATCTGTATATAGTTTCATATTCTGCCTACTTTGAAATTATTTGCATCTGAGTTCTGTTTACTTGTATTTTTTTCTATTTTTTATTACTTAATGAATTTTATTACATTTATAGGTGTACAACAATCATCACAACCAAATTTTTATAGCATTTCCATCCCAAACCCTCAGTGTATCCCCCCACCTCCCAACCTGTCTCACTTGGAAACCCTAAGTTTTTCAAAGTCTGTGAGTCAGTATCTGTTCTGCAAAGAAGTTCATTGTGTCCTTTTTTTAGATTCCCCATGTAAGTGGTAGCATTTGATGTTGGTGTCTCATTGTCTGACTGACTTCACTTAGTACGATAATTTCTAGATCCATCCATGTTGCTGCAAATGCCGCTATTTCTTTCCTTTTAATGGCTGAGTAATATTCCGTTGTGTATATCTGAGCTCTGTTTATGCTTACTGAATCCAATGGAGTCACACAGGTAACTGATTATACAGAAGAATCGTAAATTAATCTTTTGATGGGTCAGTGGCTCTCCAGGACCATGTTTAGAGGTCACCTATACACGTGTATGTTTATAATTGCCTTTGTATGTCTGCTTGACGTTGATGGATAAAGCACTGTAATATGAGAGAAAGGACACTGTGGTATCCCCTTAAGAACTGGCTTTATAACTTTCAGTAAGTCATTTGACATATTTGGGTCTCAATTTTCTCATTTGTATGGTGAAAACTTCATCTCAGTAGTCTCCCAATTTCTTTCATTCACTCATTCCTAACTCTCTCTGTTACGATGCAATCCAGTTTTATTTATGATTGTTTTGCCATCTTTATATTCAGCACTATCTCTGTTTTTGTCATGATTTTTGGTTTTCTGATTTAGAACCAATCAAGCCCAATCAATGGAAAAAGAATCCACAAAATTCTGTGTCTCGGGAGTTCCCATCGTAGCACAGCAGAAACGAATCTGACTAGGAACCATGAGGTTGCAGGTTTAATCCCTGGCCTCACTCAGTGGGTTAAGGATCCGGCATTGCCATGAGCTGTGGTGTAGGTCACAGACGCGGTTCACATTTGTCGTTGCTGTGGCCAGCAGTCATAGCTCCAATAAGACCCCTAGCCTGGGAACGTCCATATGCCTTGGGTGCAGCCCCAAAAAGCAAAAAAAAAAAAAAAAAAAAAAAAAAATTCTGTTTCTTAAGCAAGTTTATTACTAATGGATCTAATTCCAGATTTAACCTATCAAGATATAGCTATGTAACTGTCCTCCATGTTAGAAGAATTACCTGTGTGGAAGGTGAATTGTCAGAATTCTTAACCCTCTAATTTTTCACAGGAGTCCTTTTTTTGGGGTGGGGGCACTGCACCTGCAACATATAGAAGTTCCTGGACTAGTGGTCGAATCAGAGCTGCTGCTGCAGGCCTACACCACAGCCATGGCAACATCAGACCCCAGTTGCATCTATGATCTACACTGCAACTTGTGGCAATTCTGGATCCCTAACCCACTGAGCAAGGCCAGGGATCGAACCTGCATCCTCATGTATACTAGTTGGGTTCGTTACCAGTGAGCCACAATGGGAACTCGCACAAAAGGAGGAGTTTTACTTGCAAAAATGTGTTATTTTTTATTTTTAGGGCTGCAACTGCAGCATATAGAAGTTTGTGGGCTAGGGCTGAATCAGAGCTGCAGCTGCAGGCCTACACCACAGCCACAGCAACACCGGATACCAGCTGCCTCTGTGACCTACACTGCAGCTTGTGGAAATGCTGGATCCTTAACCCACTGAGCAAGGCCAGGGATGGAACCTGCCACCTCACAGACACTATGTCAGATTCTTAACACGCTGAGCCACGATGGAAACTGCGAAAACATGTGCTTGCTTTTGTTTTTTTGTCTTCTTTTGGAGATAGATCATTTCTGTAGTAAAGAATCAAGTGTGTTTACAGAAGTCTCTTGTATTCTGCTTGTGCTGCTTCCTGAAAAAGCCACATCGCTGCTCTGCTCCAGAGAGCAGAGAACGCTTTTTATTTTTATTTATTTTATTTTATTTACTTTGTTTTTTTGTCTTTTTGCCTTATCTAGGGCCGCACCCGCGGCATATGGGGGTTCCCAGGCTAGGGGTCTAACAGGAGCTGTAGCCGCCGGCCTTCGCCACAGCCACAGCCACGCGGGATCCGAGCCGCGTCTGCGACCTACACCACAGCTCACGGCAACGCCGGATCCTTAACCCACTGAGCAAGGCCGGGGACTGAACCCGCAACCTCATCGTCCCTAGTCGGATTTGTTAACCACTGAGCCACAACGGGAACTCCAGAGAACCCTTTTTAAATGAGTTCCTTTGGCCTTGACATTTTACGGAAATTTACACTTAGAATTCATGAAGCAAATTATTCAAATGTATGTACATACAAATAGCTCCTCTGAGACATGCCGTAAATATGAAATCATTTTTCGAAGAGCTCTGATTGGAATAACAGCAAAACACTGCTTAAATCACTAATGCGCTGTTTTAAAAAACCTTTATTAGTCCTCCTGTGAGAAAACAGTGGTAGGAATTCGTGATTTTTCGAGGGCATTTATAATTCCGATCCCCCCTAAGAGAAAAGGTCCACTTTTAATGAGTAGATCTGTAGTGTTCTTTGCATCATGGTCAGCTCTTAGTTACACCATGAACTTGGCTGATGAGATAATCCACAGGTCGTGTCATAACACTCTTTCCCTTCATCCAATAGTTCCATATTTATTGGATTGGTACATCTATAATGCTTTCGGTTTAATTCTTCAAATGTTACTTGGGATCTTTTTTTTTTTTTTTTAATCCTTAGGATTTAAAAAAAATTAGAGTTGATTTACAGTGTAGTGCCAATTTCTGTTGTACAGCAAAGTGACCCAGTCATAGCTATATATGCACTCTTTTTCTCATATTATCTTCCCTCGTGTTCTACCTCAAGGGACTGGATAGAGTTCCCTGTGCTGTACAGTCGGACCTTATTGCTTATCCACTCTGAATGTCGCAGTTCTTTGGAATCTTTATTGGTTTATTTTGTGTGTTGATCTAGCCTTGTCTGGGTCTACACTGTGCTTCCTCGATCTTGTCCTTGACCCTTAGTGACTCCATTTTTCTCTTTCCCTGATGAGGGTTTCAGTCCTTGATCAATACCCCTTTCAGTCTCATTTTACTTTACTTTGAAGGAAAACAAATGGAAGAAGCTCGCCCATGTCCCTCCAGCTTCCCTCTGCAGCGTCTATGGCATCATCCTTTCTGATTTTCCAGGCTCCTGGCTACGAGGAAGAGGGACGCCCTCTGCTCAGGCCTGGATCCCATCCTCCACCCCCTTCTGAGACTTCCACCGTCACCACACTCTGCTTCTCTATCCTTCAGTCATCATCTCTTTGTTGCCTTTTTTTTTTTTTTTTACTAGAGGCTTAAAAATACACTGAAGTGTTGCCTACCTGAAAAAAAAAGCACACTTTTTATGTTCCTATTTCATCAAGTTTGATTTTTCTGCCTGTGTTCATTGTCACGTTCCTTTCTTCCTCCCTTCCTTTCTTTCGTTTTCTTCCTTTCATCTTTTTAGGGCTGCACCCATGGCATATAGAGGTTCCCAGGCTAGCAGTCAAATTGGATCTGTAGCTGCCGGCCTATGCCACAGCCACAGCAATGTGGGTTCTGAACTGTGTCTGTGACCTACACCACAGCTCACGGCAATGCCAGATCCTTAATCCTCTGAGCAAGGCCAGGGATCGAACCTGCATCTTCATGAATACTAGTCAGATTCATTTCCGCTGAGCCACGATGGGAACTCCTCATTGTCACGTTTCTTAAAAGGACAGCCTGCAATGGCCTGTGCTTTCCCAGGTCTAGTTCTCTGTTTTTTTCCTGATCTTTACAGGAATTCATTTAAAATTATAAAGAAATAAAAATAAATTATAGATAAATAAATGAATGCATAAAGAATAATAAATAAAACACTTTAATGTTGTAACAAAGGAAACAATACAACCACGTAATCATTCTATTAATATTGACTCTTGTCACGTTCTTTTTTTGGATAAAGACATTTGTTTTATTTTTTCATTGCTTTTTCTTATTTTATTTAATTTTTTTTTGGCCACCCCACACCATATGGAGTTCCCAGGACAGAGATCAGATCCAAGACACAGAAGTGACCTAAGCCACAGCTGTGGCGACTATGGATCCTTAACCCACTGTGCCAGGCCTGGGATGGAACCTGCATCCTAGTGGTCCCGTTGTGCCACAGTGGGAACTACTGTTTTATTTCTTTTATGCACATTTATTAAATTTCTTTTGAGTCCTTATATTACTTGATAAGAACTAATGATTGTTTTCTATGTCCTGAAACAATCTTCTACTGCACTGGCTCCATCTGGGCCTTCCAGCTTTTTGCCTACCTCTCTCTGACTGCCCCTGACCAGCCACCTTTCCTGATGACACCCAAGGCGTATGGAAGTTCCCAGGCCAGGGATCGACTCTGAGCTGCAGCTGCAACCTGTACCACAGCTTGCCGTAACGCCGGATCCTTGACCTGCTGTGTCACAGTAGGAACTCCTGACAATTCCTTTTTTGTCTGTCCCGAACCAGTGGGTTTTACCAGATGTTCACATCCTGAATGTTGCCGGATGTTTGTCCTTGGTCCTTTGAGCTCTTATCATTTTTGTCCTGACTAATTTTTCTACTTGTATCTGTGGTTATTTGCATATCCTATCTCCAGGTTTAATTACTCTTTGAGTTCCAGGTAATTATTTTTAACTTCCTACTGGACCTCAGAGTTAATGTATCAAAACAGCTCTGCCATCTGCCTTCCTCAGCGCTGCACCTAGTCTTGCATGAGAAACGGCTGAAACATCTGTCATCCTTTCATGGAAGTTCACCTTGGTCATCTCATCAGTTACTCATTCTCTTGATGCTATTTCTTGCATCGGGCTGTGTCTCCCCACCTCAACTTGTGCGGTCCTTGTTGGGTTCTAACTATTTCACCTTGAATCTGCTGTCGCTGTGACTTACCTAGACTCCTGAGCTCTGTCCTGTCTTCTCTACTTTAGTTCATACTCACAGCAGTGGCTCTCAAACTTTGGCCTCAGGACTCTTTTACCATCTGAAACATCTTTAAAGACGTGATGAGCTTAATTTATAGGGTTGTTATCTATTGATAGTGCCTTATGATAAGTTGAAATAGAGATTTTAAATATTTGTTGGGAGTTCGCTTCGTGGCTCAATGGTTAACAAATCCGACTAGGAAACATGAGGCTGCGGGTTCGATCCCTGGCCTTGCTCAGTGGGTTTAGGATCCGGCGTTGCCGTGAGCTGTGGTGTAGGTTGCAGACGCGGCTCGGATCCCGCGTTGCTGTGGCTGTGGCATAGCCTGGCAGCTGCAGCTCCTATTTGACCCCTAGCCTGGGACCCTCCATAATCCACGGTTGTGGCCCTAATGAGGCAACACAAACAAACAAACAAAAGACCAAAAAGTGAAAACCAAAATGAAACATAAATTTCAAAATCAGTCCCATTGATATATTTTTGGTTACCTTTGAGGTTCGGAATTGTTTTAAAATATGATTCAGTATATTTCGTTTTTTATGTTCTAGGTGCACATATAATAACGTAATTCTTGGCAGGTAAAGGAGAACATTGTTCCGCATTGACAGTGAAACTTTCAAGCCTCCTTAAAGGACATGAAATGTGTCTGATGCAGTTTTCTCCCACCAGGCACTTGACCCTGCTCTCGGGTGACTGGTGGGTGAGAATGCTGAACTCTAACCACTTGATGCAGGTCCCCGGAACTTTGTCCCTTTCAAGAAAGAATTCGGCAAAGAGACTGGCTGCAGTGAGGCAATTGTACATTTAAAGAGAGGAGAGAGGTATGGAGAAAATATAGGCACAGGCCAGCAGGTTTTGGGAGGGGGTGTGGAAAGAGAAAGACAGACAGAGAGAAAAAGCAGGGGAGGAAGACACAAACATATGCGCTTTGGAGGGCCTTTAAATCACCCCCGCGGGGGCAGTCCCTCCAGGCTTCCTCTGGCCAGTCGTCTTGCTTCATGTGGTGCTGGCCTGACTTGGGTCCCAGCCCTCAGGATGGCTTCTAGCACCAGGGTTTCTGGGAAGTTGGCAGGACGCACTGTGGTCTGACGTCCCCCTTTCTTTGACCCCTGAGGAACCTTTCTGCCAGCATGTAGTTCCGGAAGTGTCCTTGACCTCAAGAATGAAAAATAGATGATCTCTCTTTTATCCAGGTAGGGTGCAGCTTTTATCTTGGAGTTATCGGTCCACAGGGAACGTATTGCGGTTTGCTCCTCCTGGGACCCGTCTGTCTCCCGCTTCCACCCCACCTGTGTTGTCAACCCCCTTTATTTCTGTTCCTTACAGAGAAGGAGCTCCCTCTCCCCCATCCAGCAAATTCTCTCACTCATGATTTAGATTCCGCTGACTCCTGTTTTAGGGAAGAATCTGAAATTGGAACAGGTTTTTTTTTTTTTAAGTTTTCCCACTCCACCGGATCTTTTACCGCATACTCAGATTTTACAGACACACATAAAGAAAATGCCAAATTTAATGATACTCACGCCTGTTTCTCATCATTCTGTCTCCTTTTCTGGAGTCAGTACAGTCAAAGGCTTCTTTGGGAGGGGTTAAAAAAAAAGTACGAGTTATTTTATTTTCAAAGTTGAAGTATTTAGAAACTGTATCCAATGATGTTTTGTCCTGCTGGTATTTACGTTTTATCACTTCATGGGCCAGATTTTCCTTAGAAGAGAGCCAGGAAATTAAATTTGGTTTTCAGATATTAGCTATGGAAATAAGTCAGATGATAAGCCTCTTGGTTTAAAAAAAAGAAGTACACTGGTAATTCTGATTTTTTTAATATTATTATTTATTTATTTATTTTTATTTTTGCATTATAGCTGGTTTACAGAAACTCTGTCAAATTTTCCAACTGCACCGCGTGGTGACCTGGTTACATGTACATATGTGGATTTGTCACTTGTGATTAGACATAGTTCCCAGTGCTATACAGCTGGATCTCCTTGATTTTCCATCACCGAGGCTCTAGTTAACCCCATACCCTCCCACCCCCTTGGCAACCACAAGTTTGTTCCCCAAGTTCGTAATTTTCTTTTCTGTAGAAAGATTCATTTGTGCAGTATATTAAGTTCTAGTTATAAGAGATATCATATGGCATCTGTCTTTCTCCTTCTGACTTGCTTCTCTCAGTATGAGGGTCTCTAATTCCATCCATGTTGCTGCAAATGACATTATTTTATCCTTTTTTTGAGTAATAACTCAGTTAAAACATACTGTCTGTATACATACAGTGTGAATTTTCTTTTTTGAGGGGACTTGTCACTGGAAATTGCTTTTTCATTTAAACTTTTTTGTTGTAACGAGACGTAATTTGAGATCTACTGGTTTTCACAGATTTTTGTGTACAATGCGGCATGGTTGACTGTAGATACAATGTTGTGCACTGCAGATTTCTAGAACTTACTCATCTTGCATAACTGAAATTTCATACCGTTGATTAGCAACTCCAATTTCCTACTTATTCCAGCCAATCCTCATTTTTTTTCTTTTGTTTCTATGTTTGACTATTTTAAGTACCTCATATAAATGGAATTATTCAGTATTTGTGCTTCCGTCACACAGCATAATGTCCTCCAGGTTCATCTGTGTTGTTGTATATGACAGGATGTCCTTTTTCAGGGCTGAGTAGTTTTCCATTGCATGTGTACCCCACCTTTTAAAAGATTCATTAATCTTTTTTTTTTTTGTTTGTTTGTTTTTTTTGTTTTGTTTTTTTTTTCTCTCTATAGACATCTGGGTTGTTTCCATGTGCCTATTGTGCAGAGGGTGTTGCAGGGACCCTGGGTGCAGATTTAAGAAGGAGTTGGTCCTTATAGACCAAGTTTTGCACTAAGGGGGCAGGTGGAACCCTGGCTGGTACCCTTGTTCCAGCCATTGCCTTGTTGCTGTGGTCTCCAAAAGACTGAAGTCTGCTAGCCCCATCATTGTCCAGAGACAGATGAGCTAGAAGCCAGTCCCTGCTGGGATCCTGGTCTGCCTCTTTCCCTCTTTGCTCTGTGTTGTGTAGTACGGTGCTGTGCCTGGGAGATGGGTTTGTAGAGAGACCGTGTCTCCCCTCTCCCACTGGTTTCATTGTGCCTGATTTCATAGAAGCCTCTCAGCTGGTTTCTGGATTTTCACAAAGGGCGTGGATATCCATGCACTACTATTGAGTTGCTATGTACATGGTGGAGGGGGAGGGAGAGTCCAGAATTTCCTGTTTCATCTCCAAAGTCACTCCCAGTCAAACTTTTTCATTGCATGTCCCTCCCTTGTACCATTCCATCCACTCCAGCCTGGCTTCTCTCTCTCAGTGGGAAATCAACTCTCCCATCTGCTAAATCTTGCAAAGAGTTTTTAGTCCTCATGCTACTCACCTCTCAGGGCACTGGGTTCTATGAACCAGCCCTTCCATCAAATATATTTTTTCCTGGAGTTCTGTTGGTACTGCACACTCCTGGATTTCCTTCTTCTTGGGCAGCTTAGTCTACGTTTTAATTGTTGGCTTGGAGTTCCCTTCGTGGCTCAGTGGTTAATGAATCCAACTAGGAACCATGAGGTTGCGGGTTCGAT